>NQII01000750.1:505137-532181 GCA_002778355.1 Clitarchus hookeri
GGGGGGGGGGATTGAGTGGTGCTGTCGCTCTTCTACTTTTCAGCCAGGAGGGTCGTCGCCCATTGGTTTTCGTACACAGTAGTTAATCACTACCCCAGTTTTGAATAAATATTTATAACTCACGGTAAATTGCTTGCCTCTTAATTATTTTCTTAATATTTTTTTTTTTACTTATACTTATTTTAATAAATAATTATTTTATTAATTTTAAGCGTTAGGTCTTTGCAATATGTGACGTGTGTGTTTCGATTTGTAAACAATAAGTTGGCGCCTACAGTGCAGCTGATGCAGTTTCAAACAACTCGGATGATTCGATTACTGTGATTTCTAAACTGTATTTATACGATTGTAAATAATAGCAGCATTAAGCATAAATAAAGTGAAAATAATAATTGTAGGGTTGAATTAAAGTTTTTATAAAAATGTAGAATTCGCACATTAGTGATTTGTATTAATTGTTTTCGTTTCTTTGGAGCTCGTTCCGGCACCCAGGGCCCGTGTTATAACTGGGCGGACCGGAGAATGGCCAGGGCGTCGTGTAGGAGACAGGATGCGGGGTGTAAACGAAAACTACTTTATAATTGTTTTTATTACTTTAAACGAAAAATTAAGTATGCTCATATGCTCGTGTTTACCCAACTTCGTTAATATTTCTTTGCTGACTTGCGTGTAAGAACAAACTTTATTTTCAAGTTGAATTTAAGTTGTGCCGAGCGAGTTTGTTGGAGTGAAGATACTCGCGTGGCTCTTAACATCCAGGTCTTGGGAACTGATGAGGGTGAAACGAGGTATGGTGGAGCAGCGCCGTGATCAAAGGGCGGGAGGGAAAGGGAGATCCCCGAGAAAACCCGTCGACCAGCGGCATCGTCCGGCACGATCCCCGCGTGCGAAAATCCGGGAGCGACCCCCGCCGGGAATTGAGCCCGGTTCGCCTAGGTGGGAGGCGAGTTGTCTAACCATCGCGCCACCGCGGCCCCGCAAGCTGTGCCGAGTTCCGGCGGAAGCGTGCTGCTAAAACAGAATGATGAATTTTAAGGGGAACCTTCCTCCGCCATATTGAATTCTTGGGGTTTCTAGGATGTTTATATATTTAAAAAAAATCCCGAACGTATCGAGTATCCCTATAACCAACTAGCTATTGACCTTCAATGCAGTACAGACAAGACAAGGGAACTACGAACTTAGAATTACGTCACAAATTTAATACTGCCAACATTTGGCAAAATCAATATTGTGACATAAATACAAAGGCACAATAAAGACTTTATAGTGCCTTAATAAATACGAATTTTTTAGTTAATTTGTTTATAACATGAAGAGGAGGGGGAAGCATAGACTGAAGATGAGGTAGAACGATCTCGCTGGTTGCGCATAACCAATCTCCGTGTCCCAACATTGAACTGCTTTTCTGCCAACACGTATAACGAAATCGGCATGGTTTGAATTTTAGGTTAGAAAACCAATTCGTAAAAAAATTCTTTGAAATGTATGTGTACTTCCTCTAACCGATTTATAATGCAGTTTGATTAAATTCAAAATTTAAAAAGTATTATATTCATATAATAGTGCTTGTCATTTGAAAATTAACATATAAACAAACACTTTCATCACTGTTGACCATGTGACTTTCACAGTTGTGTTCCTTTATGGTAGGCCAATGTTGGGCACATGCGCAGAAGACAAATAAGCGATTTACCTCATATTTGGTCTATGGGGGAAAGTGCCGTAAATTAAATTTATGAGCGTTTCACGTGTGGGTCGGTCACGCAAGACAGGGCGGAAAACTAGAACAATCAGAAACCGTTCTCGTTTTCCGTATGAGCAACGCAAAAAAAGTTGAGCTCACGCCGATGTTTTTGCTTACGGAAAGAACATATTTCAATGATATTTCCAAGTAATTTGGTTCACATGTATTATTCCACTAATTTGTTGGATAACGGTGTATTGATGGAATAGTATATAATAGTTTAATGTATGTATTATAATGAAATACGTGAAATAAACATTTGTTTTTTCAATTCTCGTATCAATGATATGTATTTTGGAAATGTACTGATAGGTAGAACTCATTTAAAATGCTTTTGTACGTAAAAAACCAAATAACTGTCTCTGGAAAATCATTTACTAGATATTCTTAACGCAATAGAATTAAAGAATATAAATATGACATAGTCTATTTAGTTGTTCATGGCTTAAATATTTTGTTATCCTGGTATAAAAATAACGAGCATAACAGCGTGGGCATTTATGCTCTGCCATCAAACACCAAATGGTAACGCAGTAAAATTTTGATGTGAACAACAATATGATCTGTAAACTTTGTCCGACGTTATCGGTGATGTGAATTAAGCTTTAGCGACGGTCGATATTATCAAACAGCGAAGTCAACGTGATTGAAGCTCATTATTCGTGTTTAAAAAACAATAATCGAAATGACACAATCTGAAAGGATTGCAAGGAAGAGAGAAATACAACATCGTAACAAGAAAAGACGGAACACGTCACAAAATATTTGCGATACGCAACAGTCGCTAAAGCTTTTGTCCAAAAATATCGATTACGTAAAACGCACATGTGGTAAAAGTGTGTCTTTTACGCATCTGTAATACCGTGTAGGCTTTGTGCAGTATCTCTATTTCTTTGTCTATGGGTTTATCAGGCAGATGTTTGTACGCGTATGCTATCTAGCGGCGGTAGCGGGAAGCTTGCCCGGACGGCGCGATATAAAGAGCGGCGTAAACAAGAAACGACAGTAGAGCATCAAGCTACTGTACACCAGTGCGTGTAAGTGGTTTGATCCACCGTTTTTTCCGATTATTTTTTTTCTTGGACCACTCGACAAAATCTTTGTGCGCGATAACGTCAAAGTTAATATCAGTCGATAATTATAACTGATAATTATCTATTATTTTGTTTAATTTACGTGCAACATCGGAAGTGCGTTGTACGGCAAGCTCGAAACGTCCTCGCAACCGTCGAAATTGTGCGTTATTTTGCCAAAGTGTTAACGAAAATATTGTAGGGGCTTGATAAGTTACTTTGAAAAACTGACAATGTGCTCTCTTCAAGATTCTAGTAACTGCCATTTCAATGGGACTAACGAAGACGTGTGGCATGCGACCATGTTGTCCCATTTCGTTCCGGAGGTTGTGTTTACCTTTCTAGCGTCACTGCTGCCAAGCGTGGAATATCAACCAATAATATTTTCTATGATCGGTTCTTCTCTTATTGGCTTGAGTGGTGTCTTACCCTTGCTCGTTATCCCAATTGAAGAAGGCGCTAATTTGAAGAACGGAGGTGAGTTTATATGAATACGTCGTTTTTTAGAAGCATACCTAGTTATTTCGTTTGTGTTGGTAGTATATAGCATTTATTATTTCCTATTTTGTTTGTGTCTAGTTTTAGTTGTTTACACTTTTGAGCATTGACGTGATTTATTAGCGGTTTACGTTATGTAGGTGACGGCAAGTGCATATTTACGAATAGCCTCTATTGTTTCTGTACAGCGAAAACCAGACGAATTTATGTTTAACGTCTAAGAAGTGGCCGAAGTGTACTAAATGCACATGTTAAAATATTTACATAATTAGTTAACAAACTTCTCATTGGCCTTTCGTTCGTCGAAATTTTTTGCTGGTGAAATATAGTATCATATGCATTTTTCTTGCGACAACGTAAGTTTATTTTTGCCAACTTTTGGTACGACTACAACTTAACGCGGGACTGCGCATAAAATTACGTAGGCGACATAGTCATATTTTAAAAGTTACGTAATTAAAAATATATATATATTTTTGTATTTGTGAATTGTCAACAAAACGCGGTTAGTTTGTTTCATAGAGAAAACAAAATATTTCACACAATGGTGTGCAAATATTTTTTCTTTGCATTTAATTTGAAGAAAATTTTAAGGAAAGAGTAAGAACCTTCAATTTTCTCGTTAGCATAATCGAATGTTCATTAAAATGTGTTTTAACTAGTTTTTTTTTGTAAAGCAACGCATATTAACGACTGGTCAGATATTGACATATTCGCTTTGAAAAAGTATGACTGCAAGTTTGTATTTTGCCTAAGAATTTTCAGTACACAGGGTTCTTGGTCCATGAAAGCCCTTCAGTTTTAAATGTTTGGTTTCAAGTCCTTGAATTTTCGAGTCTTTACAGAATATATAACATGGAATCATCTAAACAACAGCTGCCAAAGGGTACAGAGCGGTATTGAACGTTTGAGATGAGTGAATAGGTCGCCAGTTAGTTGTTAGGGAAGGGAAAGCGTTTCATTTGCCCCAGTTGTCAAAATGAGACATACTCAGCATCCGCGCACGGAAACCCGACTGCGATGTTAAACTGCGCTGTGAGGGTGCAATCATTATATATCTTAAACCTATTCAGACATAGTATACACAATTATGTGCACAACGTACAGTAAGTTTTTTTTGCCGGTACTCTACACTGCAGGGATGCATGCCCAATGTTCTTCCCTGTGGGCGATTCGTGCATTGTGTTACAGTTCTATGCATGACTTGTTCATATTGCTATAGGCGAACACAAATATGCAGCTTGTTTTTATGTGTAGACGTAAATGCGACACGCATAAAAACTTGTCTTATTTGCAAGACGAGTAACTATGAATTAGTGTGGTTTTGAAAGGGTTTTAAAACGGTTTTTGTGAAATCCTTAATCCATTTCGTTTAACTTAGTAGGCCTACTATTTATTTTCTTATTTTAAGTATCCCAAACATCCTTCCAGTGAAAGTTATTGCTTACTTCCCTTTCGCTTGTTGCAAACTTGTACCTAACACACAAATGTAACGTGCGCTTTGGCGAAAGATATTAATTTTTTTTTGTGCCGACTGGAGACAGTGAATGGTGGTATAGTGCTTTCACTATCACCGGCAATACTCAAGGCCGTCCTTCAAGATCTAACGGCGGCATACATTGTAATAATCTGTATGGTTTTCACACAATATTAACACCATAGTTGGCAATTACCACAGTCATTACGGCAAGACGTCACGTACATTGTGTAAGCTTTGATCAAGATACAGCGTATTCGATTCCCTGGAAGGCAATTTGTGTTCTGTTGCTTTTATTTTGGTAGAAACGGCATATGCGAGACGGCACGGTAGATTTCTTCTTTACCTAGTTACTGGTCCATATGAGTAAATTATGCTAATAAAAAATATTTAATTTTTACAAACGGGTGATAGCGTACTCCGGAGTTGCTCTTATCTAGGTAGAAGCAACTGATACGTCCATCCATCTAGGGTTGATCATAGACGGGTGATATTGACGGATTTTCCTCTGTTACGCCATGTGCTCGGCATAGGCTCACGATTTGCCTTACGAACTGTCACGATCATGTGTACAGTGGCATGGCGCAAATTCATGCTTTTATATAAAAACATTTGGCGTACTACTTGAATATGTAAAAATGTGCATGAAAACTTGGCTAGAGGATATTTAGTAACATTTGTAAATGTGTATGTATGTATGTATGTAAATAATGAGCTAAACTTACTTGAAGCCACGTGGAATTCGCCCATAGACTAAATACAGAACTGATTTTTCGTCCTCTGCAAGTCTTTCCCAATATTTACTTACCCATCACCAGCAGAACTGTCAACACCACATATGGTCAAGACGGAGACGAATGTGTTTGTTCGTATTTTGTTTTTTAACAGAACCACGCTTTTAGCGTAATAAAGTAACCTATATTGATTTACTCGAGTATATTCTATTGCTCAACAAACTCAAGTGAAACTCTAGGTAATATGAGAAACATAAGCTCTTTCCCCCTCGCTAATTCTTATCGACGACACAGCAGCTTCAAGGACGTGCAGGCAGTTCGGACGAAATGGTGTGAGGTGTGACAAACATTATTGTAAGAATTATTCTTCATGGTTAGTGATTTAGTATGTTGTGAAACAGATAACACTATTAAAATCTCCATCCACCGGCCTGGTAACTCCATGCATGTTCTTTAGATTAAGTTTGTGGAGCAGTAATTGCATTATAACTGGTCGTAGGAAGTGTGTAAACATTATGCCAAAGCACTCGTGTACAGTACACAAACAGGGTTCTAACCTACAACCTATGGAAGGTTTTCATAGTTGCTGGCTAAAGAAAAGTCCAGTGTTGGCACAAGCTGCTTATTTATTGCGCAGCTGACTTCCATTTAATTTCGTTTAAAGCGTACTAGTGTATAGTTTATCAGCGCGGCAAGTGTTTTTTTGTTTGTTTTTTCTCTAAGGAAAATTAAGATGTATAATTATGTGCTGCAGTATTATTAGCTTCGGAATTTCTAGACTGTGCCAAGATAAGTCTCGCGTGCTCAGTGAGTAATGAAAGTACTTAAAGGCAGAAAATGGATCAATCCGTATCAGCCAGCTCGTTGCTGAGCTCATTAATTCCGTCAAGTGAGTTTCAACTATTATGATGAGTAGGTATTTTGCCTGAAATACATCTGAGGGGCGGTAGAAAGTCTCTTGTGTTAGGGGCGAGAGTATACCACAGACGACGTCTATGACAATTCACTCAAGCACACAGTCCACATGTCCAGCGTCTTTCTTTGCTGTAAAACTGTTTTATTTTGTGTGCAGTCAGCTTCTTCACACTTTGCCTTATTTTTGACTTTACTTTCAAGAAACGCGCCATGGCCGGACCCTCGTGGCGACCTTGTTTACAAACAGGTTTGTAAACAGTACCGCAAACCGTGTCGCTCCAAAAGTATTGCCACACGTCTGCAAGAAGCAACTCTGATCACGGATTCATTACCCCGCGTGATATTTGTTACGTACTTCTGCTGGGAGTGTCTTCGACAGAGAGATGATGTCCTTCACTCAGCTCGGCAGGCTCTGTTGTGCTTTGGTCGCGTGACAGTTGTCCGGTTGGCGGCAGGTACGCGTCGTTGTTGACGACCTTCTGTTAACTTCAGTCTGACGCACATGTGACGTTTCTCCATGCGGCACCGTTCCATTCATGACGTGTGCTTTATTGTTGATCGTAGACAGTCCGCTGATGTATAGTGAAAGTGGCGAATACATCGTGCCTTGGGACCGAAGTGTGAGGCACTTGGCGATATAGCAGTTTCCTTCTGTTCTGTCTCTTTTTTTCTCTCTGTCTCGCTCTGTCTGTTTCTCTCTTTNGTATAGTGAAAGTGGCGAATACATCGTGCCTTGGGACCGAAGTGTGAGGCACTTGGCGATATAGCAGTTTCCTTCTCTTCTGTCTCTTTTTTTCTCTCTGTCTCGCTCTGTCTGTTTCTCTCTTTCTGTTTCTCTGTCTCTCTGTTTTTCTCTCTTCCTCTCTTTGTTTCTCCGTCTCTCACTTTCTCTCTTTTTCTGTCTTTCTCTCTCTCTCTCCGTCTCTCACTCTCTCTCTTTTTCTGTCTGTCTGTCTCTCTCTCTCTCTTTGTTAGTGTACTTCGTTTAGTGCCGTTGGCGTGTGNTCTGTTTCTCTGTCTCTCTGTTTTTCTCTCTTCCTCTCTTTGTTTCTCCGTCTCTCACTTTCTCTCTTTTTCTGTCTCTCTCTCTCTCCGTCTCTCTCTCTCTCCGTCTCTCACTCTCTCTCTTTTTCTGTCTGTCTGTCTGTCTCTCTCTCTTTGTTAGTGTACTTCGTTTAGTGCCGTTGGCGTGTGTATGCCGGTTCTGGCGCAGGATTTTGGAAAGTTGGAGAGATTATGAAATTTTTTTTCCTCTTCTCGGTATGTATTTCACTTCGTCAAATATCGAGTGTTTCTCGGTATTTCACTTCTTTCCACTTCTCGGTATTTTACTTCTCCGTATTTGCTTTCCTTCCTGTCGACGACCTTACAGAAGATTACGACAGTGCTTTCCACTTGTCTATGTAGGCCAAATTCTTCCGCATTGGGCAAATCGCGATTTTCCTTTAATTTAATCTTCATTATTCGTCAAATCCATTTATTTGCAACTGATAAATTACTAGGAAGTAATACAAATCTGTAAAATAAAAAAACGATTAAGGATTGAATCCCAGACTGGAAATCATTAAGTCATTACCGAATGCTTGTTTAGTTACAATGTTAGCTTGTAAGGGTCACAATGCCAGTAGTAGTCCTAGGAATAGGATACTTCTGTAACATCAGTAAAAGCGGCGCGCATATGTCGAACCGCCACTTCACACTGAAGTCGTAGTCTAGCTACGCGGGGGAGGTGGGGAGGGCAGACCTTTTTTTTTGTGCGTGGCTACATCGGCTACCGACGTTCAACGAGGCCCCATACCCACTAGGATTGTTCTTTCGGGGCAAGAAAACGTAGACAGCTTATTGCAAACAACCAAAGAGCGCCCACGACAATGACCCCTACTAGTTCAGGCACACAAACAAGAAAGCAGGCGAGTTGAGCACGCTGACTTAACGACAGCAAGACCCAGTTGGGCAGGGGAAGAAAATAATTGGTGAGCAGGCAGTAGATCCTCGTGTAAATGTGCAACGGCCCACAACAATGTAACGGCCGTTTTCCCCAATCTTTGCTTGTGATGTCACAGGCCAGTGACTTCTTTCCCTGTGGCAGGAGGGGATTTTCCCAGAGCAAGTTAGCGATTATGCTGATCATTTGCACGAACCCCGTGGGCTGTGCATAGTGCCGGTAATATTTTCGACGTCTTTGATGCTCTGCGAGGGGGCTTCAAAAGTTTTACTTCAACACATCTTGCCTAACACGAGCGTATGTTACGATCGACACAAACCTGTAGGAATCCCATTAGAGCGCCTCTTGTTACTGAGAATCGTTTGCGATAAACGTGCCTGCTGGTGCGTCAGTGTGGGATGCGATGCGGAAGCGGTCTGCTAAACAGCTGCGTGTGGGGGATACGATAACGTAGGCATCTGGCGACCACGCCCCTCGTGCTCCACATTCCTGCTGGATTTCTGCAATGGTTATCGAAATACTTCATTATTGCGTCGTCATTGTTCTTGCAGGGGTTTCCTTTAAAAGAGTTATTATTTTATTTTTTTGATACCACTTACATTGGGTCTATAGCCAGTGGATGGTTCGCCAGTGGCAAACTTCACTTGTTATAGTCCATTCACGGTTACTTCCAACTTTTCTGAAGCCCTGCTAAAGTTCTACTTCCAGGATATTCCTCAGTCTCGTGGAAACAAAGCTTAACCGAGACTAGAAAATTGCACCAAAGGGACAACGCGCCGCTTTCGCGCGCACTAAGTTTCATAATGTTTTGTCTAAGAACGCACCTATTTTCTCACTGTTTTTGTTCATATTAATTATAAATGAAATATAATTTATAGGCAAAATGTAAATGAATTTTCAATTTTCCTAACAAAGATATGGCAGTTTTATTTCAACTAGTATAAAACGCTTGTGATACATAGCGTAAATATTTAGGAAACGTACAAATACGTCATACATAAGGTGACTTTTCAAATGTTTGATTTAAAAAGCGCGAAGAAACCGCGAGTATACTATAATCGTCGCTCTACGAGCCGTCTGGCTGCAGGCGTGTTGCTTGTCGGAGGCGTAGAAGCGTTGAAGCGCGCTAAGGGCGACCTGCGTGCGTACATCGAGTGCCTGGTCGCCTTTACGCGTAAGCCTCTGAACTGGCGTGGCGACCCTGTCATTTTATGGTGGTGTAATAAAGACAAAGTATTACTGCATGTCCCTGTCACGGTAGGTAACCTGTACCTGATGTTTCATACGCGGAAGTGATTGTGAACCCACTCGTATTAGCACTTTCTCACTTCTAAAAATTAACATTGGAAATGGAAAACGGAAACTAGTATTTAGGCATGAAAAAAATCCAATACTATTTTTAAGCGCACATTCTCAGTTTGAACATTTTTNTATGGAACTACACTGAAGAGCCAAAAAAACTGGTGCACCTGTCTAATATCGTGTAGGGCCCCCGCGAGCACGCAGAAGTGCCGCAAGACGACGTGGCATGGACTAGACTAATGTCTGAAGGTATGCAGGAGGCATTGAAATCTGCGCCAATTTGAGAAAGGGTTGCACGTCTGTCACGTTAAATTATTCTCGTCAGTCGTCGTTTGTCCCGTTCTTTCACGATCTTTTTCCGGCCGCAGCGATGTCGAAGATGTGATGTTTTACCGGATTTCCGATATTCACGGTACACTCGTAAAATGGTCGTACGCGAAAATCCAAATTTTATTGCTACCTCGGAGATGCTATTTCCCATTTCTCGTGCGCCGACTATAACACTACGTTCGAACTCACTTAAATCCTGATAACCTGCCATTTTATCCGCAGTAACCGATCGAGCAACTTTGCCAGACGCTTGTTGTCTTATATAGGCGCTGCCGACCGAATCGCGTTACTCTGATTGGTTCCATACCTCTGTTATTTGCATACGCACGCCTCTTCGGTGTACTATGAACGGACATTAAATGCGATTTCGTAACAGCCTCTCGCAAACGGGTCAGCAGCCGCGATTTCCATCTGTGTGATGCGGTCGTCGGCTCTTGCGTCATGTTAAACTCGGTCAAAAAAACTAAAAATTGCTGCTGTTGGTGTACTTTCTGTACAGAGAATATAAGTATATTACGTGTGCGGTACACGTAAAGTGCCTTGCTTGGAGACGCGTGTACCGCTGAAGTTCACGGCTGGCAACATAACGGGACCAACAAGAAGAGCAGTTTCCGTCCTGTCGGCGGCGTTGCGTGAACGTGTGCTGTTGTCTGCAACACGTCTGGATGAATCGCGGGTTGTAAGCAACCGTAAGGTAGCGCACGTTTTTTTTTTGTTGCGACTGCTGGCATCCTTTTTGTTATACGCTGTTCACTGTAAACTGAACACTTTCGAGAGCCCCTTCTTAAGATCTACATACTTGTATGTACATTGTGTATTCTTCCACCATACGTAATATCAACATTGCCTTGGGCCTGAGCTCTTTGTTTTTTTTGCGTCGGTCGTGGAAACATGTGAAATTATTATAAAAGTAGATATTTTACAAGTTTGCCAAATCTTACACCTATATGCACTAAAAAGAACATAAANACTTGTATGTACATTGTGTATTCTTCCACCATACGTAATATCAACATTGCCTTGGGCCTGAGCTCTTTGTTTTTTTGCGTCGGTCGTGGAAACATGTGAAATTATTATAAAAGTAGATATTTTACAAGTTTGCCAAATCTTACACCTATATGCACTAAAAAGAACATACAGTAAAAAAAAAATTTACTGGTATAGGCGTGCGTATGCAAATAACAGAGGTATGGAACCAATCAGAGTAACGCGATGCGGTCGGCAGCTAGATCGGTTACTGCTGCTACAATGGCAGGTTATCGAGATTTAAGTGAGTTTGAACGTGGTGTTATAGTCGGCGCACGAGAGATGGGACGTGGCATCTCCGAGGTAGCGATAACATTTGGATGTTCGCGTACGGCCATTTCACGAGTGTACCGTGAATATCGGGAATCCGGGGTAAAACATCAAATATTCGACATCGCTGCGGCCGGAAAAAGATCGTGAAAGAACGGGACAAACGACGACTGACGAGATTCATTAAACGTGACAGACATGCAACCCTTTCTCAAATTGGCACATATTGGATTTATGGACTGACCTGCAGGATTCATGGTGTGAATTGCCTCCTGCATACCTTCAGGCATTATTCGAGTCCATGCCACGTCGTATTGCGGCACTTCTGCGTGCTCGCGGGGGCCCTACACGATATTAGGCAGGTGTACCAGTTTTTTTTCTTTTGGCTCTTCAGTGTATAAATGTTTACCTATCATGTGTAGTATAACCTTAAGACATGGAACTATTTACCCTTCTTCGTTGCCAACTTTACTCGGCGCATGTCGGTCAGTGTGCCCGTTAAAATATACGTAAGCAGGGGCAGTGACGTTTTTCAAATGTTTATTTCAGTACTGCTCACTTTACTGTGAACAGCTTTTATATTCTGCAACGTGGAAGACTTGGTAATAGGCAGTGCCTTAGTGTAGTTTCCTCCGTGCTGTGTATTGTAAATTGTAGCGAAAGTTTGATCTTGGGCCACTATTACCACACAGTACAGCCATCAAACTTCTGCGATTGTATGGGCTGTTCACGGTAAGGTGAGCAATTTTAGGGCAGTAATTTTAAGTTATTTTCAGCTTATTTTTATCCTTTCGCCAATCGTTGGTATAAAAATTGCGAAATGTCTATGAACACAGTGTATTTATTTCATAGCTCTCAAAAGTTAACGTCAGGGGACACTATAATTTTTTGGTTATTATGCTTACCGGGATGGCCTTAAAAGTGCTCACTTTACCATGGATAGCCTATCATAATGGCGACGCACTGAATTTAGTCCATGAACACAAATTTCAGTCGATGTTATTTCACGTTACAAGCTTCAAAACTTAAAAATTAAAATCTGTTAACTAACTTGATATTTTCCGAAACGATTTTGATTTGACACTGGAGGATTCAGTCGTGGCACAGCATCATGTTGTAGATTTTTTTTTTTCAGGGTGGAGTTAAGTTTTGAAACATGATTTGTTCAATTGCATACTATTGCCCCCCCCCCTCCCATGTATCTAACAAATACTGATTACTACAAGGCGCCAAACTGCAAAGGCAACATTGAAAGCACTTTTCATGACCATCCTCGATTTGTTACCAAGTCCAGTAATTTGTGGTATTGTACCCAATAACATTTTCCCCTACGTGCATTTAATACTTGACCGTGCACTGGCATTTTTTTTTCTTTCGTCGATCTGGATGCCAAAGTTTACTGCAGGCCACTGGAACAGAAGTAGTAAGACTTTAAACTGGTTGGTCACCGGTTTGACCTTTTACAGATGGCGACGACAAGTGACTTCGTTTCCACACCATGTTCCTCAGATTAGCAGTTGCACACCAACTGGACTCTAATTGCTGGTTCTGTCCATTCTAGTCGATTGCGTGGTCTCCTGCAGGAGGATGCTAGTTGCGTCAATCAACAGCGTGGCAGAGTTTATCCTGTATGCCCGTGGCCTGGCAATGACTGTGCCTGTATCAGCGGAAAATGTAGGGAAGTGGTAATTGCTCTAAGCGCAGCTCGCAATTGCTGTTCATTTATTCCTGTGTGCCATTAAGTTTCGGATCAACTTGATTGTAAGATTTTTTTCCCCCTTACGTGACGTTCAATTGTTAAACGAGGGGGTTGAGAGGATGGGGGAAATTTGCTCACGGGCGTAATGAACAAGATGTTAAAGAAAAATTAATACTTTTGATATTTTTTTCGAACCCATTCAGCGGGCAGGCTTCGTCTGAAAAGTTTAAAACATTTAGAAGCAAACTTTAGAAGGTTTGTGTTGCGAAGTTGGGTCAACTTTTTTTTTTTTCACGGGAGCATTAACTTTACGTCCCTCTTAATTCAACGTGAACGCATTGCTGTTGCGATCCATACTTTAGCATAACGACTATGCAAATTTAACGCTACGAGCTCCATGGTTGACTTAAATGTTAATTGGCATAATCGGCCTTTAGCAGCACATTGCCTCCGTCGAACCAACGTGCAGGCGATAAGCCGCAGCAACAGCAAAGGGTTCTCTAGAATACTGGAATAGCGCCAGCAAAATAGATTTTCGCTAGTCGGCGCCTGCTATTCNCCTCCACAATAGAAATATCTGACAGTCATGGTTGCACCTCCAGCATTAAGTTACGGCTAGGTCTCGTATACTGTGTTGAATTTTCCAATTATGTTACATAACTTTATTGTATATGCAGTAAGTGATTATTTCTTACCAAAGTGCATATTTACATGTTAAGAGTGCATTCAAATTTCGTCGCCAAATTTTAGCCACGTGTTATACGGCGGTTGTGAAACCGCGAGAATCTATTCACGTTTTAAAAATGGTGCACCGTCTCAACTATTTGACGAAAGTTCGGAATTTATGTTCTCTCTACATAGTAAGGTTATAATTGTATTTCCAAAATAAGTGTCCCTAAACAACTGAAATAAGTTGTAGTCCAGTGATTCAAATGTAAATGGAATCGTAAAAGGAACTAGGTTGCTTTTACGGCGTGGTCAGAGCTCCTAGTCCCCGGCGAATGCCTCTGCGAGTGCATACAGTGTACATGTGCCTTCGCATCACGGCCGTGCTTGGCGGTCACCCACTCAAGTGCAAGCCGTGCCCGACGCCATTCAACGGGACCCTCGAGTATATTAACGTGGTGTGGTGGAGGCACTAATTCAACATGGTGCACGAGGCCAAGACTTCGAGCATCGTGTAAGGCGCCACACTCTGCAAAGCCCTATCTTATAAAGAGAANACGGGTTGGCCTTACCTCTCGCATAGTGTAGACAGACATGGCCAAGCCCCTCCGGTAGGCACGTTGAAGAAATATCGAGATGACGATATGTCGACGATACATCAATATAAGTTGTCAATATATTTCAACGATGTTTGATCGAAATCGATAGCTTTTCCCCGGTACCGGAAATAAATATTTTTAAAGCTTTCTTTTAATAAGCTTTGTTTTGAATACAAAAATTGAATTTAAAAATGACCATGCTTTGTTTGTCAACATGCACCAAAAAACAGGCGCCACATCTTTCTGCAATGCCTCGTGTCCTCAACATGTAAAATTCCAAGCAGTTTAATATTTGTCAAGTCCTTTAATACATAAAATATCGGATGCAGATGTACCGAAAATCGATGTTTCGTAAAATCGTTTCGTAAAACTATACTTTTATAAATAACTAATATAAATAATATCGATATTTTTCCCGATATCAACATTCCTATCATCCGGGTACATCCCATCCCAGACACGCGGCCAACAGAGCTAGTACTCCCTGGGAAGCGTCCACTGAACGGAACAGGTTTTTAAGGGCCGAAGGCCATCACACCCTCCATCATCCCGCACTGCACCTATACTCTGATGAGTAAGACACGGCACGGCACTTTCTCCTCTTGTTCTCTTCGGGCCATTCGCTTTTCTTATTTGCCGTAACTCGGTATTCTACCGGTTTTCTCTTTAGAAACCTGTCCTCCTCGCCAATCAAGAGTACTCCGACTTACACTTGTTAAAGCCTTTACCTGAGTACCCTTTTATGGGTCATCAGAATTTCGCCGATTCCATTTGTCGAAATCCTCCAATCTTCTACCAATTTTGGTGGCGAAATCACTCCACATCCTGTATAGTTGTTTGTTGTCAATTACATTTCTTGCTTCCAAGTGAATGCCCAGCTCTTCAGTTTCCTCTCTGAATGACTCCCTCAAATCTTCTGTTTTCAAACAGACCATTAACACGTGCTGTGGCAGTGTCATCAACACCGCAGACCTCGCATAGCGGAGATCTCACAAGCCGCAGGCTGTGTAACTTTGCCTTAAAGTTACCGTGTCCAGTAATCAGCTGAATACTATAAAAAATTAGTACTTAGCCATTTGCAGTTTGGCCTCGTTCTAATATTCGGAAGGAGCTCGTACAGCTGAAATCTGAGCGAATTGGTAACCGACTCGCCAGCCATTGAGGAACCTTTCGGAGGATGCAGTAGCCAGTCGGACAGAGAGGCCCATTTCCAGAGCCTCGCGGGGCCAGCCTGAGGAAGGGCACGCCATCTCGGCCGTGCGTGCTTCTCCACTCGCTGGCGGCAGCGCTCTGGCCGTCACCTCGCGCCTCTGGAGCGTGGCGTCGCGACTTCAGCTCGTGGTCAGGCTGCGCCCGAGCACGGCTCTGCCATCAACGGAGAATTCCGTCGGCTACGTGTGTCTCCGGCTTTCACAGTGGCGGGTGTTGTTCTCCCGTACCCAAGGCGCCTACGCTGTGTCGTGCTGGTCGCCCTCCGCTGCACAGGCGTAGGACGAGCCGTGCTCGACACCCGCTATAACTACAGACAAACGTGGGGCATCGTGGACGTAGTCGACGTAGCGTGAAGTTGTACTGTCCCGCTGATGAATGAGGGGCGAACGCATATGTAACGGGAATGAGTACACAGAAGGAGAGAAGTCAACTATTCAATTATATGTGCACCCAGAAAGTTTCCAGATGAGAGGAATTCATAAATGACGTGACCTTTATGGCGCGAGACTTCTGGCTCTGTGGCACAGTTGCATAGCCACGAGGGGTGATCACTTACCACCACCCCCTTCCCCACCCCCCCAGAGAGCATTGATGGAAATATTTCCATATTATACATTTGTAATTTTCGCCCGCCGGAAGTCGCGAGTGAGTGCTGCTGAATATGCTCGGACGCGGGCCTCTATAAAGGAGGATGAATGCATTTCCCTGGTCACCTCCCGTAGTTACGCCGCTGCCGTGGCCAATCGCTCTGCTTCATGGGGCTTGAAGTACACGCGTGTATCTGTTTGATGTCGATGAACAATGTTTGTGGAAAACTATTCCAAGTCTGTGAAAACGATTTGTGGATTCGTGGAATGTGCTCTGGCCGGGATAGTTATTTCTTCGTGGCGTTCAGCTGTGAGGCGCAGTTAGTTAGTTAAATCATCAGACGGAAGTCTGTGGACGCTGTATTTTTGATCAGTGATGGTTACACAAATTGTTGTGCTAATATCGCAAGCGTTGCCTCGCCAAGAAATTTCAGACATAATAATTATTTATTTACCTGTTCAGTAGTATTCCCGGCATTACAAAGAGTGTGTCAGGTAATTCGCGGGTACTTCCGCCCATGTATTCCTATACAATAATTGTTTGTTTTAGTGAGCTCTACCGCCTCTCAATGTTTGTCCCATGATTTTAGAATCACTCTGTATATTACATGTGCTGCAGATGCACGCATAACAAGCACTTTAGTCGGATTGTCGCCCGAGGCGGTTGGCGGCGGCTTCTTACTTCCGAAACCTCTCCAAGCCTGGCGGGGCTCTTCACGCTTTCTAGCTACACCTTGCAGCAACGTAGCTTTGCGGGGGTTTCGAAACGATTGAACTGGAGTTGGCCGGTCGCTGATCTGCCGTGTCTTGCCGTCGCCGTCGTCCAGGAACACACCCGGCAGTCTGCCCGCTGCACGTACTCCACTCGCGGTTACTTCCAACTTTTCTGAAGCCCTGCTCAAGTCTATTCCCCTCGCCCTCATACAAACAAAGCATAGAGAATTACACCATAGGGCAACGCACAGCACTCAGCGTAGTAATATCTTGCTTTAAGGCTCTTGCCTGGTCGAGAATTTGGTGTTGATGTTAATTCCGGAATTATCGGTTCGTTCTCTCCGACTGGGTAATGTCCGAATTTGTTAACGAAGAGATCGTCAGCATTTTAAGACTATTTTTATCCTCCGCCGTAGCTGGCGTTTTGTACTCGCGGTGCACAGAAGCTGATAAGCTGTTGTGCTTTGCGCAGTGCAGTTCGTGACCGATATCGTTCTGAGAGGACACAGAGATAGTAATGTAAGGTACTAACCGCAGATAACGCTATCTGTTTGAAATCACGTGTCTGCGTCCTACTTGGACCATAGACTAAAGGCGAGGTAGAGCGATCTCGCTGGCTGCGCACAACCAATCTCCCGTGTCCCAACACTGAACTGCTTTCCTGCCAACACGTCTAGCGAAAACGGCGTGGTTTGGATTTTAGGTTAGAAAACTGATTTGTAAACAAATGCTTTGAGATGTACGTATACATTCTCCAACCGATTTGTAATGCAGTTTGATTAAATTCAAACTGGTAAAAGTATTTTGCTCATATAATAGTGCTTGTCACTTGAAAATCAAGATATAAACAAACACTTTCATTACTGTAGACCATGTGACTTTTGACAGTTGTGTATGGTTGGGGTAGATCAATGCTAGGCACATGCGCAGAAGACGAATAAGCGGTCTGCCTCATCATTAGTCTATGACTTTGACACGTGCCAAGCCAAACCCTCTGGTGCATGTTCACTGCACCCAGTCTCGTCAAACTTTGTGAAATTCCACAAAATTTGTGGAATTTATGTTGGTGTTAGGGATTTTTCGGTGGTGTGACTTACTTGTGTGGATTTTGTGTGGTAATATCCACCTCTGACTGAAGTATTAACAAATAGCTAAATTTCTCGCGAAATTTACAGATGGTACGTTTTAATGTGAAGTGAATTAGTCTATCTCGTTCTTTGCATTTCCAGAACATTTTATTTGTTAATGTTGTCGCTCATAAATCTTACAGCGTTGGCGACAAGCTCAGACTGTGTTCTTAAAGGGACAAATAAAACTTCTTGGATAGTTGGCGTTGCCTGCAGAAATGTATGTTAATTATCTGTATTAACATTTCTATAATATGTAATTGTGCCTGATTATGTGCAATGTTGCATTCTAGAGTTGTGTGTGGAATCGTGTAGAATTCACTTGTGGAATCTGTGGATTTTAGGGTGGTTAATCTGGCAATACCGACTGTTTTATTGTCGAACGCGCTGTGGCAGCCAGGGGCATGCTTGATTGGCCGGCTGGGCGGTCAGGGTTCGCGTCCCGGTCGAGCTAGGCCTCTCGCGATAGGACAGATTCCTGGCGCAAGTTCCCAAACACGTTAACTTTCGTGGTGATTTTGAAACCCAGCGATATTAGCGTGGCCACGTGACCTGGGGTATGCTAGGTGTTCTACATTTTTCAACTCCGGAGACATGCCTGGCCTTTTAAAAACACACACGAGTTTAGAATGTGTAACCACACCAGGAACCAAAGATTTCTGGTTGAGTTGCAGATACAGAATTCTTGCATCGATATGTCCACCAGCCCTAGATTACTAAAGACAGTGTTCTCTTACTTGTAGCGAATCATTCAATAAACTAAACTGCAAAAGCCCCCCCTCTCCCCGACACGGATATTCACCCCGCATCCCGCTGCTCCGTAATAGGGTGATAATCCGTTTAAACAGTATTTCATTTGTCGGTATTATGTTTAATATGTTTGCGACGATTACCATGAAAGTTATGATATGATGGTTCTGAATGTCAGAACACAGATTTAGGATAGGTCAGTGTATACCCTGCGCCCTCCCTATCCCCCCTCTTCTCACAGTATTTGTTACGCTACTGATGGCAGTGTTTACTACTGTAGGTGCAATGTCACGTGGCGTTACTGATTGGTGGTTGTGCTAGCTCCCAGAAACTAGTGAATAACGGCTGTTCACGGTGAACTGAGCACTTTTGAAAGCCCTGCTTAAGATCTACTTGTACGCATAATGTGTATCCTTCCACCATATGCACAATTAACATTGTTATCGGTCTGATCACTTTATTCTAGTGCCAATCAAGAAAAATTGTAAAATTGTAATTTAAAAAAATGTATTTCACAAATTTGTTGAATTTTACAGTTAATAAGCATTAAAAAAAGACAACGCAGAATAAATAATTTCAGTGGTCACAAATGGTTACCTAACACTTTAAATTGAATGTGAAGTGATGGAAATACTTTACCCCGTCGCTACAAACTTTACTGGGCGTTTACCAGTCAGTGTACACGTTTAACGTTATGTAGGTAAGGGCAGTGACATTTTTTCAGTCGTCCAAAGTGCTCAGTTTACCGTGATCATCCTTTAGTGACGAATGTTTGAGGAAATGGGCGATTCAGACAGTCGACGCACGCGCGGCTCGGCCAGTGTTGCCAATTCCAATTTCGAAAATCCTCAGAATGTGCACATACAATTTGCTAAATTCCGCCAAATATAAATAAGTGTGACAACATGATCAAAAGCTATGATTTAAAAAAAGAACACGTTGAGAATTGTTAAATTAAAAAGCAAGAAGGTAGTTTTGTCATGATAATACTGCATTTTATATTATTTTTACTCTATTTTAGTGTAAAATTTACAATAGTCAACTTTGACATGCAAAAATCCGATTTCTGAAACCGTATTACACTCCGCTAAAAAAAATTCGCCCTGGCGGCTATAAATGAATATTTCTCCCGTAGCTGTTTCTAAATTCCGCCAGATTTAGTGGAAAGCCAGGGCAAGTTGACACATGCGGGCCCGGCCCCGGCGTAGCTCGCAGGCCTTGTTGCGCTGACCACGGCACGGCGACGCAAATGTCACGTGGCCCGGGCCCCGGGCGTCTCGAGAGCGGGCGCCCAGCCGGGCCCCGCCAAACTAGATGGCGTCTCAAGGTCGGCGCGTAGAGGCGCGCCGAATTGTCCGTCCTTGAGGGCTCCCTCCCTGATGCGCAGGCGCGCTGCAGCCGCTCGCAGTGTGTCAGCTGTGCTGCGAAGGACGTACCATAGTCCACTGTAGACTGCTCACTGTCGCTTACAACTTTCCCGAAGCCTTGCTCGAGTTCTACCTCCCAGGATGTTCCTCCGCTTCTTGCAAACAAAGCTTAATCGAGTCTAGAAAATTACACCAGTGGAACGATTCATGCGCACTATGTGTAATTATATTTTGCATAACAACTATTCCTTACTAGGCATTAATTATTCGCATTAATTATAAATTAAATTTTACAATCTGTACATAAAGCACAAGTAAAAGTTTGATTTAACTACAAATAGGGTACTTTTATTTTGACACAAATATAAAACGTCAAATATGGAGTTTTTTTTTTCTTCAAAGATTTGATTCAAAAAGTGTGAAGAAACTGCGAACAGACTTATATACTATATATGCCTTATTCCTGTTTTTAGTCACCAGCCGAAACTGCTAACGAGCGTTCCTTTATTTACTGATGCTGCTCACGAGTCGCTGACGAGTGGTATTTGACTTCTGGGCTGGAGGCTAGACGACCTTGCTGAGACCACTCTCGTGCAGACGGCGGAGTAGTCCCAGCAGTTGCAGATCATGGCGGATGTAAACGATAATTTTAACCATGAACTGTAACATTGCTGTTATCTGCCGAGAATGCGGAAAGAGTAAGGATGGGTTTGCATTATACTATTTTCGCCTTAATTGGATGTCCATACTACGGTTTTTACTAGTTAATCCACCTATCATCGAAAAACACATCCTTTTCTACTGAACGTCAACTAACTCGTCGGGCATAGCAGACGCCATTTATTTCTTCTGCTGGCGAGGGTTTCGCCTCTGAGACCATTGATTGGCCGCTGATCAGTAACCTCAGTGGTCGGCAGGAAAAATGAATGTTGTAGCCTTAGTTGGTCTGTTTACGATGTACCATAGTTGAACCACTTTAGTCTGCTCTTATACGCCTAGCTATGCATACCCATATTCACACATCCCACACAGTAATAATTTAATATGGTCGCTGTGTGCTCCATAAACACAGTTTGAGTTGTAGGCTTCGCCTTAGGCAGAAAGCTGAGTTGTGTATTTTGGCTGACGTATGATCTTATAACATGGGCACTAAAACATCGTGCATTTAAGGCGGTTTTGGATTTGTAACCTCTAAACATACTTCGAATTTGTTGATATGTTTTAATATGGCCTATGATGTTCTGATTTAATAGAATGGGCCTAAATCCATAACACAAATGAGGTCATGTTTATTTCATTAAATACCTATATATTTTTAGTCTTCTCTTTATGTTCCGCCTCTCTCAGCGAGGAGACATTTTACGGTTTTGAAGAACTTCTGGGCTCATAATACGTTTACACAGTATTTCAGTTGTCTGTATGGTTTTTTTTTTTTTTTTTTTGCAATTGCCCGTGAAAGTGTTTATATGAGATTTAAATGAAATGAATATAAGAACGCATAATCAGTGGGAAGGTTAATGCATACTGAGACATATTTCAATTCGTCTTACTGAGACTCGACAGCAGGTATATTATGTTAACGTGACCTACCTATACTTTAAGTAACTACCTTTTGGCGATAGCCTACCAACAAACGAACAAGACGACTGTCGAGCAATAACGTGTAATCAAGCAGACAACGCCGGAAATAAATGTCACAATAAAACAAGATGGTTCCCTATAGGATGAAAAAAACAATATGACTACTGGGAACCAGATGGCTTTGCTACTACCGTGCTTTTAATACAGGTTCTCGTCTTTAGTAATAGCAGGAGATCGTATGCTCTTTCACACGTTGGCCTACGAAGATAAACTGTGTTTGAAGACGTTATCTGTGGATACTAAGTACACATCTGCGGCCATTTCTTAAACGAGGAATACACCGAGCACTCGTGATTTCAACGAGGTGGAGCAAACCAGTTGCGAGCGATGCGTGGCATTGCTTTAACAAATTACGTGTCTGTAAATCGTAATGCCGCGACGTCGAAGCAAAACCAGGGCACGCATTTCTCGCGATTTTCGGGAAAATTCCTTTCCGGGGGGGAATGTCTTAATTCCGCAATCGGATTGATTTGAGTAGATTTTTGAACTGTCGATAGCGGGATAGCGTACAGGAATTAGTCGTGGTGTGTTGTAATTTACCCTGCAGCTAGGTCGCTGCCAGAATAGCAATTCCGCTAGAGATTTACCACGTTTTTAGACGGCGTGTCGTAGGAACTTGTAAGCTGACACCCCTTCGTTTAAATGGTTTGGTGAAGATAATGATTAAGCCTGTCTAGAAAGTATGTTCGTTACCACGATGAATCGGATTTGGAAAAACTGAATCGAGACATTCGATGGGCTGAACATTACTCTATGAATTTTGAATGTTTGGAGAAACAGGCTTCACGACCAGTTCTGACACGTTCATTGCGGCTGTGGAGTGGTTTGGACGGCCTTTCACACCGGGTCTCGGGTGAGGACGAGGCGAGGCAATGCGCCGACCGGCGTCGCCCAGTAAGATTCCCCACGTGGGTAAAACCAGAAGCGATCCCGCCGAGAATCGAACCCGGCTCGCCTAGGTGGGAGGCGAGCGCTCTAGCCGCTGTACCACCGCTGCCCATTGTGGATTGCGGAAGTACGCATGTCTTTACTTGGAACTTTGTTCGCTAGCAATTTGGAGCACAGTAGTTGAGCTTAAACAACTTTAACTAGGGATTTGTGAGCTGAACCAAATTATATGGAGGCGAACCTGGATGGTTTGATGCAATATCTTTTATTTGCTCAATTGAACTGTGAGGTTTTATATCCTTCAATTTTCTTAACACAAGGAAAAAGTACAATATATAGCACTACCCTAAACATTTTTTAGATAGGAATTAATTTCATAGTTAGGGGCAGCGGCGGCGTAGTGTCCAGGACGCTCGCCTCCCACCACGGCGATCCGGGTTCGATCCCCGGTGGGTCCACTCCCGGATTTTAGCATGTGGGAATCGTGCTGGACGATGCCGCATGCCGGTGGGCTTTCTCGGGGTACTCCCGTTTCCCCCGCCCTTGCAGTCCAGCGCCGCTCCATTCTACGGCTTCATTTCTGTCATGCTCGGGGATGACGGTCGCCTACGGGTCCCAGCTGGAAAGACCGTCACTCGGAGGGTGTTGCCTTGCCCTGAGTGCACTCCCCACACGCCATTTTTTTCATAGGTAATCTCGTTCACTTGAGGTTTGGGTATCTTGATCGTCTGACGTACTGTTTATTTCTCGCCCAGCATGTCTTTCGCAAACACTCCACTCTGTCCCCCACAAAATCGTAACGGCACTTGCAAATTACTGCTGTACATTGACCAATAATGTTAAAACACGTGGAAGTGTAATATTTTTTCCTCGTGCTATGTTTTGACCTTCCGTAGCATTGTTGGAACAAATATAAGAAGGCCACACAATCGTGTATAAATACTTGACATTCGTCGTAATTAGTGTGGATAACTTTTCAACTCGTGGCATCAAGCCCGCAGGACACGGCGCCGTAGTGCTAGTTTATCACTCCTCCTCTGCGGCGAGGAGCAATTATTTCGAGCAAAATATATTTTAATATTTGATGGTGAAATGGTTTCCTGAAATACGGCTATGCGATTACGGGACTAATATAAATATCCTGGGAGTTTCATATTATCGCCGTATATAAAAAAAACTGTATATGCTGCGGTCTGTGTGTGTCTTTTTTCAAAAGGCTAATTTTGCGCGCTATTACTTTGTAACCTGTTTGTAGAGATCATTGCTGAATGTGATATGTGATGCCTGTGTATGCTTTATATTTTTTTTACAGGTTTTCTAACACTTTTTTTTGGGCATTATTTGGAACCGCTTTTTTAACAGTTGGCATGAATTCCTATCGAGAAATTGAAGACAACGAGACTGCTTTTCGTGTGATTAGTTCCCTTGTCCGCCCGCCGTAACGTTTAGTTACGGATTTAAATCTTTCAAACGCTGCTGACTGAATAATTAGTTCGGAATGCACTAAAACGTGATGCCTGTGCCAGTAGAATTTGATGTACATCAGTAGAAAGACATTTAAATGGGTAAAATTGAGTAATTGAAACGATTACAGTCCATTCGCGATTACTTCAGAATTTTCTGAAGCCCTGCTAAATTTCTGCTTCCAGGATATTCCTCCGCCTCATGCAAACAAAGCTTAGAAAATTACGCCAGATAGCTGCCGCACCGCATTCGTGTGCGCGCAGTGTGGTAATGTTTTGCATAAGGACTATTTCATACTGGCCATTACCAACACGCCTATTTTCTCTCTGTTTTTATTAAAATTAGTTAGAAATTAAGTATTATAAATTGTAAATAAAATATTAGTAAGAGTTCAATTCTACCAAAAAAAAAAAAAAGAAATTTAATGTTACCAGAAGTATATGACGCTTGCGAAAGATGGCGTACTTAGCAAGCAACCGGACAATTTATACATGGCGTGTTTTTCAAAGGTTTGATTAAAAAAGTGTGAGGAAACTAGGAATATACTACGGTAGGATTCCCGAGGAACAGTTTTTGCTGGCTATCAAGTTTTACTGTTTTGGAGCAGTTCTTACTGTTCACGCTGTTCAGTTTAAAGTCTTTTCGATGCAGTACTTCATTCACGAAACTTGCAAATATAGCGCACCGGCGATTTTAAAGCAATTTTTTTTCTTCGCCTCAGTTTTATGCAGGCATGCTAAACAAGGGCCACTCAAACCCCGAACTTCGTTCGTAAAAAGCTGCACACAGCCATATTCCAGCCGCACATACAACTTGATTTATCACAGAGCAGCAAAAATCATGCACTTGGGTTTATCCCCGTATTTTTTAACCATCAGGCTGTGTGCATCGATTTGAGTGGCTCAACAAGCACTAACAGTGGATCATATCGTTAGGAAGTGTTGTCAGGCGTGCTGTTATTTTTCGAGTTGCACGAGCAGTGATTCCCACACGCTCACTCTACAAAATTTTCATGACGTCACGTTTTATGTTCTCGTTAGTCCCGTATCATAATTCTTGGACAGTAAAGTTTCTCGGCGATTGCAACAGTTAATTTCTGCGGACTCGGGTTTGAAGTGTCTTGTGGGGCACTGACCCAGTTCTCTGCAGCCGGGTTGCTCACGAGCGATATCACTTTACACCCCCTTTCCTGTCCTCAAGACCCATCGANGGGGGGGGGGGGAGCGGGCTCGTCATCCAGATTTTATTTAAAGTTCTTTCTTAAGATTTTTATGTTTAATTCATGTTTAAAGTATGTGTTGCAAATGCACATATCTGTATATATTCAGTGTTCGTTGTATCTTTGAAACATTATTGTGCATAATTGGATGGAAACTTAAGTTGTTTTGGGACAAACTATTGTAATAGCTTAAAATCTGCGTGAACCCTTTAATTCCCATTGAAGACGATCGTTTACATGTTTCACAGGAAGCATACATTTGCCCGGTGCTGTACTCTGCGAGGTTCAGCGTCCGATGATCTTCCCTGTGACTGATCTCCTAAACCGTGCTACTACTCCAAGTTATCACTGGTTCATATCACTGTCACCGAACACAAAGATTGCAACTTATTGGTCGTAATAACGAAACAAGTTCTTTGCCAGCTTAAGTACAGTACGCATCAAAAAAGTCTATAATTTTCAACACTATAAGTTATAAATTAATGCGGGAATGAAATTGGTAAAAACTTATGTAGAGTACTGTAGAGCGTCCCACTCCTAGATTGCAGTACAGTTAAAATGGCGTGCACCGTTGCCAGATTACTCCAGCGCTGCGATGTAATTGGCAGGCCGAGTAACAAATGGGTGGCGAAGGAAATGGCCTTGATTAAGAGAATCCAATCCTGCTACGCAAAGCCAAGCGGCTCCTTTGAAACTGAAACCTGTGGCAAACCCTATCGTTGTGATTGCATGACGCGCACGCTACGAAAACGCAGGAACAAGGACAGCGTTAACGACATAAATCATGTATTTGATAGAGTGAGTAAATATGTCCATTACACCGCACACTCTATAACTTTTACTATTCACGTAAACAATATACAAAAATATCTAAACGTACATGGTCTTTAAGGTATATTTTTTGTTAAGTGTTAGGAAAGAGGCACTAATAGAAGAATGGTCAGCCCTTTAGGGGGGGGGGGGTTGACGACCCTGCCTCCCCGACTGGGGAATGCGCGGAGTCGTCGTCGCCGCCTCAGGAAGGAAGCTCCAGCCAGCCGGCGCTGCTCATTGTCGCCGAGGGCTGTGACGTCAGAGCGGATGTCCTGCCTCGCTGGACCGCCGGCTGTGCCGATCACGTGCTCACTAATCTGTACGCCGCGCGCATGATAGGGACTGCCCCTGACGCATCTCCGCTGCTTCAGTGGCGTAGTCGGGAATTCCTCCAAGGCCGATGAGGGGCTACCATTGTTTTCGGAGAAGGGAGGCAGGTTCACGGCGTTAGAAAAATACTAGGAAAACATCTTCTCGATATAATAAACGGCATCGTAGTTTATGGCTATCTCATTTTTTTTTTATTATCTCACTTAAAGGCTTCTTAGTAACTTTAATGTTAATAACTTTACTACCTTTATGACCCTCTGTTTACGCCCCCACCAGTTTGTAAAACCTGTTGTAATGTAATATACAATGTAATATTAAAAGTTTTTATATTCTTAAGATGGCAATACTGTAAACAAATTTTTCGCTATCAAGCCACCGTTGTTGTGTCGTGGCGGTATGTGCCTTGTTGAAATTATATTGTTCTTTCTTAAAACTAATAAATAGTTTTATTCAAGTGATTCGGAGTATTTCTTTATAAAACCTACAAAACCAAACGTATAACACGACACGTTTATCGCTGTTGAACGAGTAATTCTGACACTTCTATTGGCGATGGGTGAGTCGACGGTTGTGACATACGCAAGAGACGAAAGTTGGTCTACTTAATGCAGTCGCGGCTCGTGGGTTTCAGCACGTGTAGTGATGCTGGAT
>NQII01000750.1:532209-547640 GCA_002778355.1 Clitarchus hookeri
CAGTGAGTTTAATAAACTGCGTAATAATAATTTTTTTTTAGGTTTGAACATATGCTTTAAAATATTCTAGGGTTGTGCGAAAGTGACTTTCTGTCTAACAAAACAAAATAGAAAAAATATGTTGTTGGATTTCGTGAAACTGAAAAGAAACTGAGAAATAATTTAATGAGAACACAGCTTTTACGAAGGTTTTAACGAAAATCTTAAAATTGCATTATTGTCAAATAAATACTTGCATATAATTTACTGAAGTCAATTAAAATTGTGAAATCAAGCTTTCTTAGTGTCATTAGTGGCCATACAGTGTAACAATGTGCTCCTAAATATTTCTTTAAAGTACATTATGCAATCCATTCGATCTATTTTTTTTAAAGAAGTAATAAATGTAATAAAATTCTTCAACCTAACAAAATAGCTTTTGCCAACACTTCAAGTCAATTTTCAAGTAATTATTTCAGTAAAATTTCAGTAGTAAACATAGGCAAATGGTTACACAAACAAAAAATTTCATTGTTATTTACGTAAACTAACATTTGGCAAGTACTAAATATTCAGTGAACTTCAAATTTTCATTTCGCTTAGATTTTCATAAGTACTAAGGATTATTAAAAAATTATGGCGCAGGGATGAATCAGCTTTACTTTTGCACCATCCTTTTTAAGTAGTCCTGTATTAAATTTTTTTGTCACAAAACATTTTATTGATAAACCATTATTTTAACATGGTAATTTCCTTTCCCATCCACTATTTTGTGCTGTGCCAATAAAATATTCCCGCCATTTTATATTGTGAGTTTTAAACCACAGGTATTTGCAACACTACAAAATAGAAAAAATAATTAAATAAGTAAAAAAAAATTTTTTCTATATATTTTTTATAAAAAACAAATTGGAGCATTTTTTTTATTTACATCCACACAGCCATTTGTGCTTATCATACACGTCACAATGAAATTTTAATTTATTTGTCTGCTGCCTACTTGATGGATTTATTTTTCTCCTCCAGTGATGACTGAGAAAAATAATAGCTTGTAAACCTGCCATATTCATCCTAAATTAAATTCAAATATAATGAAAGTAGCATAGCTACAAACTTCCAAATACTTCACTTCACACCTGGAATGATCACAAGCTTGACGACAACAAAGGAATATGAACGGACGCACCAGTTGCTCGTCCTCCGACTGCCTGCAAGGACTGGCAACCTTGCAGTGCGAAGGGCGAGACTAGACACTCCCCTTTCTCTGCTTGCTGGCGTGCGCATGCGCCAGCAAGGCCAGACTCTCTGCCTCCGCAGCACAGCCTAGCGCTCTACAAGCTACTAACCACGCGTTGCTCAGTCGAGGGGATCGGCCGTTGGCAGAGTAGATTCGTAATTATAATGGAAACAATGAGCGCCATCAGCAGCCCCTAAACAGTGCATCGGGGGTTTTTTTTTACAGGGGGTACTCCCCTTTTTCCCCAATATAAATATAGTTAATCCCAAAATTATGAATAAAGTTTTTTACACAATCTCTACTTTTAAGTTAATAATAAGAATAGAAAGTTAATTAAAAATTACCCTTACACAGTAACTTTAAAAGTCATGGCCTCTAGATTTTATCTTTTGCAATTGAACTAAATAACCTTAAATTTTAACTTTAACTTTAATTCCTAATATAAATTAAGCCATTGTTTAATTCGGTATGGCTTACCAAATAGAAATAGTTTAGTTAAAAAAAAATTAAAAAAATTAAAAAAAAAAAGCTCGAAGTAATTATAATAACGTTTCTTTTAAATTGAGAGCTGCTGCGACATTAAACATTGTTTACCGTCATTCNGGGGGGGGGGGGTGCTGCAACCCTATAGCACGAACCGCCACTGACTTTATCTCTATAGTCGATTCGCTCTTTGTTTACACTTTTTGAATCTAACCTTTGAAAAATCACCCCCTAATATGACGTGTTTGGTTATTTTCTAAATATTTCAAGCATCACGAGCGTTTCATACTTCTGTTTACGTAAAAACAAATTATTTTTGGTTAAATTGAGCTTTTACCAATATTATGTCTATAAATTGTAATATTTAATTTATAATTAATATGAATAAAACAGTGACAGAACAGGCCTTGTTGATAATGCCTAGCAGTGGCGTGTGGTATGACTTTTGTGTGGCTAAGCTGCAAGAGAGGGTCGTTACATTACAATACACATATACGCGCGCACAAATTTACATAGTGTAATCTATAAAAACAAAATTAACTGTGCAGATAAAAACATAACATAATACAAGACACTAGAAAAACATAATAGCTTAGGGGCCCAATATCCGTCATATAATATGCAACAGTAAATGTATCAGTTGTTCATACATACTATCTAAACAAGAAAAGACATATATAACACTTTTACAAATTCTAAAACTTGGACAGTTCAATATTACGTATACTACTGATATCTAAAAAAATTTTTATTTCTATAGGCTACACATGAAGCAAACACAACACACAACATGGATATTGTATTCAATGAATAGTTCATCTAACTGCAAACCAACAACACTTACTTATAGGTAAGCTCAATTGTTCTCTCTCTCTCTCTCTCTCTCTCTCTCTCTCTTTAAAAACTCGTCTATTACATAGTCATAAAAATTTTGTTCACTCTGCATGTCAAACAGCAGATCTTTTTCAATGGACAATAACCCCAATTTTGAAAGTCTTTCTGTGGAGGCACTAGTGGCGGGAATAGTTAGTGTCAGTTTGCACAAATTAATCACTTCTGAATATGCTATATCTAAGCTGTTAGAAAGGATGAAAAATAAAAAAACTTTGCATACATTTTTGACGGAAAATTCCTGAGATATATAAACTGCAACAAGTTGTGCTCGCAGTGCAAAAACATCAAAACAATTACCATGCAGATTTAAGACGGACTGCAAACTAGTTTCGGGAAAACATTCTTGATGTTTTTTTTTTAAAGTAGCTTGGGTCTAGAAGCTCTAGGAACTGCAGATATTCTGAACTGGAAAAATCTGTCGTCCATTTTCTGAATAACTGTGTCAATAATTTCCTAATACAGACGCCTACAAAATGTTGTAAGTTCACGACCATCACTTTACTTGACGTTTCCTGTTCAACTCTAGTGCTTCAGCTTCGGCATTTGCTTGCTCCCAGAAAGTTTCAAAACATTTTCGGTTTGTTTGCAGTAGGCTAGAGAACTCCTTTAATTTCGTAGGGCAGTACCAAACGTCACGTAGGCTAGTTAAAAGAATACTGTACAAAAACATCTGTATAAGGGAAAATGTCGGGGAAAAAACCTTCAAAAGAAAATTGAAATTGAAGTCGTTCAATGAAGCTAGAAAACCTTTGGCACATATAACAGATTCCTGGTCCCAGTTTTCTTCAGGGTCATTGATTGATTTTCTCCAACAGACGAATAAGATCGTCTCGGTATTCTGTACTGAGCCAACTAAACGGGACTTAAAATTCCAGCGCGCAGCTGAAACTCGTGGCAATCTCTTATTTACCACACCATCAAGGGCCTTTGTTCGTTTTGTGGATTTCGCAAAAAATTGCCGCCAGTCCACTCGATGTACTGAAAAAAAAACATGAAGATTGTGACAACACCAAATTTAACCTGCGAGCCATGCAATGAACAAAAATTGCCTGGGGACACTTTTGTCTCACTTTCGCTTGTAGGTCATTTAAATGACCAGCCACGACAGCAGCACCATCATAGCTTTGAGCTACCAGTTTTTTCTCGCAGCTGTAATCAGCCACTAATTTGCTGACAACGTTGCAAATGGCCTCGCAGCAGAGCGATTTTCAGACACATCAAATAACCTATAAACCTTTCTTGAACTTTACCATCCTCCTAGTGTACCGAAATATGCTGGCAAGTTGGGCCTGATTGCTTATATCTGTTGTTTCATCAAGGCTAATAGAAACAAATATAGTTTTCTCAATTTAATTTCTTATGCGTTAGCTGACAATGATGGATACACTAGAAATCAAATCATTGTGTATTATATTTAACAGTCCCGTAAAAACTGAGGAAGTTTCAAGATGATGTTACAAAGTTTAATCATACTGACTGATGAGGTTTATTAGTTCAACATAATTCCTTTTGTTTAATTAATCATGTTCTTCGTTGTGATCTCTGAAAGGAAGTTCCTGCTTTGCTACATAACAAAAAACATCTACAAAACGTCTCAACATTTATCTGTTCTTTTGAACAAGTTCATTGTGTTATGACGTTTTTTTGTTCATCAAGCAAGTGGTCAATCCTAATTTTGCCAAAGGTTTTCTCGCAAAGGATTGTTTGCAAATGAGTCTGGGACAAACAATGCTTCTTTAAAGCGTTTTGAAAATCGACCATATCACCGTAACCAGTTTTTGCTCCACAAATTTTTTTTCTTTGGCAAAAAGCGTACCTGGCCAACTAAATAGTTTACAAAGTAATGGACAGCCCGTCAACAACTCATTTTGCGAATACAATTTACTATTAAAATGTCTAACAAAAGATTTTCCGTGCAGTGTTTATGTCTAGAGCTGGAGTCGGTCTCCCCACTGCCAAAATGTCTTTTTCTTTTCAAAAGGAAAATAACTAAAATCAGTCTTGAAAACAGTATAAATAGCGTAGTGGATTGATTTGATTTCATATTCTGTTTATTTACGTATGAACCCTGTACACAATGAAATTATAATAAAAATAACGAACAGTACGAATAAGAAACAATACATTCCAGCGCGTTGGCGCTGTGCTGTAGTAGGTGACATGTGAAAACCACCAATACTGAAAGGAGAAAATAAACAACAATTAGTATAAAAAAGTTAGGGGAAAAACTCCAAAACCCCTGAATGATAATTTGATAAAATAAGAAAGCAGGTAGGAAAGCATGGAAGAAAAGGAATGTAATGGCTATTTGCCTAGGTGCGGAATTATATATCTATAGCGCAGTGGCTGTGCGCTTGGCTGGTGGCGGGTCGAGGGTCCCGTTACATCCTGTACGGCATAAGCTGCGGGACTCACAGCTTGATTGATTTGATTTTGAAATTGTTTATTAACAAAGAAAGACCCTTTACAGAAATAACAACAGGAGCAGTAAATGGCATGCATGCATGCATGCATGCCAGCGCTCAAATAGTGCTCTTCTGCAGTAGAGGACAGAAAATAAACAGCATAGGAATCTAAAAAAAGAAATAAACAAGGATTAGTGTTAGTACAGCGGGGGAAAAAACTCTCCAAAACCTTACAGGGAGATGGCAGTCAAACACTAGGCATTGCAGCGCTGTCACACATCCAAAACGGAATAAAATGTACATAAAACTGACGCGATCTTTATTCTACACGCGTGTAGCACGTTAAAAACCTTCCATGTACGAACTAAATGTTTTTGTTTTAATTTTTCATGACTCGCGACGACCTCCGTACGTATGCAAACCGTCTGCGCAGGGTCGGCTACGGCTGCTGATCCTTCAGCGGGCCTTGGCCGATCACTGCCGAAGTAGTCTCACGAGGGCACACGATCCCCTTCGCGACCTTCACGTTACCATGGCAACCGGGACCAACGGACGAAGAGAAAACGTGAACCAAGGGGAACGAAAACACAAGTCAAACAAAACCTGAAACCCTGTCCGCCGCCCGTGGAGTGAAGTGTGCGTGTATATGTGGCACAGCGGTATTTCGCGGTTTAATATGGATAGATATGGATTATCGGGACTGGTTAGTAATATCTATTACAATAATAGCCCAGGGTAAGCAGTGCTTACCTAGCGTCTATTGAATACACACCATTAAATTGCCTAGTAGTAAACAGTTTTTATGCAAAACACTAGCTTACCCGGCCACGCGTTGCTGTGGCATAAAANTTTATATTTAAGGATAGAAAATCATATGACGGGATGCCGCAGTAGTTTTTTAAAACTCGAAAAATAAGGACCACCCTAATATATATATATATATATATTACTACACTGGCTGCGCACGAATGCTGTGCGTTGTCATTTTGGTGTAGTTTTCTAAATTCGGTTAAGTTTTGTTTGCGTGAGGCGGAGGACTATCCTGGAAGTAGAACTTCAGCAGGGTTTCCAGAAAGGTGGAAGTAACCGGGAATGGACTTAGTCTTATGTTTTCCCTTATTCAGAACATACCGTACGGAACAATCGTGAACACCTGGACGGTATGGTATACCTATTGTGTAAGTGCACAATTTAACCCATATTCAGTTTACAAATGGCTAGATCTGATGCTGTTTGTTTAAAGAAGTTTACCATACCCTGTTACAATACTACACCGAAATTAATACATTATACTTATTAATTTTCATAAGAGCAATTACGAACGCCAATTTAAGAATTAAGGTATGGTATGGTTTATTATAAAATACGATCGTAAACTACGTAGGCGTTCAGGCGTTTGTGTTATATCGTACATTTCATTTGCTTTTTTTTTTTTTTTTTAATATATATACAGTATCTGTAAAATTCAGTTTACTGGAAGTAGTTTACAATTGCCCTAATTGTTCCATGCTTGCACTCAGTGGCAGCTCTAGGATTTCTGAGGCCTTTGGCAAAATTTATTTGCGAGGCGCCCGCCTATGAAACCAGCGATGAACTCAACTCAGTGTTGGCTGTGATGCGATTTGCCATCTTAGCTCAGAGCTGCATCCGCCGCTCATCTTTACACGGCGGCAAACTTGCAACCTGCACAGTGAGCGCACTGCTGGTTCTGCTTAGTTCATGGTAGATATTTCAAATTGCATCTTCACTACCCACGCATAAGTTTCAACGAAATTAGACAGTGCATTATCGAAGCACTAAAATGTCGTATGTTATATCAAACCTTCGCTTCGAGTTTCGAAGGACTAAATGAAATTTCTTTTAATTTGTATCAACGAAAAAAATTTGCGAGGCCCCTGCTAGAGTGAGGACATTACTGTACGGCCGCTGCTGCTGAAGTTGGTTGGTTCCACAATACTGCGATGCTATGCGATGCGATGCAGCCAATCAGGATGAAGCAGCAGTCCGTCGGCGACGAGTGCTTTGCGCGAAATTCTTGCGTTGCGATCGTTGGCGATAGCGTACGGCGGACAAGAAGAAGTATTTGTGTACGTGGAGAATAAGAACACCAGCTATTTGTTTTCATTTTGGTGATGATACCCGCGTTTATGGCCTTAGTAAAACACACGAGTGTGACAGCGTCATTGTTTTTTCGGTTATGTCTTTTGTCACATTCGTGAGGACCACAGACGAAATGTCGCCCTCTAACATAGATAGCAGCACCATCTCAGACTGCGTCCGTCGCGGACAGATCAATCGCTCATATTGTGAAACAGCGAACGTAGCTCGTCGCAACGTATCGCTGCACTGCGGAACCAGCTTAACGCAACTGAAATACACTCCGCGCGCTTGTAGGAAGCGAATCGTTTTATTTGCGGTCCCAGTTTCGCCCTGGGCACATCCTTGCTTTAGTGCCTCGTAATAGCTGAAGTAACTCTAGGGGTCGGCGCTGTCNGCCGGCACGCTCGTCAAATGCTTCGCATTCTCTGCACGCAACGCAATAGATTGACGCGCAGACTTCCCGTCGTGTAGCGTACAGCTTGGCGGCCTGGCTTGCATTCTGTCGTGTCTGGTAAAACTGCTGTTTGTGAGTGCGTTTCTTTGTTGTGGCGTCCCATTTTGTTCCTACTTATTTTGTCAGTGTTGCTCAAATTTTTTTTTTCAAGCAGGTTTCTAGCCTGAGTTGTTATCTGCTAGTCGTGTGTGTGTATATATTTTTTTTTATTTTTTTTTTTTGTAATTATTTGCTGTTCTGTTTTTGACTCTATATATTTTCGTCCTTAAGTTACTCGTCTTATTTAAGTAATTTTGTTTTGCGTTCAGTCGTGTTTTTCCATGACAAGACATCTGCATCGCAATGGCGAATGTCAAAAAAACCTCACTTTATTCACAGGCAATTCATTCGGGAACTCGGCACAGCTGCAAACGTGGTTGTTATTTCCGTCGCTTGTAAACTGCTTTGTAATTAGGAATCATCGCGCCCATAATGTTAGTTACACAGACACTTCACATATGCCCGTAATAACAAGGCGATACATTTAGTGCGGATGTTAAAATACGCTATATAAGACATATATGCGGAACACTGCTCCACTCCCAGCTTCAGAAATAATTTTAACAGGAATTTTAACTCGCGTCAATGTTTTTATGCGAGTCAAACTTTTGAGCGCTCATAAAACATTCAAGAGGGTTATGGTTTGTTTCGGTGCAGCTAACGTGTTGTAGCAAATATAAATTTGAGAAATCTTGGCAACGGTCTCTGGTAGAGCACCAACGAGTATTATATTTGTGAAGAGTTTCTTCTCCAAAATTTGTTGTTTCTAGGTGCGAGTATGCGGCCTGAACATTCGGTAATACATTATTCAGTAACAATATAAACTAGTAATTTTAGGGTAACATTGTACTACACATGCTCATTTAAATCTAAGGATTTACAGCCTTACCTTCACTGAAAGAAATAAGCACAGAGAATTTAACAGAACAGTTCTGTAATGGCGTTTTGTGGTAGCGACAACCAAGCTTTAGTACCAGCAACACAATGTTCTGTAATACGTTACAATCCAAATTGTTAGCAGAACAATCTAAATATCTTTAAATTATTCTGTTGTGGGAACCATTTTTTTTGTAGCAGTAACAGTGTTTTCTGTAGTAGGAACTATACAGATAGTTGTGAACACAATCTTATAGTATTGTTACGATAGCAGAACAAGATATTGTAAACCCGACAGTGTTGTTTTGTAACTGCGACATAATGTTCTGTAGAAATCACTTCGGTTTTTTAAAATCAAAAGTTTACAGAAAAAGCATGGTAGCTACAACAGTGCCGTGGAATGTTTGAGGCACCCTCCGTTTCTGTTAAGATTACAGAGCTAGTTTTGTAGAATTGCCAAACAAGTATGGTAACTACAACATTGCGGTGGACTGTTAGAGGAACCATCTGATTCTGTTAAGATTACAGAATTGCTATTGTAGAGTTAACGAACAAGTATGGTAATTACAACAGTGTCGCGAACTGTTAAACGCACCCTATAATTCTTTTAAAGATGATAGAATTAGTTGAATTGACAATACAGAAGTTAAATTGGGAAATGTTGTTATTTTGAAGTAATATTTATTTAGAGGAGGCTGTTGACAATCTGCGAGGGTACTGTGCACCCGAAGTGTTGACAGACACCGCCATGTTAGGCGTTAAGTGTAATAATAGCTACAAGGGTGCTAGAATGTCCTGTTTGTTTTTAAAAAGACTTATATCACTTCCACAAACAGGACATAAATATGAAATAACTAACGCCATATTTTTATTTTTACTACAAATTATGTGATGTGTAAGAAAAGCTGTTCACACAAATGTTACACGTAAAAACATTGTTATATCAGATGAGACACAATGCTGTATAATATAAATATATATAACGTAGCGAAAAGTTTATTTTATTAAATACTAGATATACCCGCGGCTCCGCTCGCGTGGACTACAGAATAATTATTTAGGTTTTTTTAAAAATAAAGTTGAATTTTTCTGTGTTAATCTTCTATACTAATAAGCGTTGCGTTGCGGTGCGGTGGTATGCGACTCTAATCTGTTATATGAAGTTTCCCTGATGTAGTCATTGTTAACGGTTCAATCTACTATGTTATTTGGTGTTTTGTTAGGCCCATGCTTTTTATACTTTTTCCTGACAAATTCTGCACTTACTTTTCAATTACAATGCGTGCAAGGTGAAAAACTTTGTCATTGAATGTTGCTTGTGAATGAAATGGTAAAAAACACTTATTAGTATTTCTCTGTTATATATAGATATATGCTACCGCGTAGTTTTTTTTTTTTTTGGGTCTTTGTATTTATTCTACATTATTCTTTACTACGTTACATTGTTCCATCTTTAACGGCTTAGACAGCGTATTGCATGAGAGCGCGGTGGCGGCAAACTGTTTTCCGACTTGATTCACTATTATCGTCACTGCTTATTCCTTATGTTACTTTACGTAACAAAATATACACTGAAACCTGGCCAGAGAACATAGCTATGAATTAAAAAAAAAACCACTTAAATCGGATAAGTGGTTCTCGAGTGATAAGCGCACTAACAGACAGAGAGACGTTGAGATTTATATGTATAGAAAGTAACTCATGTGAATTCGTCGTGTCGAGATTCGTCTGCAGACACGTCATATGACATGCCTTTAAATAAGTTAAACAATTTAAAAACCTGAGTCATAACTGATATAGCCGACCGGTCTAAGGCGTCCATCAACACAAGGTCCGGCAGTTCAAGGCTGCCTGCTTCCACAAGGAACTTTCAAGTTCTGATAAATAAGTACAGATAGCAGCGCATCCTACGAGCCGACTAGGGGATTACAATAGACCCCACACAATGATTAGGGCTATCATGTCGCTTAGAAAAGGCAACAGAGCAGATAGTTAGCATTACCACAATTACACTTTTGTTGGGGCCACCATACTGCTCAGTAAAGGCACCAGAGCAGATTGTTAGCACCACCATATGTTACTGCTGGGTGCACAATCAGCTCTGTAGCGGCATCAGAGCAGCGTTGGAGGGAATACCATACGGATTGTAGTCGGAACCCTACTGGTTTGTAATAGCAACATTCTATTCTGTAGAAAGTAATGACGTCACTGATTTGTGACGCACTGACATTTTACTATGTGTTCTGTTGGCGTTACCATATTCGTAGGGTAGCCACAACCAGACAGACTGTTGTCCATATTTTAACAGTCTTGGAGGGTAACGGCTACAGAATTATGGTTCATACAACAATATTTTTCTTTCAGTGTTGATGCATTCTTTACGGTTAACAATTTTTATTCGTGAGAAACGCGGTAGTGTGTAGGGATTTCTCGAGTCTTCATTGACAGGTAGTGCAAAGATACCCCAAATGACTGTTATACATGTCTGATAGACTATGGTGTTTCTGTAAGCCGTAACAGCACTGTCATCTTCCTGCGCGTGAGGTAACGCGCCATTCGCAATTGTCGTGACCCGCATACGTATCTGATTGTTGCTTGAGCAAGCAACGCCGTCGTCTGTCGTGTCGTCAGGAAAACGTCGTGTCATACCGACGAGTGCACAGCGGGATGATCGCCGTGGAGCGCGGACGTCTTGCGGAGATTTGTGAAAGTGTCGGTGCGTGTTTAAACAGTTTATTTACTCAGCTATCTGATGTGTCGCCTCTCGGCGGGACTGACTGAACGAGACAGCTTCGAGTGGTCGTTGGCTGCAGGAGCGCAGTAGAATGGCGCCTGGCGACACCTGCGGGTAATTTTTTTTTCTCCTTCGCGGGAAACGTTTTGTTCTTCTCGTCGGGCGTTCACGTCGTGCGATCTTCGCAAACTTTCCCCGTGCTGATAACCACAGCTGCTTCGGTAGTTGTGAGCTCAGCCCTGTGAAGTCCAATTGTTGTGGCAATTGGATGGAGGGGCATGTTTTCCCTGAGACCATGTCTCTTGTTATACCCTCGGGATCATGTACAAGAGGGGAGGAGGTGTGGGGAGCCGGACATGTTCCGGGAAAACATGTAAACGAGCTGTTGCTGTTACTGCTCGTGAAGCAGTACTCCTATTATTTCCAGCAACTAGTGAACAATCGCGGATGAGTTTACTAGCCAGCGCGGAAAAATCTCTTTACCTGACTCCAACTTGGCGGTCGTTTAGATCAGGAAAAGGCGCATCTCCGTTCCTAATTATTTGCTGAAGTGTTGAAACCTAAATAGTGCATATCTTGCTGTCCTTTTTTTTTTTTGGTGCAGTGCATTTTTTTTTTTAATCAGGCAAGTATGTTTTATAACGGCGAAAGTTTGGTTATTGCTAAGAATTTACTGGCCCTGTATTGTTTTGTGCGCGGGAACGGTGAGCAACAAGCTCTCGCTTTTCGCCACGAAGTTATAATTTGATAATTTTCAATGCTGATGACCTGCAATATTGTCTCTGAAACAGATGTGAAAAGGATACTTTAAACGGGGTTACTTTACACCACTCAGAATGTTTATGGTACTTTTCGTTAAAGAAATGGAGAACCATACATAGGTATTTATAAATCATAAATTTTTGTTTATCCGGGTACAGTTTGATATCATTTGAACGCCACCAAAAAATACATTTTGAGTTGTACAAAGTGACCCTTCTTTACGATAGTGGGAAAACACTCTCTTAGGGTGATAATTTACTTTGCATAGTTGGCAGGAGTAAATTGTTTTTTTTTTTTACTTGGTGTAGATACCTGCAGAATTCGTTATATTATTGTTATTATTATTATTATTATTATTAGTTATCAAGATAGACGTCACAGTCTCGTATATACTCAGCCATTCATCGTTCGTTCGTTAGCTACTATTTAGGTGTGAAGTCGTTTCGCTTCTGTCTGTACAGCTTGCAGTTCGCCGACACCAGGTATGAAGTATTACAGAATTACCCAGGACGTGTCGAATAACGAATGATCCAATGAAAAGAAAAACGAGTCTGCGTACACGTGTTCATAGTATAATCCGTCATCAAAGAACAATGCGAATTTTGCAGGTATAGTTCATTCGCGGTCACTTCCAACTTTTCCGAGGCTCTGCTAGAGTTCTACTTCCAGGGTATTCCTCCGCCTCATGCAAACAAATATTAACAGAGTCTAAAAAAATTACACCAAAGGGAAAACGCACAACATTGGTGCGCACTCAGTGAAATATTATTTTGCATAAGAACTTCATTTTTTACTAAGCATTACCAACACGTTTTTTTTATCTCGTTATTATTTTTTGTCATGTTAATTTTATCTAGGAAATAACCAGACACGTCGTATGTGTGGTGATTGTTCAAATGTTTGATTCAAAATGTGTGAAAACTGCGAATAGACCATAGAGATTTCGCATTGTACTTCGAAACTGCAATGGATTTGTGTGGAATACCTCGCGTATCAAGGGAGTCGAATTCAGCCTTCCTTCCAATTTGAAATCAGGCACGTTAGATAATAAACTATCAGGTATACTCGGCTTGAATTGTTTTGTGGTTTTACGTCACGCCATTAGGCATAGAAATGCTGAAGACTACGGGGCCACGTGATTGCAAGCACTGGTCTCAGAACCTCTTTGAAATTCTGCTGAAAGTAAGTTAAATGTTGGCTGGTCTTAGACGCTTCGATACTATGAGAATGAAACCTGTCTTTCACGTACCGCACTTTTATAATCGCAGCCTTCGGGAAGTAAATACATACAGTACTTAAATTATTAAAGTTGTTAACCATAGTTCTGTCGAAAGTGTTCCGAACAAAACTAGTTCATTCGAAAGCATCAGTGTAACATTGAATCGCTCTGTGCGGGGGGTTATTACACGTAAAGTTGTCTTATGAAACTGTCTCGTGTATGTTGCGACACAGTCTTTCCTGAAGGTCATCTTTCCACTTCCGGGAGAAAATCAATATGTCAATGAGACTGGGCATCCTATATCGTACATCGTGCCGTTCCCACCGACCGTCACGAACTAGCTTCCATGCTGGGAGGAAAGGAGACGCTAAGATTTTTGTAGCCATCGCTTCAGGCGATGACGTTCCCATTGAACTGTGCGTTTCGAGATGTCCTAAATTTAATGTTTAATAGAGATATATTGTGGACAGGAATTGATAGCGTTAGTCATAAGCGGCGAAAATAATTTTCCCCAACGTTACTGGCGGTGGTTGTTGTACACTGAAGAGCCAAAAAAAAACTGGTACACCTGCCTAATATCGTGTAGGGCCCCCGCGAGCACGCAGAAGTGCCGCAAGACGGCGTGGCATGGACTCGACTAATGCCTGAAGGTATGCAGGAGGCATTGAAATCTGCGCCAATTTGAGAAAGGGTTGCACGTCTGTCACGTTTAATGATTCTCGCCAGTCGTCGTTTGTCCCGTTCGTCCACGATCTTTTTCCGGCCGCAGCGATGTCGAAGTTTTGATGTTTTACCGGATTCCCGATATTTACGGTACACTCGTGAAATGGTCGTACGCGAAAATCCAAATTTTATCGCTACCTCGGAGATGCTATGTCCCATCTCTCGTGCGCCGACTATAACACCACGTTCAAACTCACTTAAATCTTGATAACGTGCCATTGTAGTAGCAGTAACCGATCTAGCTGGCGACCGCATCGCGTTACTCTGTTATTTTGTAAACGCACGCCTATACCAGTTTTTTTGCTCTCCAGTGTATAATCCATTCACGGTTACTTCCAACTTTTCTGAAACTCCGCTAAAGTTCTACTTTTAAGATATTCCTCCGCCTCATGAAAAGAAAGTTTAATCAATTCTAGAAAATTACTCCAAAGGGACAGCGCACCCTCATTCGTGCGCATTCGCTTTGATTATATTTTCCATTTGGACTATTTTTTTTACTAGGCATTACTAGGCATTACGAACACGCCTATTCTCCCTGTTTTGTTTATATTAATTATAAATAAAGTATTATTACTTAAAAAATTTAATTGAAATTTTCAAATAACAAAATAAACACACATATGTTAACACAAGTATAAAGCACTTGTGCTACATGCCGTATTTAAGAAACAACTAATCACATAATACATAGAGTGACTTTTCAAAGGTTTTGATTCAAAAAGTGTAAAGAAACCGCGAATAGACTATAATCGGTGGGTTTTATGCATTAGCGTTGTGTTTCACGAAGAAAGGGGAGGAAAAGTTAACATTTGTTTCTTATATTTCATTGCATGTATGTATAATTTATTGTCTCGTTTCTGCTTGGATATGAACCCTCTCTCTCTATCCCCCTCTCTCTCTCTCTATCCCCTCTCTCTCTCTATCCCCTCTCTCTCTCTATCCCCTCTCCCTCTCTCCATCTCTCTCCCTCCTTCTCCTTCTCTCTCCCCCTCCCCCTCNTCTCTCTATAATATATATCACCGGACTCGGAAGTTAACGTCTAAGGCTACAATAAAATATATTTATTGACTATTATTCCAAACGAGAGGGCTTCAAAAAGTGCTCACTTTACCGTGATTAGCCTATAGTAATGTGCACCGTAAATAGCGCGCTTCTGGCAAGCAGCGGCGGTTCCTCGAACGCTGTTGGAAGTATGCGCCGGGTGGGGCGGCGTGCATTCCGCGGGCCGTGCTTTGCCGGCATGACGGGGCTACAAGAAATTCCCCTCTGGCACACTGCAACGAAGCAGTGTGTAGAGAGTTGGGCGACTCTTATCGTGGTCTCGAGAGCCGATGAGGGTGAAGCGAGGCGTCGGAATGTAAGGGTTGGGGAAACGGGAGGTACCCGAGAAAACCCGCTGATTAGCGGCATCGTCCGGCACGATTCCCACATGTGAAAATCCGGGGGCGACCCCGCCGGGAATAGAATCCGGTCCGCCTAGGTGGGAGGCGAGTAGTCTAACCACTACATCACCGCCCCCCCCCCCC
>NQII01000750.1:547646-576344 GCA_002778355.1 Clitarchus hookeri
AATACGTGAGTTTTCCCACGCCGTGGCATGACACATCACGCCGTGTGAATCGTAGTTCCGTGATTTAATAATTTCTCGCGGGCCTTAGTGTATCGCCGAAACTGAAATAACCTAAGATGAGGGTCGTGCAGTTTTTCATTCCTGTGGGAATATCGTGCTTCTTTCATAATCCATTTTAATAATTCTAGAAATTTTTCCGTCATCTCTGTGTAAGCATACTTTTTTTTTTCTAACGCTGCTTGTTTAGCAAAATGCTTCGATTCATTACGTTGGGAACTTGAGGACAACAAACTGCAATTACGCGCTTAGTTATTGGTTTTTAGAAATAAAAATATTTTGCTTATTTTCTCGGTGTCTCCTAGATCGAACGCCTGTACATCACTCGAGTCTTCAAGGTCGGATTCATTTTTAGCACCGTGTATTCGAAGAAGAAAGTGCGTAGTTTCGTTTTTTAAATTTGCGTGCGATATATTTACCCTTGCGTGGTTAGCATCGCGATTAACGTTATTAGTCGTTTATAATTTGGTTTATTTGTATAGGACGAATCATGCCGGATGTAATATCTGCGAAGTCTGTTGTGCAAAAAGACCTGCGTTTTTTTTTTCAGGTCGGGTACACCCGAACGCGAGCGGGCTTTGTTTAAACACAGGCGGCATTGAAGGCATGCCGAAGTCAGGTTCTTTGTCTCGCTGTGCTTTGACCGTCGGGTGAGTCACTGGTGTTTTGCAGCGATGAGACGGGTGCGAGCTGCGTTCTAGTTTCCCCGCGAACTTAAATAGCTGGGGGAATTTCCGGGAGGAAAGGGCGAACGCGTAGCTACTCAAAACGAAACGTGACTTAATATTAAGGGGCCTGTCTAGCGGTCGTATAGGTATCGTATACAGTTGTTTTATTATTATTATTATAAAAAAAACTACGGACTATTTCAATATAAATATTATTTCAGGACAAAAATGAAAGACGATATTATGTTGCAAATTTATAAGTTTGGTTATTAAAACATAAGTGTGACCGTTGAAAAGTGTTGAAGTAGGCGAAACTCGTTGTGAGTGGCCCTCTGTTTACGATAATTATTCTTCTGTGAAAGTGGTTTGAACTATAGCGACAATGCTGTTCCTTTTCTGAACAGGTTGCTGTACTGAAACCCTATAGTCACCACTTAAAAAAAATCTGAGAAAACAGAACACGCGGGAAGCTTGTTTATGTTTCAATCGCCGCCGCAATGCTTGCTTACGGCCGCACGTGACCTTGAGGCGTTCACAATTGTTTACTTAAGCGCATGGGTAAGTTCGCCTCGAGGAAGAAATACAATGGATTTATTCAGTTGTCACCCTTTTTTTTTTTTTTTTTTTTTTTTTTTTGCAAGTTCTGCAGTAGAATCGAAGAGAGTAAATGACTGCACCTGCTGGCAATTTCTGTTCTAATTTAAAACAAAGTAAGTACGTTAACTGTTGTGCACTTTCGCTCTGTGGAGAATGCAACCGACAGGAACACTGTGCACTAGAGAGAGACTGTGAGCACAGAAGCGGTTGTGCAGATGAAGCTCTTATTGCTTTGTTTATCTGACGACTGTCTGCACAACAGACTATGGGATTGAGGTCGTGCAGGACGCAGGTTATATAAGCGGGGGAATGAAGAGGCCGGTTGCTGTTGAGTTTACCATGAGACGACGACGGATGCACAAGAAAGACGAACGAGACGACTGGAGCTTGTTACCAGACGGTTAGCTGCAGCGAGATGCCTTTTAGGCGGAAAATCACCAACGGAAAAACTTTTTACATTAATAATATATTAGGAACATTGCTTCGTGGGTGTTTATGAAGTTAGTGACGTGGTACTACATAACTATTTGTTTTTCGGTGTAAATTCTCCTACCTGTCCCACCCAATAGTAGATCCAGTGAGGGGCGATCGCCCTCCTCTCTCAATAGACCCCCTCCCCCTCCCCCTCTTATTTAGAGTCTGAATTTGTGCACGCTTCCACCTCAGACTAGACTACCTTCATCGTTGTATCACTCGCGAATAAAACTGTTTCAGAAATGCCCAATAATAATTTGCCTACAACCAAAATGACAAAGGCAGTAAAAATTGTTCGTCAGCAATGGGAAGCAATCCTAAACTTGCAGGAATTGGGCGTCTGGTGTATTATTTTTATAATGGTGACTGGCTTTTGTGTTTTTTTTTTGTTATATTATTGATGCGTCGCTTATTCGCAGTTATTTTATATCGTAAATACGTTTGAGCGAATATGAACTGTAACCGTGAAGGCGAAAACACTGCTTTGCAACCAGTTCTATGCGTACATGCGTGAAAAGACATGTGGCATGGGCAAACAGGCGTGAAGGCTGCTTATACAAAAAAGACTGTGCTACAATCATGAAATTTAAAAAATATATAAATACAAATAAACGTGTTTTTATACGTTATCTAAAGAGAGAAACTGCATGATTATTTATTTTATATATTGACGATATGTGAACATAGTATATCATTTGTTAAAATATGCGATGTTTTTTAAATTCCGAAGACGTAAGACCGTGGAACCTGACTTCGGGAATCTTCGGCTCAGCTTCTCCTCTTTTGCAGAAATTCTTGGTTTTGATGTCATAATTTCGGATTCAGAGTAATTACTGACAGTGTACGATGTTAGAAAATTCACATTTCACGAGTTGTTTTATATTATTGTGCTTCATTTTTATCGTGTGTTACCTGCTAGTTGTATAAAATCGGGAACATATTTATATATCGATAAGTTTCTGCCTTTTTACAAGCAGGAAATAACAACAGTGGAAACCAGATACAAAAGTATTAAAAACAACTAGTAAATTTTATATAATCAAACATTTCCTCCAATACTACCTCTGTAACTGGAATTATGACACGGAAACGAAGAATTTCTGCACGCCAGGTGAAACCGAACCTCGAGGAGTCGTTTCCCGTGTTAGAGTCACGAGAGCGTGGAGTGAACGTGGCGCACGTATCCGGGATGCTGCCGGCCGGCGAGAGATGCCTTCTCGCGGGTCCCGCACAGCCGCCGGACCGGTTACCCCGCGAGCACAATGGTGGCCGAGGTCTGGGTCAGCGGACCAGATCAGAGTCGCGACCTCCACTCGGAGCGTCGTGACGTACGCCACCGGGAAGTGGAGCGCTCGCAGACACGCCGTTGCAAGCCCTGCAGAGCAATCCCCCCTCCCCCCTTCCGAGGCATGCAAACACGTACCTGACCGTCTTCGACGACCTCTGTGCTGGTTAAGGCGCCCGTCTACCTGTAACTTTTTCCCACGTTTAGGCCGAGAAGCGCGGGAGCCATAAGGACGACACTGCCACGCGCATCAAGTACGCAATCGCCGCTAAGCGCAAGGCTCTGAACTGGCGTGCAGTGTTCTCGTCGTGCTGCGTGTACCTATGGGACTTTCAGCGGTGACAAGTTCCCCCATTCGTTAAGAGGTCCCGTGCCGGGAATTTACTGATGGGAATCATCACGCACTTCGCGGTACACAGGTTTCTCTCCCCTTGTATCGGCCTTCTTGGCCAGCTGCCGCTTCGAACCACATCCCCGGCGTTGTCGAGGCTCGCGCAAAACGATACCCCTATCCTTCGGGCGGTACAACTCCNCGCTGAACAGTTTGCGGGTGGTCGGTGCGCCGCCGGTCTAGGATGCGGGAGGTTCTGGGTTCGAATCCGGGGTAAATGGGTGTTAGTTTAAGTTAGGTCATAAGTTAGTTTGTAAAACAGCGGGGGACATTAATAAACCGTGTATACAATACAACAGAATTCCACGTACGTACGTACGTCTGAACTCTTAACCAATCAGAATGTTGGATTAAATATTATTATTATTTTAACTAAAACTATTCAGGCAAAGGTAATACGTATACGAAACTTTATTTTCTTCGGCCCGACATTTTCAAAATTGCACCTGACTTTGCGCTAAAGCATGTTGCAAATTTTAAAAATGTTGGCCAAAGAAAATAGAAGCCCTCTGGTGACGTCATGCGGCCGCGAGCTGGCCGGGAAGCGGTGGTCGTTGCGTCACGGCTGGTCCGTGTGCTTGCGTGGCGTGTGTCGAGGGTCTCTTCCCGGCCGACAAAGGCGTGACCAATGACGCGGCAGACTGTTCTGCCCACGAGGCCGCTGGGCGTGCTATCTGGAGGCCGCCAGCGCTGTACGCTGCGGTTGCCGAGGGCTATGAGCATAAAAGAGGGGGGGGGGAGGTCTTCGTCCACCTCGTTATCTTCCCCGGCACATCCGCTGCTGGAGCCGCGCTCTGCTGAGTAATGCGCCCGCAACTCTGCCCGCAATCTCTCTCGCGCCCCCTTCTCTTTCTTACCACATTAACCTGCCCTCTTGACACCGCGATCTTGCGGGCAGACGTGCTGCTGTCAGTCCCTCGCAACCATAGAAAAATACGAGGTATAATCCATTCACGGTTACTACTTCAAACTATTCTGAAGCCCTGCTAAAGTTCTACTTCCAGGATTATTCCTCCGCCTCGTGCAAACTTAGCTTTACCGAGTCTAGAAAATTACACCGTATGACAACGCACCGAATTCGTGCGCACTTAGTTGTAATAATATTTTGCATGAGAACTATTTCTTACTAGGCACTACCAACACACGTGTTATCTCCACTGTTTTCTTTCGTGTTTATTATAAATGAAATATATTTAAATTATAAAGAAAATATAGTTAAACTACAGTTTTAATGAAAAATAAGATACTGTTATGTTAACGGAGGTACAAAACGCTTGTGATAAATGACGTGTTTAGGAAGTAACTAAACACGTCAGACATGGGGTAATTTTTCAAAGGTTTGATTCAAAAAGTGTGAAGAAACCGGGAATAGACTATAGCCATCTCGCTGGCTGCGCGCGACCAATCTCCGTGTCCCGACGTTGAACTGCTTCTCTGCCGATGTGACTAGCGAAAACGACGTGGGTTGGATTTTGGGTTAGAACACTGTTTAGTAAACAGGTGCTTCGAAAGGTTTGTATGCTTCCTTAGACCAATTGGAGTGGCGTCCCGAAACGTTACTCTGCGAGTAAACTTTTTTCTCTCTGGCTGTCCCGAAACACTTTTGAGTAAATTGTTTTACTCGCTCTCGGCAGTGTCCCAAAACTGCGGAGTAATAACTCTTGAGCATCTTGCCCGAGTAAAACTTTTACACGCGCTGTTTCAGCGAGTAACTAAGGGTAAACTGAAAATGGTGGAAAGTTTACTAGAATTAAACAAATTGAAAGAAAATATGGACATTCTGTTTACAGACAGACACGGGAAAATTAAAAATTGCAAGTGATAAAATTTGTTTTTTTATTTCAAAGTAAATTTTTATAAAAGTAATATTTTTATATGTGATGTTTATGACTAATGTATAGTAAATAAAACTGTTTATGTATATAACTAATATACCTATTGGAAAAGAAAGAATTTCGGGAAATGTACAAATATATTTTGGAATTTTCATTGGTTGCTTAATCAGTACATATTTGTAAAGACAGGATGTTATTTACATCTTGCCCTTTCCAAAACCACATTTACTTTTGCTTTCCTCATCTGTTACTCTCTGTTACTTTACTCTACTCCCGGAGTGGCGTTTTGGAACGCTGCTTTGTAATGCAGTTAGATTAAATTCCAATTGGTAAAAGTAGTTTATTAATGTAAAAGTGCTTGTCTTTTCAAAATTAATATACAACCATAAACGTTCATCATTGTTGACCACGTGGCTTCGACAGCTGTGCCCCCTTTTCCCAGATAGAAAATAACTAGCGTGGATCCGCCACTGTTACCAACGGAGGCTCATACGTCCCTGAGTATGTGTCTGGGGTTTTCGAGCGTGCAATAGCCACGTTAAAAATATTTTTTTTCGGCCGCCGTTTTAGTGTAAATAGTAGGGTCGCTGAATTTTCTTCCGTACAGGAAAAATGTATCGACATTTGTATCCCACGAAATATACATCCAATATCTCTCCAGTTGTGGATTTGCTGCACGTACAGCTTAGTGAGGTAATTAACACCACCCGTTTAATGTTCGATTAAGTCGACCTGCCCGCATAAATTGGTCCATATGGCCGAGATGCCGAGGCAGCATCGGGTAAAATTTCTTACCGGATGCTGCGAGTGATGTGACCGTACGAAGGCTTCGCCCAGGGTCGATCGTGCGCGCAGGTTCCCGCTGCTATGCTATGCAACGACTTTCATCGGCGAGGTTTTCGTTGTCACGTTTTGCGAAGCATCGGGTTAATTTACTGGTGTCCCAGGTTTAAGTTGCATCTTATTGGAGATCCTTGAAACAATAGTTTGATGTGCAGTGATGCAAGGTAAGTTTACGGGTTCGCGCCGCCTTCTGTCACGTGCGTACATGTTAATAGGCGCACTGACTGGTATGCGTCCAGTTAAGTGAGTAATGACGGAGGAAATGTAGTTCCATGAACGAATTTTTGAATTTAATTTAAATTGTATTTATCAACTTGATGTATATCACACTGTACAGTACGATAGCAGTGGTTCGCAGGGAAGCACATGAATGTGTATGCCAGCGCTGATAAGCGCTCTTCTGCGCAACATACTGCAAGAAATAACAACGGGAAACTAGGAGAACAATAGGAAAGGAAATGGAACAAAGGGAAACTAACCAAAACCCTAAACAAGGAAGAAGTAGAAAAACGGATGGGGAGTACAGACAAGAGTACTGCGAGATACCAACAAGGGAGGCGGCGATACCAGCCGAACGAAAAAAAANGGGAGGGAGACGTAGTTGGAATCAATAACAAGAATTTACCGGATGTTGAAAGAAAATTATTCGGGTATAAGGTCCCCGCACCACCAGTATTTAAATGTAATGTAATTCGGATGAAAGCAGAAGGGGTTAATAATATTTATTAGGAAGGCAAGTAAAAACGGGAGGAAAGAACCTAACAAGAATTAAAGAGTGAAACAGCAGCAAGAGTTGTAACCGGGTGTTGCCTTACCGTTGAATTAAGTGTTCGGTAGACGTTTATGAATACTAAAATGATTTATTTAGTTTACTTTTTTTAATGCATATAAATGTAAGAATTAGCAAATTTATAGAACATTTAACTTATAATTTCACAGTATTTCACTTGACCGACTCATTACATTGTTCTTGATCACTTCATTCATGTTAATTTTACATATCCTGGAAGAACACGCAATGCGTCGGATACAAGTTGACCTTCCTGCTAAGTTCTATCTACCGTGAACATTCTATACAAACAATACTTTCTTTACTTTTGGTTTTTCCTCGGCCAGGACAGGACGTCAAAGATACAAGCAGATGACATCTGGGAACCAACTTAAACAGTCAACACGGTCACCTTAGCCGAGAGCTGTTGAATAGTTCTGACATAATTGCCATTCTGGAAACATGCCGGTACTAGCATTTGCTTTTACCACCCAGTCGTAAAGAATAAAGAAGTGTGGCGTAATTGAACATTCAACCTACAGTTTCACTTGAAAAAAATGCCGTAATTGTGTTCCCCGCATTAAAATGTTTGTACGTATTAACAATTTTCAAATACAGATTTATGATTTGTTGCTTAACATTTCGTGGGCAGCTATGTCAGGACGGAATCGTGTAATTGATGCAGTAAGGTATCATTTCGACATTCAGAAAAGTACTCTAGCAGAACCACCCATCGCTGCCCGGGTATAAGAGGGCAGTGAGAGATGTACCAGACAGTTTTGGTGGTTTTGGGCCTAATGGAGGGCCGGGGTTACATGACCCCGTTTTAAGGTTTTTCGATCCAGTGGGGGACCTACCTGCCGAATTTGGTTCAGATCCGTCGAACTGTGTAGAATTGTATATTGAACAATTGTACGCACGTACAAACTTTGAATTTATATATTTTAGCAAGACGCCAGAGGCGTATTCAAGTTTTTGTGAAGGATGATAGAAATAAAATAACTAAGTTTGATTATTAATTTATTGAAACATATGTTATTTACGACATTAAACCACCCTATCTCCACTATTACTAGTTTTATTTTCAGTGAGCGCGATATTTAATGCCTATCTCAATTCTAATTGAAGTCCTTATAAATGTGTCCAAATTGGTTAGTCACTTAATTTTTCGCTCATTACTTGCACACATTCAATCTACCTATTGCCATCATTCCAAAGGTCTGTCGCTCACGCATCCAGTTCAATAGTCCCGCCCGTCAGTCCCACTCTTCACTGCACGGATGCTCGCAGTCCGCAGACTTCACTCCCGCTGGTCACTCTCGCCGCCACTCGTCGCTCTACTGGCTCGTCGCTTCGCTGTCTTCGCACACCTGCCACTTGAGGTCGCACAATCCTCCAAACTATCGGCTCGGAGGCTAGTCGCGGCTTTTAGTAGTCTTGCCGGACCGATCTCAGCGTCTCGGAACATTCTCTCAACGATGACCCCAGAAATTAAATCCGCTGAAGGACGGGAGCGCACGAGTCCCAAAAGTGTTACCTGTTACACGTGGCGGGAGGCTTTGCAAATCGCCGCGCGCCTCTCGTGTTTACCGCTCTGCCCGCGGCACGAGTGTTGTTCGCCTCGCTCGAGCGGGACGGACAAGGGAGGCGACGCGGATCAGCGGCATGCGAGAATCGCGGCGCACTGCCGCGTCACTGCGCAGACAGTTTCACCTCCGCCTACGTAAGGCGCCCGTCTACCTGGAACTTTTTCCCACGTTTAGGCCGAGAAGCGCGGGAGCAATAAGGGCGACGCTGCCACGCGCATCAAGTACGCTATCGCCGCTAAGCGCAAGGCTCTGAACTGGCGTGCAGTGTTCTCGTCGTGCTGCGTGTACCTATGGGACTTTCAGCGGTGACCATATAATTTTATTAGTGGGAAGTCTTTAGGAAGGTTCAGTGCAGGCGCCTATAGTAGTTTTGTATGTATCTGATGCGTGCATTTTGAGCTACAGCGCCTTGGAAAGGCCGTTATTAGCGGTTTTGGAGTACTCTGAATTGATGTTTCTAACGTACGTGATATTTTGAAAGTACTGAACAGCTCTCGCCTGAAGTGTGTGTTATTTTCGTAGATCAGCACGTTGGACGCACGCTTAATAGTTTCGTTGAAAAACGTGTATTTCGAACACTGCAACGCAGTTCAAACGCCAGGTAGACGGGCGCCTTAACGTAGGTGGGCTCAGGCGTTGTTCCTCCCCAAGACGTCAGTGGCTCCAGTCAGGGGAATGGCGCTGCCTACCGGCTGGCAGCTGCGAAATTTAAACAGGAAATCCCATGGTAAGGAAATTTCGCCTCAGTGCGTTAATTTTAAAGTTAGGCGTTTCAAACAAAATATACTCTTCCAGATTTTTTTTTTCTTTTTAGGAGAAGTTCCCTACAACGGAGATGTTTCCACAACATGCATAGACTGTTTGTAAGTAATTTAAAAAATTTATGTTTTACGAAAGTACATACTGCCCATCTATATTGAAAACCTACGCCCGTAGGGATCTTCTCTTAAAAAAATTCGTGAAGGGTCTATTTTATTTGAAACGCCTATCTTTATAATGAACGTACCGAGGCGAAATTTCCTTAACATGGGATCTCCTATTCAGAATTCGCAGCTGTAAGTCGGTAGGCAGTACCATTAAGTTTATCGCCTTCTAGAAGAGTCAGCGATTCGAGATATTGCTCGAATTTTCTCGGAGTCACCTTTAGTGGCGCGACTCGGAGGCGCGAATAACTTTTTGAACCAGGTCGTTTAACTTGCATAGCCTATTCGCAGATTCTTTACATTTTTTGAATCAAACCTTTGGAAAACCATCCTATATATGACTTGTTTTGGTTGTTTCCTAAATATGTCGTGTATCTCCAGCATTTATACTAAAAAAAATACGTTATTTTTGGTTAACTTGAACTTTTACTAATATTTTATCTATAAATTATATTTCATTTATGGTTGAAAAAAATTAAGAGTGTTGTAATGCCTAGTAAGAAATAGTTCTTATGCAAAATATTATTACACCTGGGTGCGCACGAATGCGGCGCGTTGTCCCGTTGGTGTAATTGTCCACACTCGGTTAAGCTTTGTTTGCGCGGGGTGGAGGAATATCCTGGAAGTAGAACTTCAGCAGGGCTTCAGAAAAGTTGTAAGTAACCGTGCCGTGGCGTGTCTCAATGTTGGCAGTTGCGATTGCCTGTTGTTGCAGAGTGCGTGCGACGTGAGCGAGTAGAGGCTACAGGGGTAAGGTTAATCCTGATCAGGCTAGGAACAAAACGAGTTTTCTTATGGGAGAGTTTGGCATAGCTAAAATTTTCGCCGCTAGGTGCGCAGTGTTCCAAAGAGGTAATTTATAATTAACGGTTTAAGTGACGTGAATAATAAAAAAGAAAAACTTTACTTAGTAACGAAGTTATTTTATATTTGATTTATAACTATTGCAATTATTTTTTTTAACGTAGAAAATAGAGAAAAATTCAGTACACACGCTAAACCAGCGCTTACGTAGTGGCGAAAAATTTTGGTTGCCAAACTAAAAGCATTGAGCTTCCCAACCTAAGTAGAATAAACCTTATTATAGGATGTCCACGGTAAAGTGAGAACTTTTGAAAGCCCCACTCATTTGGAATAATAGTCAATAAATACATATTATTTTATCCTTAGACGTTAACTTCCGAGTGTGGTGGAATATGTACACTGTGTTTCTTACTTGCATGGCTATATTTACTTTAAAAAAGGTGTTTGAAGGATAAAAAATAGCTGAAAAGAAAAAGTAACTAGGTATTCAAAAGTGCTCACTTTGCCGTGAACAGACTGTAGGTACAGGCGAAGGCGCAATAACCAGCGACCGCCTGGAGAATATGTACTGGGACTGACCTGTAGACTGCGAGGAAGTGGGCGTTGTTTCGTGATTGACGGACATTTGGATGATCGAAATGTATGTTATGGACACGATGGCATATTTGTAATTCAGTGAAGACTATGGCTCCAGGTTAGTATCATGACTTATCAGCATAAAAAATTGCGCTCACTTGTAGAAATAGTGTTAATAATTGGGGTAGACAGTGGTGTTCTGTAAATAATAGCTGAATGTATTTTTTATACCATTGTAAATAAGTTATGAAATCAAATGTAGTTCTTGTATGTAAGACCTCCTCCATCCTCCACGAACCTGGCGCGTCGAGGCGCAAGTAACAGTAGGTATTTATAAAACTTCCTTTCGCAGGATGGTTGCGATAATGACAAAACTGGTTTTTGGTATTACTACGATGGTTTTGCGAGTTTCCAGTGCCGTGACGTTGCCAGATTCTATGCGCACGCCCATGGACGGAAGTAACATGCTCTGTCTGGACCATTGAAAAGATTCGGTAGAGCGGGACTGCGGATAATACGGGTTCTCGTTCTCTCTCTTTCTCTTTCTCTCTCTCTCTCTCTCTCCTGCGTGGGTGTGTGAGTAGAGGANCTCTTTCTCTCTCTCTCTCTCTCTCTCTCCTGCGTGGGTGTGTGAGTAGAGGAAAAAAATGTATCCGCTCAACAACCCCCCCTGGTTGTTGAGCGGATACATTTTTTTTGTCGATGCGTTCGATGTGGCGGTTGACAACCCTGATAGCAGTGCAGTTCAGTTTGCTTCGTGTCTGTTAAAATAATATTGGAATTAAACTTTTCTTCGGTACCATCATTTAATGATGGTTNCCTGGTTGTTGAGCGGATACATTTTTTTTGTCGATGCGTTCGATGTGGCGGTTGACAACCCTGAGAGCAGTGCAGTTCAGTTTGCTTCGTGTCTGTTAAAATAATATTGGAATTAAACTTTTCTTCGGTACCATCATTTAANAGCAGTGCAGTTCAGTTTGCTTCGTGTCTGTTAAAATAATATTGGAATTAAACTTTTCTTCGGTACCATCATTTAATGATGGTTAGGGAGAGCACGGAAATGTTTGCCAGGCGACTTGGCAACTGCGCAGTAAAAGTAAATGAATAGAATCTTAAGTAGTTTCGCAGTTGGAACAAAAAAAAAATTAACTGCTGAATAGTGCAAACCACGGAGTTCCCTTCTTCGCATTTGCTATTTTCTCCCGCAAATAACCAGCGGGGCCTATGTTTCAGGCAATGGGCAATGGTCAATGGTTTTGGCTTAAAAACTCGCATACCTACCAATTTCGTGTGTGTTTTGATGCAAGATTGTGAATAATTAACTTACGCGTAAAGACAAATATTGGTGAAAGTACTTGTACACACGAAACTGTTTTCAGCTTTGGTTAAGGACAATTATTAGGTTTACAGCTGACATAACATGATCAAAAATATCATTTTGGGGCCAAATTAATGTGTAAATAAGATTTGATTATTTTTCACATAGTTAACTACAAACCACGCAAAAATATTAGCATTTATACCCTACACCACCGTTCCGCAGTACAAACTGTATAACTTAAGGCTGTTCACAGTAAAGTGAACACTTTTGAAATCAACCTATGAAAAATGTCACTGCCTCCACCTGCATGTATTTTAACGGGCATACCGACTGACATGTGGCCGTGTAAAGTTGGTAACGACCGAGAGAAAGTAGTTTCATATCTTAGCGTTGAATTCAAAGTGCTAGGGAAACATTTGAGAATGCTCAAATTATTGGTTTTATTTCGTGTATTTTTAATGCATAAAAGAGTAACAATTAGCAAAATTGTAAAATGTTTACTTTTTTAAATAATTTCTTAGTTTTAGTTGACCTACGCTTGAATAAAGTGATCAGGCACATGGTTATGTTAATTTTACATATGGCGGAACTATACGGAAAGTAGATCTCGCGCAGGGCTTTCCAAAGGTGCTCAGTTTACCGTGAACAGCCTTTCAACAGTGAACATTCGGCGTGTCCGCGTTGCGGCACTCGGCGTCGTTCCCGAAGGTCCTCCCACGCCCATGTTTGTAGCAGCGGCGCTGTCAAGGCCACAGACTCCCCAGAGAGCTCCTTGTTGCAGCGTCGACGGAATCCGAAGTTCCATTCCACCTTGAGAGTCTCGACTTGTCTGCGAATCTTCATTCGTCCTCGTCCGTCTTGGATGCTGTGCGGTTCGCATCGCCGCGTCGTTTTCAACAGTCGTCCAGAGCAGCCTCCGGGTCGATCACGTGTCAACAGCGTCGAGTCGTCTTATTCAGGCGTTGACAGAAACCAATGCCGTAAATGTCTTGGGCGAGTTGGTTGACCAGAACAAATATTTCAGTTTTCATAAAGACCGTTAATATTCCTATTTTTAAGTCTCGTATACATGCGATTTTTTTCCCCCCAGCTGTTTTAATGTGTAGTCGTTAAGAGGAATCAACCCCCCCGTCATCTTGGATTATAAATTTTTTTGCCGTAAGTTTTATTACAACAGGCTAAATTAGTTTTTTTTTTNAACCCCCCCGTCATCTTGGATTATAAATTTTTTTGCCGTAAGTTTTATTACAACAGGCTAAATTAGTTTTTTTTTTGCAAGACTTCTCGATTAAAATAGTGCGAATATTTCTTGCGGGCAGTTATGTAAATTATACTAACAGNTTTTTTTTTTGCAAGACTTCTCGATTAAAATAGTGCGAATATTTCTTGCGGGCAGTTATGTAAATTATACTAACAGAGGTCGCGTAACAACTGCTTTAACACACGTGAAATGGAATGCTTTTTTTTCTTTGCAGAGTCATAAAACATAGCTACAACCAAACATAAACTGCAGGGAGGCCGCGATGGTGTAGGGCCCAGACAGCTCGCCTTCCACCTAGGCGAACGAGTTCGATTCCCGGCGGGGGTTGCCCCCGGATTTTCGCACGTTGGGAATCGTGCCAGACGATGCCGCTGTTCGGCGGGTTTTCTCGGAGATATCTCTTGCATTCCGGCACTGCTCCATTCTCGCCTCACATCACCCTCATTGGCTCTCCAGACCTCGGTGTTATGAGCCGCCCAAATCCCTCCACTACACTCTAAACTGCAGGCTGTGACGACAATTCCATAAATTCAAGTAGTCGGGGGACTGATTTTTCATAACGCTCGTTAAATTTTGTGATAAAGGCCATATAGTTTACGAAAATAAATTAGGAAAATAAATTTCGCACAGACATTTTTTTTTTACGCAATGGTTGTGTGGACGGGATATTCATAGTTTTAAGTGTGTGCTAGTTTGAAAATTGATCTTCCTCCGTGATTTCCCTTTTCCAAGTTTTCGGATTAATGTGAGAAAAAAAATTCACGCAACGTTGGGTGGTGATCTTTATTTAGGCTGTCACTGCAGTTCAATTTTGTACGAGTTTGTATAACCTTCACACATTTTTTTTTTTGCTCCCACTTCACACAATTTCAACCTGGTGGTAGCTTAATCGGGAATTTCGTATAAACGGAATTGTAGTTATGAAAGTATCACGTTAAAAATGTTTTTGTCCAATTCAATACTGCCACCTATTTTTAAATTTGGTTAAATTGGATTTTGTAAAATGAAATGTCCAGAAAACAGCAAGTGTTATAGTGCTATATCTAGAGTACAGCAAGTACTATAGTTTTTATCAAATAAGTTTATTTTCGTGATAATTATGATAAAATTAAAGCGAAAGTAAACGACTTTCCATATATAACCAAATATCGGTTTTGAGAAGCACTTTTATCCCATTGCAATAAAAGTATTACATAACTAACACATTATGCACAGGGTCTATAAACCTAGTCAGTTCAGTCTGAAGGCTTTTTGTTTTAATTATGTATTTTCAGTTAACAGTGTAGTGCCGAATTAGATACCAAATATTAGATTTTGCATGTAATTATTCTCTCAAATTGATTTATTTGTGCGTTTGTGTTGATCTGTTTTGGTCAAAGTAACATAACTTATGTGTGTGGTATGTGTGAATCTTTATCATCTGTTTCATATCCTTCCCTTTATGACTTGGCGGAAATTAATTATTTTCAAATAAAAGTTGCACTAAAGCTGAGTTCACAATTGAAAGTACCACAGTAATCATAGGACATAGGGCGTGTTCACAATAATTGAGCGCTGTGATTTCGAACATATTGATTCACAACTGCGCATAACAAGTCGTCTGGATGAGAGGTCGTGGCAAGAAGGGAAATTATTTCATTTCTTATGCAGGCGTAGAGTAAAGTAGAAAATTTTCGTCGAAGTTGTTTATTTGAAATGGAGGAACGTACTTATGCTTCGAAAGCGAAGAAATGCCACAAGATAAAAATTTAGGGAAAATAATAGGCGACAGTGTACTAGCAGCAATTTTTCAAGGTTTCTACATCTTTACGATTGCAAAAACTAAGATAAAAAAAAAANAGGCGACAGTGTACTAGCAGCAATTTTTCAAGGTTTCTACATCTTTACGATTGCAAAAACTAAGATAAAAAAAAAAAACATGTTAACTTATTTATTATAACACCAAATTTGTTCCTAAAATCCATTTTATGTGTGTAAAGATAGCCAAAATGAAAACATTATTTACTAAACCTGCCCACTGACGTCGGACTCGTCGCATTATTTCATNGGCGACAGTGTACTAGCAGCAATTTTTCAAGGTTTCTACATCTTTACGATTGCAAAAACTAAGATAAAAAAAAAACATGTTAACTTATTTATTATAACACCAAATTTGTTCCTAAAATCCATTTTATTTGTGTAAAGATAGCCAAAATGNAAAAAAAAAACATGTTAACTTATTTATTATAACACCAAATTTGTTCCTAAAATCCATTTTATTTGTGTAAAGATAGCCAAAATGAAAACATTATTTACTAAACCTGCCCACTGACGTCGGACTCGTCGCATTATTTCATTGGCTAAACCAAATTGACTGTTAAAATATTCAGTACATCTGGCAGCTGCATTTTCCACATGTGATTATCGATTATGAGACTATCATTAAAATTAGAATACCGATAATCACTGATAATGGAGAAAAAAAGACTTCTTGTGAACGCTCGTAACAAAGATTGAAAATAAACACACATTACAGCTGCCTGAACCGTTTGAATGATATAGCCACTAAATTTGTGCAGTTGCAAAATTTTATTTCCTAGAATAGCAGCCTTTATTTGTCCTGGTTTGAAACTTAAACAATTACAAAGGCTGTGTACTATGCTCTGCGGCCTATGTTTTGTGCCCTATGTTTTGTGTCTTGTTCTCTGCGCCTATGTTTTGTGTCCTATGCTCTGCGGCCCATGTTTTGTGCCCTATGTTTTGTGTCCTATGCTCTGCGCCTATGTTTTGTGCCGTATGCTGTACGCCTATGCTTCTTGACTGCGAACCCTACCACGACGGTCGATTCACGCCTGCTCGTACTGCCTCGTGGTGGGGGTGGTCACGTGTGCTGCACGTTGCCTTGCGCGGCCTCGCTGGATGTCGTCCAGCAGGTTTCAATGTCAGGCGACTATTCTCAGCGTGTTTCGTGCTCGGCGAAGGTCGGCGGTTGAAGCAGTCGCTCGCGCCGCCATCGTCTGTGGACGTCTTTGTTTCCACAAGGGTTGCTGCGCGACTTCAAAACCTGGGAGTTATTTAACGGTATGGGAATTTGAAATGGTAGGGGAAACCCTGGAAAATTGGGGGATATAGGTGATATGTCTGGGAAATTCAAGCCTGTAATACGATTGTAATGTAACGTATTATCTGTATGGCCAAACATTCTCAGTATCAACCCAAGGAATTTGTCTTAAATTTCATGGGTACTGAAAAATCGTTTGCATTGTGTTGGAAACAGACACGCGAGTAAACAATTGCATTCTTCGTAGTGTAGATGATGTTCAGAAACTGCAATATTTGTGCATTTCGATTTGACACATTTCGTTAAGTATTTTTGTTTTTGTTTCGGTAGAATTTTCTTTATTAAATGCTAAAAGCATTGGCAATTCCTTTATTGCTGAATGAAAAACCTGGAAACGTCAAGGAAACTTGATCCTGATATTCTGCAGTAATCTTGTTCCACTTCGCGTTCCAACATCTGCAGGAATTTGCGGAATATGCTCCTGATCGTTGGAGTTGTTTCATCTCATGATGATATGATGGTATAATTGGACTGCGACCATTGCCGACCATGAGACTAAATAAAAACCGCACACACACTTTTTCCTTTCTTGTGTTTCATTGTGGTTTTTGTTGTATTTTTGTGTGTGTTTTGAGTTTTTATTGTTCAGCTGTGTCCGCGGATATTGTTGTTTCACGGTTTCGTTTACTAGTGTGGTTTTTTTCGTTTTCGTCATCGTGTTGTCTTTTCTTTTGGTTTGCCTTTGTTGTCTGCCCTGTTCTTCCGTCTTTTTGTTGTTTTAATTGTATACGTATTTATTTTCTTTTGCCAAGGAAACAGCCATTCCTAATTACCTGTTTGTTGTGTTGTAAAAGGTTTTTTCGTTTTTTTGTCTTGCAGAGTTCTGCGTATGTACGATTTCCACTTAGTCTCATGTTCGGCAATGGACAAGAGTTCAATCATACCATCATGAACTCGCCATTGTTTAACCTCCTTAATGCAAGATGGCTGATCTCCAGGTGTGGGATTGACTGCCGGATTACGATACTGCTTACTGTAAGACGTCAAGTTATCGAGCACCAGTTGTAACGGCGTAAACGTGGAAGATTTCAAGCGTTGTTTCCACGCGCAAAGGTTTTCCATGGCAAACTGAGCACTTTTGAAAGCCCTGCTTAATATCTACGTGTATGAACGTTGCGTATTCTCCGCCACGTGTAAAATTAACATTTCCATCGGCCTGATCACTTTATTCGTGCGTCGGTCAAGTGAAACTGTGAGATTATTAGAAAAGTAAATATTTCGCATATCTGCTAATTCTTACACTTTGGCGCATGAAACAAGTAGAAAGCAAAAGGAAATCATTTCAGTTCGTACAAATGTTTACCTTGCACTTTTAATTCAACGTTAGGTCGAGGAACTACTTTCCCTCCGTCGTTACCAACTTTACTGGGCGCATGCCACTCAGTGCGCCCGTTAAAATATATGCAGATAAGAGCAATTATATTTTTCAAAAGTTTAAAATTCAAAGTATTAGATTTATCGTGAAAAGCATTTAACAAGCAAGTAATCCTGTTCCGATCCACAGGAAATGGAAATACGTCGTTGCAGCAGCCTCCAACGACGAAGCAGTGGAGCTCGTAAGATTCCCTACTGAAAAGGTGTATGTAGGTGGACAGATAAGTAAACAAAGCATCAGAATTGTTTATTTGCACGTGAGTGTCCAGACGTTATCGCAGGCATCGGTCCGCGTATCTAACTAGCACGTTGGCCGTGTTTTAATATAGGTGTGAAGAATGGCTTTGTCTTGCAGGTTAAGACAGGGGTTCCCAAACTTAATCAGTTCAGCTGCGCACTTACAGGTTTAGTATATTGTCCCGGCGCCCTACTCAAAATATGTGAACAATTACGTTAATCAGGCACAGAAATGAAAAACAACTGTTTAGTAACCAAAACTAAACTTTAGTTAAACCTCTCAATGTGAGGTTTGTATGTGAGGATCACATATGTATTAAAGTTAACACACAAGAATATATTAACATTTACAGAACAATATTAAAAATACAGTAATAAATGGTGAGAACCTTCAATGGCAAGTTAAGTCAATGTGACGGGTGAACTTGCTGATCTCCACACATTTTTTCAAATCGCGTAATAAGCCTTGATACTGCTACTCTCATTTCTTGTTCCGCATTGATTTTTGAGCGATATTTGCTCTTTATTACAGCTACAGCTGAAAATACGGCTTTGCATAAATAGGACGTTGCAAAGGGAATGCGAATTTTTACAACTTTAGAACTTAACGTTGGATATTCATTTTTGATCGATATCCAAAACTCGACTAAATCGGAACAAGCAAATTTCCTTTTCAGGCTGTTGTTGCAAGAGAGTTCAATTAAACTCTCTTCTTCTTGCGAAGTGAATTCTGGTGGAGCTTGAGCACGGAATGGATCTTGAATCCACGCACATTTCTCGATATTATCTCCCCCAAAGTACTTAGCAAACCAATCGGTGATATTTGAAAGTTGTTCCGTGAAAAGGGACATCAAATTTTGTGAAACAACGACATTATTAGAGGTCACGTATTTGTGCAATTCAGGGAAACAATTTTGACCGCTATCCTCATTGATTTTTCTTATCCACAACTGCAGCTTTTTTCTAAACGCTGCAACCTTCTCCAGAAGTTTCAAGATATGCATGTTATTGCCTTGCAGAGACAGATTCGAGGCATTCGGTTTGTCAAATATGTCGCACAAATATGCCAGTTTCGGCAAAACGTCTGGTTCGGCAAAGTACCTGGAGTTAGCATGACCTTCCTCTTAAAGAAAAGTGAGAATTTCTTGCCGTAACTCGAATGCACGGGATAAGACGTTGCCACGTGAAAGCCACCGGGAACTGCAGTAGTATAGCAGGGCCGTGTGTTCAGCTCCCATGTCCATGCATAGTTTTTTGAAAAATCTGGCTTTCAGTGGCCTAGTTTTTATGTAGTTTACTACGTCTACGACACGTTCTAATACCAGGTTAAATTCAGAACTCATCGACCTCAATGCAAGTGCTTCCTTATGGATGATGCAGTGGGTCCACATAGCATGCGGTGCTTTGCTGCGAATAAGCGCCTGTAATCCTCCATAGCGACCAGACATTGATCGAGCACCATCAGCACATACGCCGATGCACTTTTCCCAATCCAAATCATTTTCTGTCATAAACTTGTTAAGCATCTCAAACAAGTTTTGAGCCTTTGCGCTTCTAATGATGCTTTGCAGAACAGAAGATCTTCAACGATAATATTATCATCCAGAAAGCATACATAACAAATAAGGTGTGCATCTTTGTTACTGTCAGTAGCCTTATCAAGTTGCAGACCAAATACCTTGCCTTTAATTTTCTCTGTCAATTGATTATTGAGATCCTGAGCTATATGATTGATTCTTCGGCTAATAGTGTTGTTTGATAAAGGTACCTTTGAAATTAGTTTTCCCGCAGATTCTCCCACCATAACATTAACCATGTCAAGAGCAGCCGGTAGAATAAGCTCTTCTGCGATGGTGTGAGGTTTTTTGCAGTTCGCCACTCTGTATGCCACCTTGAAAGATGCTAGCAGTGCGTTGCTTGGTACTGAGGCTTATTTAGTAAACACACTTTTCTGCTTTTGTAAAACTTGCGACTTACTACTAAAAAAAATCGCGAGATTTTTCAACCATGTTAGGGTGATTGGTCTCGAGATGTCGCTTTAGCTTACTCGGGAGCAGACTTTCGGGCGCTAAAACTTCCAAGCAGAGCACACACTGCGGTCTCTCTTCATTGTGTACCTCTACCGAAGTAAAGCCAAGAATCTAAATAGCCATCATCGTATTTACGATATATTTCCGTTTCTTTGCTCCCCCTCCACTTGTCGACGCTTGATCACTCTCACTTGAATTGTTAACTTGCTTATTTAATAAAAAAAAAATCTTTCCATTTTGCGACCTCGACTTTTACGGAAACACAAAGCGACACACTGAAACAAAGCAACCTCCTCTTATCTCGCCTGCATGTGTTTTGTACTGAAGCGAGGCGATAGCGTCATATCTGAGAGGGGGCTCCGGGGGAGGATAGGGACGCCGATGTACGAAAGTGAGCGCCGAACTGACGCGAGGTAATCTACTACCTGCCGGCGAGCGGTGCACGCAGCGCGAGTTGAATATTTTATTCTGTACCTACCCGCGAATAATAAGGAATTGTAGGTTCCGGAACAAAGAAGACAGGAGTGCCTCGCGGCGTCCATGTTTACCCTCCACGGCGCCCCGGAGCGCCGCGGCGCACACTCAGGGAACCGCCGGGTTAAGAAGTTTCCGACTTAACTTCAAGCGTACTAACTATTGTCTCCGAGGAACTCGACAAGCGTCTATTAAGTTATTTCAGAGAGTGGTAAAGAAAAAGAAAGTTCGCCGTGTGTAACTTTGCCTTTGCTATTAAAAACTGCATGCACGTATACCCGTTTAAAAGAAACAACTCTAGGAGAAACTAAGCTTTTTTTTTTGTCGACATTTTTTCGCAAATACAGTTGGTTAGTTTGTCGGATGGCTGAGCGGCTGTCCATACTAGATGTGAGATTTAGTTTGATTTCCTGTTACGGCAGGATTTTTCATTCTTTGTCCAATATGTGTCTGAGACTCTATTAGCTAGCTATAGGCATATACTTTTATTATTTTGAAATATAGGAGTAAGTCTGTGCATGTATACTTCCGCACTTATTTGGTTTGAAGATTTAGTACTGTAGTGTTGTACAGCCAGTTTTGATGAGGATCCTATCTACGTTCAGGCTGTTGGTGTCTGTCTCTGCTCGTGTGTGTGTCTGCCTGTGTGCGTGAAAACTGTCGCGTCTATTAAACGTGTTTTCACTTTTACACTTGCCACTAACAACTCACGCGTAACTGCTTTTTTTTTAAGTATATTATGCACGATCAAAATTTTTTCATCGTATTTAGATAACATAGGCGGATGCCGTGTAACTGTTACCAAGTTTGTCCTTGGAAGTTGTGACTGCTAACAGTGATTGTGAAAACACCATGATAAGCCCTGTTTTCCTGCTTAAGTTCCTATAGGAGCCCCTGAACTCACACGAACATGCGCACACCTTTATGTTCATAGCATGGTTTAGTGTGCTGAGCCATACAGGTTGTCACGTTCGTTAAGCGATGCGGCGCAATGGGTAATGGTTCGCTCTCGTTTCCAAGACGATTCAATTAAGACCCACAAAATTGGTACTTCCGTGGTTTGGGGGCCACTATCCATCCAGTTAAAGCACTGAGGTGCCAATTATTGTCTGGGTTCAGACTTTATAGGGATGGCCGGTGTGCACAGCATTGATCACTCTAACAAATGATGTGGCTAAAATGCCTCACGTGGCTTTGTGGCTGCAATAACAACTAGTGCTGGGCGCTGTGCACGGCGTACTTCGCTCTGGATTATGCTCCTGTTTTACCTTAAAGGCACAGGCACAGGAGCCCCGACTGCCCACACGATGTACAAGATACAGATAAAGAGAGATCCACTAAGGCCCCCGTCTACCTAGAACTTTTTCCACGTTTAGGCCGNTGCCACGCGCATCAAGTACGCCATCGCCGCTAAGCGCAAGGCTCTGAACTGGCGTGCAGTGTTCTCGTCGTGCTGCGTGTACCTATGGGACTTTCAGCGGTGACCATATAATTTTATTAGTGGGAAGTCTTTAGGAAGGTTCAGTGCAGGCGCCTATAGTAGTTTTGTATGTATCTGATGCGTGCATTTTGAGCTACAGCGCCTTGGAAAGGCCGTTTTTTTTTTTTTTTAGCGGTTTTGGAGTACTGTGAATTGATGTTTCTAACGTACGTGATATTTTGAAAGTACTATACAGCTCTCGTCTGAAGTGTGTGTTCTTTTCGTAGATAAGTACGTTGGACGCACGCTTAATAGTTTATTTGAAAAACGTGTATTTGGAACACTCTGCAGCACAGTTCAAGCGCCAGGTAGACGGGCGCCTTTAGGTTCCGACGTAGTCTTCAGCTTCTCTGTACATGCCTGTACGACGTTAAATCTAAACTTTGTTAAGTCTATTTACCGTTCTCTATTACGCGTTCAACATGGGCTCACCTCAAGACATCCTACCTCGCATGTCCCCCCCCCTTTTTTTTTTTTCACCTTTGGCAGCTATACGGAACTGTGTATGGCTGTTATAACTGGGAGAACGCAATTTATATACAGTACATATGTGTGAATGTCACAGCTCGATCGAGGCAGGCCCGGGGCTTGGGCGGGCACTTCAATTCGAAATCGATGGAACGTATGGCGGTTTCGGTAAAATATTTTACAATCGTATTTAAATGGTCAGTGTCTCATGTAAGTACATGCTGCATGCAGACAATTCATTAAACACTTGCACGAGGGAGTATTGTTAAGCATCGCCTCCCCTCATCTTCAGCGTAGGCAGGGAAATGCTACGTTTGAAAAATTGACGTTGATCGACGGTGATAGTAGGTGACAATAACTTTAGTTACTAGGCAGTTTTGTCGTATCTAATTGACGCAATCGAAATCTCAAAATGGCTTTATTTATCTCTTTATCGTCCCATCCCACTCATCACTCTTTATCAACGCTGTCGAGTGTCGATTTTACAATAGTTGTGATTGGCGCAATAGGCTAGATAAAAAGATTACCTCAACCAACGCGTGATTTGAGGGAAAACATGCGTGAAGTTGATACCGATTTTCTGTGTGGGAAAAAATAAATACAGCTAACAGAATTATTGTGGCGTATCAACAGTTACAGCTCTCGCTGTGATTTAGGTTAAAAACTATCTTGACTACGAATCTCTCGAAAATTGACAAGGAATGAATTATTCACGCCTTCAACGAACCAAAACGTGCGTTATTTTGAGATAAGATGAAATAAATAAGATTTTTCATACTGATTTGATTCGGCACCGTGGTGGAATCTATAGACTGATCTCGCTGATTAACAAACTCGTCAGACACATTTGGTAGATCGATTTTCACTAGTTTTTGTGTGATCGGGTGGTTTTCGGGGGAGTGGTACACGGAACAGAAACCTCGATATTTGTGTGTGTCGCGCCCACATCCCAGAACATTTTCACATCAGCATGCAAATTCCAACCTTTCTGGTTAATTTTACATGCTGCGATACTTTTTTTTATGGCAAAAATTTTAAAGTCAAAATCCTTTAATGTTATGTGTGTGTGTGTGTACGCGCACGCGCGTGTGTTTATACATACAAAAAGCATATAGTATATTGACGCATTCTGCGTCCCTATATTTTATTCGTCAGAACACACGCTCTGGCGAAGCTCGCAGGCGGACGACCGCAATAAGGATTAAGGGTTTGGCGGATGTGATGGGAGAATGGCGCCAGGACGGCCCGGCGGAACCACCACGTGCGGAGGAAGGTGGATGCAGCTGCATCTCGCAGCTGCCGGGGACGCAGAGCCCACACCAGCGGCGGCGCCTGTCCCAAGCTAGCTACCGCCATAAACATTGAGAGCTTTTGGCGGGCGTGCTGGGATAATAAAGGCACGATATCCGGAGGCATAAGAACAACACGTGTGCCGGACCAAAGGGGCTGCCCAAGAGTTCCCGCACGTGCAGAACGGAACAATAAACGTCCATACCAGAGTCGATGGGCGACGCCGGACCCAAGTGCGGAGAGCTAGTGCACAGAACACGTGTTTACGACCAGGGGACCCACCAAGTAGCACGTGCAGGGCGAAGCACTAAAACTTCGAGACCAGAACTGAGGGACAACGCCGGACCCACGTGCGCCAGAGTACCACACACGTGTTTTATAACCCAGGGGGACGCGGCAAGCACCCCGGCCACGTGCAGGGACGGTGCAAGTTGAATATGGCGATCGAGTCTACAAAACCACGAGAGAGCGGAAGGAACAGGCAGTCGGCCGAGGGGAATCTAGGAGGGCGGAGCGAATCCGGGAGAAGACGACAACGACAGCCGGCCGTCGTCAGACGAAGAGTGCTGAGTGGACCCGGGAGGAGGAGCTTCGAGATCAGGCGTCGAGACGCCCACCAAGTGCCGGAGCAGTCCCAAGTCGCCAGCCGAGAGAAGACAGCGCCTCCATCCAGATAAGTAGAGTCATCCAGCGAGTGTGAAGAATCTTGCCTTCCCCCCCCCCTCCACGACGCGAAGCGCCGCGCCAAACAATACGGAGCCTACGTATAAAAGGGAAGGGGAGTGTTGTCTCGTGTGTACATGTATAAGTGGCCCTGTTAAGCGTTAATAAAACTGATTTATTGTTAACCTGAAAACGAGGTGAATTTATTAGTAAATTGGACCTAGAGACAATAGTGTCGACGTATTCCTACGCCCTAACACTGAGGGCTAGCCTCAATTGCTGGTGCCTTACGCAGAGAGCAGATTCAATACCTACTTATAAACCATAGCATTGGGCAGGTATCAATATATAATAATGAAAAAAGAACTACATGGCTGGTGAACATTTGTATAGTCTTAGCTGAAATGTAGTAAAGTGAACGTCAAAGTAAATTTATTACAGGACTAAGAACAAGCAAATAATAAATTCGTCTTATATTGGTCATGATGAAAGAAGTTGTAGCTTTCAAATGAAATGTGAGGGAATTTTGATAATCTGAAGTAAAAAAAACCATTGAGTTTAATCGTAAAGAAGTCACCATGAAAAACTTGTGGAAAGAAGTACTCCCGTTAATATTCGTGCAACTTTTGCTAGTTGTCGGAAAATACAGTACACTTGGAATGAAGTTCACAGAAAACTGAGCTTCTTGTTACGAGAATTTCTAGGTTGAGCCAGGCTCTGTTTTTAGCGTACATGATAATGTAGGCCATATTAATTCTCCTCGCCAATCATGTTTTTTTTTAAATTATTATTATTATTTATTCGGTTGTACGTTTTGTGAGACATAGTAGTTTAAATGGCAAAGCCGCTGCAGCAATTTTTTTTCTCAAATCAGGCATTGTTAATGTGAACTTACCAGTCCAGACAAACTGTGATTGGGCCTAAAAGTAATCGCAAAAGAATTCGGTTATTGGTTTTTCTAAGGAAGTAAATTGGAAGTTTACCATTCATGGATGTTTGTAGGTACAGACGGCGAATTTTCCAACATGGCTACTTTACATTGTACAAAAAAAATTTGTTTTACTTTCTGTAGTGTCATTCAAACTTAAAATTTACCAGTCACATAATTTTTATTCATCAGATTTTGTAAAATGAAATTTGTAAAATTAAAACCAATTGCGTGACATGCCAAACAGTAAAGTCAGTGTAAAATAAAAATAAAATCTTACTTTCTTTAGATGTCTCCATTTATTAAGACTAATGTATCACATTGGGAAATAAATAAATTGCAAGGAAGGGAAATTACTTTGATGCCCTCAGACCTTTTACCGGACTTAGGGAGCACTCTATCTTCGACGTGGTGCAGGTACCAGGATCTCCACGGGCCACCGTGTCAAGGGTGAACCGTGAGCTGATGGACTCGTATAAAACCGCCGCCGCCAGGGACAACTGCCGTGGCATACGGCGTATCGATGGCGGAGGTCGCCGTCGACTATCTCGGTCGGTAACGGAGGATAGACGGGCCACAGTGCGACAGGTCACTCGACAATTCAGTGCTGGACCATAACGACCTGCGAGCAGCCATACCGCCCAGAACCATCTCCTCACTACGGGGTACAGAATCCGCCGCCCCACTAGGGCACCTCTACTCGCCGCATGTCGCTAGGCTCTACGATTAACGTGGGTGCGGGAACACTGCCATTTGACCCTGCGACACATTGAGAAAAGACGGCTGACTCGAGGTACGTGTTGGTGCACTCTGATGGCAGGGTACGAGTGCTTCGCCAGGCACGTGAAGCCATAGATCACTGTCTTGGTACCTGGGTAACAGTTCAGGATGGTGGTGGTGTCCTCATGTGGAGACTCATATGGGTCCCCTGGCACACGTGGATCATGTGCGCCCATTTCTGTGTCTACAGCACCCTGCAGGAGACATGTGCCCTACAGGACTCGTATGGTTCCCCTGGCACACGCGGATCATGTGCGCCCATTTCTGTGTCTACAGCACCCTGCAGGAGACATGTGCCCTACAGGAAGACGATGCACCAGTTCACCGCTCCCGAATTGTGACCGCCCGGTTGGATGGGCACTCCACGGAATCAGGTTGCTTGTCTGGCACCCAGGGTCACCCGACCTCTATCCTATCGACGAGTGCATTTGGGATACTGTCGAGAGGTGTGTGCGCGTTGTGGATCCTACTCTGACCGATCTCCGCGCGCAGTGGGAGGCTGTCCAGCTGTCGTGGACTAGGGTTGCCAACTCCAAATTTCAAAAACTAGGACTTTGAAGTTATAAAAACCAGGACAATTCAGTTTAAAATCAGGATGCAGTAATAGATAAGCAATAGTTAAATTAATATGTAATGGAAAATAGGTTAAATTAAATTCAAGTAATAATAATCATATTTTTTAATAAAAGTATTCGAATAAAATTATATGAGTTGAAAACGAGTTATTAAAATATAAAACAAGCACTTTAGTTTTGTAACAAATTCTTTAGACTTAGGTTAGTATCTAATAAATTCTAATATTACAAACTTATGTATTTTTATTATACTTTTCAACCCCACCAATTTTCCTCAGTATCTGTGGTTGAGTTAACAAATAATCATAAAATTGGTCACACTTCATATCTAGGTTATAGATACTTTTGATGATTGCAGCTATTGTTGTTGGCAGTAATCGATTTCTTTCTTTTGACCACTGTGAATTTATGAGAGAAAAGACTCTCAACATTAGCGTTATGTCCCGGTATACTAAACACATATTCAGCCACTTTCCGTAGTTCTGCATACTGTTCCTCGGAAATGCATTGCTTAAAATATATTAGCTACAAGGAGTTTAAGCTGTCGTCTTTTTGAGTAGGATTCAAATTTTTGCTAAAAATTTTCAAATAAACCCACTCGTCAAATAATTTTTCGTCGTTAATTTCAATGCCGTGATCTTTTTAAAAGACCGAAGATTTTTCAATGTTGCTCCAATCTAGCTAATCAGAACTTGTTAGATCAATCCAGTCGAAAACTTTTAGGTCCTCAAATTGTTCAATCCACATTTTTAAATAGTCATTGATTTCATTATAAAAATCTATTATTTTAGTTGAAAATTCTTCCGTGTTCTTTCCGTCGTCATGCAACTTCTTTAAAATTGTTCTTACTCTTAGAGGACAAAAATTGTTTGTTATCCTCTCCTCTAGTAATGAAATATCTCTACCCAAAATTTTCCTGATTTCAACAACACTGTTTTCTTTTCTTTCCACTCTTTCAATACTTGTGTAAATTATCGCCATTACTGAATGAACGAGGTGCAGGTAACCCTCGGCATACTCATTGTTAAAAAACTGCATAATGTACTGTGGAGGTTTATCTAAACTATTACAATTATTTTAACGGCTCATGGTATTTCAAAAGTTTTCCAATTGCCGGAAAAAGGCTTAACCAGCGTGTCATGGAGTGAGACTGAAGTTGAGTATACTCCATGCCAATATCATTGTAAAACTGTAGCAGTTTTTCTGTTCGAACAGTGTATGTAGAAAAATGATTATAAATTTTTACAATTCTTAATTCCACTTCTATGGGCAGAATGTCACATCCGTGATGAACAGCATTATTGAGTACATGAGCAGGACAACCAATACCTATAATGTCTTTGCCTAATTTTTCCTTCAGTTTACAAAACACATTGTTTGTTCCAGCTCTTTCTCTACCACCAAAGTTCGTATTGCAATTATCTCCTGAGAATGCTACACATTTTTCTGTTATATTATATTTTTGGAGCTGATTATTTACTAAACTCACCAAAGTTTCAGCAGTTGTAATGACACAGTATTTTTAATTTTCGGGACACGTGTTTCAATTTCGTTCGTTTTTCTTAAGCTTTCCTTAGTTTCGTAATATTTTTATCTGGTTTAAAATTAAAGCCGTGGTGGTCCGTTTTACCGTGATAGTATATTTATCCGGCAGACGTTTGCTGTTTTACATTATCAGGAGTCCCTTTGCCGTTTCGTTTCAAACATCGTAGTTTTCAGGTTTTTGTTAAGCGTCAGCATTATTTAGAAACTTTCAGGCTGCGTCAACAAGTTTTGTTGTACGAGAAGTTCGTTTATGTGTATGTTGACGGCGCAGTTTTAGTTTGTACAACGAAGTTTCGTTAACGTGTCAGTTTCGATAACGTGTTGAGAGCGTGCGTGGCCAGGCCCTTATCTATGGAAGGGG
>NQII01000750.1:576354-611325 GCA_002778355.1 Clitarchus hookeri
GGGGGGGGGGGGTGATAGGCAGCACAAAGACGCGTGTGCCAGTCGCCCTTCAAGTCACTTCAGGTCAAGCAGTGCTTCAGGTCAGTCGCCCTTGAGGGCAGGTCAGTGCAGGTCAGTTGGAGGGCAGTCGCCCTTCAGTTCAGCAATACAATGCTCGCCTAGGTGGCGTCGGGCGTGACGATAACCCCCTCATCGGCAACCAGACTTTGCTATTTTATTTCTCCGCCGGTGTGGGAGGTCGCCGCATTTATTATTTTATCGGGCCAGTTTGTAAGAAAAGTAATACTTAGAAAACAACTGTGGCTCTGTTCTGCCCGTATCTAGTTATCTGTGCACGCGTCGTACTCTGCATATTCGGAACTTCGTATGTGAATTGTGTCACTGCAAATAAAAAGTAAAAGTATGTAACAAAATACTCTGGAACTTGAACTTATTTCTCAATTGATCGGCGTTCATTTTACTGAGTCTCGTGTACTACCTCTGAGCTAGTCGAGTGCAAGTCGGCAATATAAAGCCGGCTGTAATTGTAGCGCCCAACGTTACACAGTTTCATCGGGAACTGTTTCAATGTCTAATATCTTGGAACTTATGCCTTCGCCACGATAATCGAAATACTGAACCAATACAGGAATTAATTTAGTTGCCCCGTGATTGCTAGCGTCACAACAGACGCTAAAACACGATATTCTTTTCAAGTCATCTGTAATCTTCATTGAAGAATGAGGGCTTAAAACGCCAGTCACAATTGCAGTTGCCTTTGTTCTGTTGCACGTCATTTCTTTTGCGATTTGTGAATCGCTAAACATAATTTTATTCAACTGCAACGCACAGTCTAAAGAGTTAAAAGACATATGGTGACGAATCGTGTGGTAAGCTGCAGCCCCTTCAGCAGCGACAGTCTTCTCATTTGTTGACGATTTCTTTATAAAAGTGTCATAAGGCTTTAGAAGTCCCTGCCTGGGATTGTAATCTCTTCTTATGCTTGGCTGTTTTCTGATGCTCCTCAATATCTATCGCACTTCTGCTGGCTATAGATATACTGGATTCACAAATACAACAATACACTTCAGAGTCAGACTTGCCGCGTTTGAACGAGGGACACTTTTTTTCTAAAACTTCGTTGAAAGTGCATTTTCGTTTTGGCATTTTGAGGAAACGACAAACTTATAAATACAATTATACAGCTGAAACAAAAGAAATGCCAGTAAAAAGCGAGCTCATAAATTAAAATTTAGTGACATTTACAAGTATCTTTCTATTCTAATCTGTATTCTCGGAATAAATAATACTAATAATACAATACAATAGTAAAGACTATGATACTATCAAAAATAAGTTTAAATACTTACGTATTTCTCCTTTAAAATAAATGTTTTAAATACGTAATATTCGTGCAGCACTTATTCACTTACAAGTTGATGACTGAATAGCAAGCTGGCTAGCTCTGTATGCCTAAAGCAAGGCTACAAAGAGAAAGCACTACGCGACAATAGCAGAGAGAAAGATACATCACAGAGCGTTACGTCTTTGTTATCACATCAGGGTGCTTTAAAGCCCAGGACGCTGCTTTAAAACTATCCAGGACACACCAGGACACTCCAAAAACCAGGACATGTCCTGGGAAAACAGGACGGTTGGCAACCCTATCGTGGGCCAGTATGGCTCCCGACCGCTTATGGTCCCTTGTGAAATCCATGCCATACCGCATCGCCGGCGTCATCAGGGCGAAATGCGGTGCTGCTCGCTATTAGGCATGTATCTCTAATTCAACTGCCTATGAGAGTATATGTGGTATACATCAACTGTGTACGCCTTGCACTGTTATTGTTAGTGCATTTAAGGGTTCGGCCAAACAAAATTTACTTCAATACCATAATACCCTAAAGTAGTAAGATAGGTTGTAACAGGAACGGGAATTATATTTTAAACTGTAATATTAGGATAGAAGTATAAGTAATTAAAGAAAGGATTTCTTATACAGCGCATATCAAGGTAGGTTTTTTTTTTAAGACTTAAAATTACGAGATATTCTGTGTACTTGCTAATAAATCCTACCTTGTTCACAGTTACGGACGCTTCGTTAGAATATATGTTGAGAAATGGCCGGAAATAGAAGTTGCTAGTCGAAAATCTAGGCTCTTACTCCGTACACCGCGCACTATGTGATAATGCATTTTACCTGGAAGCAGAGTGTAGCGAGATTGTGTGCGTCATCTTGTGTATGGCTGCCGTTGGCATTGTGTTGCAACCGGCCTCTCTTGGCGTCGCAGTTGCTCTAGCAATTGTTTATTCCGTGTGTTATGATGCTCCTTTCGCACGGATTGCGTCATCTAGCGCGGAACGTTACTAGGAAAACCAAACGCGTTCTTTTCTGCTGTTGTTACCGGGAACAACCTAGCTAGATACCAATTGCCTCTTTTCTTTTTCCTCGCTGACCTTGGTTGATTTCCGTGCCGTGTAAACAAATAGTGTGCCTTTGATAAAGAATCTTTCTATTGTTACGGCGCTCGTTGTCGATAAGATGCGTTTCTGTTAAGCCGGATTCACACTCTTCCTGCTTCTTACAGAAAATGAAGGCGTCGACGACTTGGGGCACGAGAAGGGGAGCGAGATAAAAATTGTCCTCTTTCGATACAACATTGGCACTCAAAGTGGCTCTACCGATCAGAGCAAATAATGAGTCCCCATAATAAAGTTAGCCGAGGCCGTTTAAAAGGGGGTTGTTCTAGGGGCTCAAACCCTCCCCATTAACCCATGAAAATATTTTCATTTCATAGCAATTACAAACAAAGATGTACTTATTTAAATGTCGAGTGATTCATTTTTTATTTTATTTTGTGGAATGAATAACATTTGTGCTGTTAAATCTTAAAAAATATTCTGCCAGAAAGAAAATACTTACTGTAATCTTGTAAACAAATTAACTATACGCTTGTAGAGTAGTTTCAATTTGTAATTAATTCAACTCGTAATGCACGCGCGTTGTGAAACTTATCGTAAGAAACTTTACCTCGAGACTTCAGAGAAAACTTCCTTCATTGCTGACCTTGACCTACATACGGCCCTGAGATTAATGCTCGGTATGGGATGCTAGTTCGTGCAGCGGTGCTGAAAGTGTTCTCACCCGAGAAGATTCCTCTTTCACATAGTTGTGATGTGTCGAGACGTTATGAGGATCATATAAAACTTTAACCACAACAAAAAGGACATTAGCATGATAATTGTAGCTGGAAAATGTTCACAAATTGTATGGCTATGCCCGTGGTAAAGTGTTCCACCTGCCTGGAAGTATTTTAAGCGTCCGAAGCCTAAAATCGCGTGACGGTTACGGGCCACCCAGGTACGATCGTCACATGCCTCATCGCCTGGGGGGACCTGCCCAATTGCGCTCTCCCCCCACCAGAGTGATGCCCAAGTGTTACTCTGGTTAAACCCAGCGCCGATTGAAAGAAAGTTCCCGCCCCCTCTCTACTAGCACTTTTTCCTATCATAATAAAGAGCATGATTCCTATCCTCTGTCTCCTGTAGCATTTTCTGTTAAACATAATAATGCATGAAACAATTTTTTTAAATTCTTTCCTGTCGAAAGGGTTTTTACGGTGACTGTGCCGGTTTTTCCCTTTCTCTTCTAATTATAGTTTAGCTATAAGTACGCTTAGGGAGGTTCTCCTGGCCAAAAGCAGGCCATGGCAGCCCAATCCCTCTTTGCCGTGATGCATGTCTCCTTGCATGAAATCCCTTCCTTGTAGGCGTATGGGGCTTAGCCATGAGACGCACTTAACTCCCGTCCCTACCGCGGGCTCATATAACACTTAGTTTTAGAGAACTTAGTAAAAAAAGAAACCTCATCGCCTCTACGCGCAAAGCACTGAACAGGTGTGCCAGTCATTACGTCAACAGTTCGCCTCTCGATATGACCAGCGGCGTCCTTATCACTTCACGGTGTAGTGGTAAAGAAAGAAAGTTTGCCGCGCTTCACTCGACAGCTTCAAATATCCTGCGCAGGTGTTTTCGTACCTAAAATTGATTGCGAAAACGTTCGTTTCAGCAATGTTAACTTCCACGAAATGCACGTTGGAAACTGAAATAGACACGCGAAACCTGTCGGGTGTGGAATGTTCTTCCGTTCGTGGAACAGTTTTCGAATGAATTTCTTTTTCCTGGAGCTGCCGCGCATCGTTCGGCGGTCTAAACAGGCGGAACCTTTAATTCCACTTACTGTCCACGCACTACATTTAATTTTGTTGAATAAACAACCCGAATCTTATAAGTAGGCATCAAGCGATATACAGGTTTATATAATTCAAGATTATCGTACTAGGTACGGAGAAATAGCGTACTCCACTGATTTTATGTAAGCCTTATGCCACACTCAACTCAAACTCCAACTCCAACTCCAACTCCAACTCCAACTCCAACTCCAACTCCAACTCCAACTCCAACTCCAACTCCAACTCAACTCAACTCTCGCAGATATATATGTCTGTGTGTGTTTTTTTCCGTTGCGCTGCAGTTCAGATGTTGCAAAATGCAACTTTAGTGATATATTTTGTTCTTAAANCCAACTCCAACTCCAACTCCAACTCCAACTCCAACTCCAACTCCAACTCCAACTCCAACTCCAACTCCAACTCCACTCTCGCAGATATATATGTCTGTGTGTGTTTTTTTCCGTTGCGCTGCAGTTCAGATGTTGCAAAATGCAACTTTAGTGATATATTTTGTTCTTTAAAAGACGGCAAGGAAAATTCTTCGATAATCCCTTGCAGAAAGTGGGTATTTCCACGTCGCGTTTANGGGGTTTGGAAAGTTACGCAGAGACAACGCTATCTCGATTGAAGTGTTCTTTGAACCTGCGACACTTAGCACTGGCTGCGTTCCTCTCTACATTTCCTAGAGGCTTTTGTTAAACTTGTTTTCGCCCGCCAGCAGCGGTAGCGACCCGGAGAGAGGCAGTGAAGATAGAACGCTGCACGTAGATTATTGAAATTGTTTGTTAATGCATGTCGGTAAACTGAGCCCTTTTTGAAAGCCCTACTTGAGATCTACTTGTATGTACTTTCTGTATTCTTCCACCATATGTAAAATTACCATTGCCGTGGGGCCAGACCGCTTTATTCACGTGTCGATTAGCAAAACTGCAAAATTATTAGAAAATACAAATTTGCTAATTCTTATCCTTACAAGCATTGAAATAACAAATAGCAGAATAAATAATTTCCATACTCGTGTACCGAGCGAGGTGGCGCAGCGGTTAGTGGACTCACGTTCGGGAGGACCGGGGTTCGAATCCCAGTCCGGCCATCCTGATTTCTGTTTTCCATGATCACTCCAGGCGAATTCTAGGACGAGTCCTTAACGAAGGGCGTGGCCGATTCCTTCCCCAACCCCTATTCCCTGGGCAACTTGCTCCGTCTCTAATGACCTCGCTGTCGACGAGACATTAAGCCCAAGTACCTATACCATCTATGCTCGTAATTGTTGTACCTAACACATTTAATGCAGCGATAATACACGCGACTACTTTCCTTTCGTCGTTACAACGTAACTGGGCGCTTGCCTGTCGGCGTGCTCGTTGAAATACGCGCAGACAAGGACGGTGAGCTATTTTTTAAAGGTTTATTTCAAAAGCGCTCGAATAACCGCGAACGACCTATGCAAGCCTGTTGGTGATTTAACATTTTTGGCCGACCTGAACAGCGAAGAATTAAACCTCAACGTGAGTGTCTAGGAGCCTTGGACTCGTATGGTGTACCAAGCGAGATCGAACGAGACTCTTATGGTGTCCTGAAGGAACTGCAGGGCTTGTTAACGATGAAGTTAGCATTTTTGAAACAAACCTCCGAAAATAATTACTGTCCGTTAATTGCATAGATTCTACCGTACACACTGGCATGCACGCTGCAAGTGAGATATTAAACACAGTTCTTGATACTTGACGTGTTGTCAATGTGACGTATAAATTTACAGCCAGTGAAGTTGGTGAAGTCAAATGAGTAAAAAATAAACATTGAGTATGAATTTGTATATTAGTTAATTATTTACATTGATTGTCAACAATTCACACGGTTTCGTTTGGATTACGCCGTGACCAGGACCACGGCAATGTTGATTTTACATGGTACGCGGAAGGATACAGGATGAGAAGAAAAGTACATCCTAAGTTGGGCACTCAAAACGTTCTCAGTTTACCGTGAGTATGTTAAGGTGTTGTGCCAGTTTGACTTTAAACGTTCTCAGCCAGTGGAAGGAACAGGAAGAAACGGCTTCGATGCAGTTTGGAAGCGTACAAATAATAATAATAGGGACTTGAAATGGCGAGAATTTGGAGACCAGCGTAACATTTACGTGAGAACGCAAATTTAACCTTTTCTGTATCGGGTCGAAGGCCTTATATGTACTTACGCACCCGCAGCTTCAACATAACCTGCTGCGTGCAATTCGCTTGAGGAAGTATTTTTGAGCGCAGCTGAGGTCAACGAACTTAAAATGTGACTAATCGTTTAATGGAAAGTAATACCTACACTAATAATATAGAATGTTATCATATATATATATAATATATGTATATAAATGTGTGTATATATGTATATATGTATATGTATATGTGTTCATGTATATGTATAATTACTGAAAAGGTCAGTGTGCGGTACAGTCACGACCCGCGGAATATTGCGTCTTGTGCAAGTGTGAGTTGTTTACCGAGGGTGAAGGGGAAGTGGAGTTGTTGTGTGACTGTAGCTTCAAAGTCTAGTCCTTGATTGGAGAGTTGGACCGTTGCCGCCACGAAGAGACACGCTCTGTGTGTCTCGGAATGTGAAAGGTTTTCATGCGAGCCAGAGAACACTTCGCCCGCTCCATTATTCACCCACGCCACCTCCCCCCCCCCACCTAGAAACCTCAGTTACGTAATTATTAAGCGTTTGTAGGTGGTTAGCGGTCGACTGAAAACTTTTGAAATTAACTTCGAAGAAAATTCTTTACCCGTTGTTGCATCTTTCTTGACATATACGCCGACTGACCCGCTACCAGCGAAGTTGGCATAAGTTTGTTGATATTGAATATATTTAACTTAATTTCTATATGTTTTATTCACATATAGAGTGATAAATAGCATACTGGCAACACTTTTACATTCATATTGCAATTGATTAACCCATGAATAAAGTGAATGGGTACATGGGAATATTAATTTTTACATATGGCAGTAGGTCACAATATAAAAAGCAGGACTAAACAGGGCTGTAGAAGTGCTCAATTAATCGCGAATAGAGCCCGTTCTAAAAAGTCGGTGTTCTCTTTGTTTTTAGTAGGTAGTTAAGGGCTAAGATCGCTATTTACAACATTTCAAATATCCACCCAAATGTTGTAAACCTATCGTAGTGTAACTTCAATGGGCTTGAGTGGAGAGATTTGGGCGGCTCGTAGCATCGAGGTCTTGAGAGCCGATGAGGGTGAAACGCGGTGTGGAGCGGCGCCAGAATGCAAGGGCAGGGGAAACGGGAGATCGGCGGCATCGTCCGACACGATTCCCACTTGTGATAATCCAGGAGTGTCCCGGCCGGGGATTGAACCCGGTTCGCCCAGGTCGGAGGTGAGCAGCCTAACCACTACACCACCGTGGCCCCTCAAGGGACTTTAAAACAAAAACTAAATGTTATATATTTTGTCACACAATTCAAAGAATTTTACCTTCCTTCTTTAAACAAACTTTCTCTATGCTCATTTGGTACATTCAAACTAATTCTCTCTTAGTTACATCCATGAATATTTACCGTGTTAACTCCGTATAATCTCCTCCGTTTTCACAAGAAGTAATTTAGATAAACCGTAACTTTAGGCAACAGGGTTTAGATGAGGAAGAATGGTTAAACGTCGCCAGTCTTATTAAAGACTTAAGCACGGCTTAGTCTTAAGCACGGCTTAGTCTTAAGCACAGCTTAGTCTTAAACACAGCTTTTTACGAATCTGGGTAATGAATTAGCTGCCGGCGGAGGACTCGAACCCGCAGCGGCCGGGGGTCCCTGCACGTTTGAAACGCTGCCCCGCCGGGGCGGTCCTTGACGGCTGACTCACACTGGACCGCCTGTGGCGGCCGTTATCACTGTGATACAAGCCAGCAGGCGTGCTGTGCGAGTTGTGGCAAGCAGCTGGCGATGACGTATGAGCGCCGACAGCTGTGTCTCTCGTGTCTGACCATGCTCAAATAACTGGAAAAGTTATGGACTTAAGTCTGGAGGGGGAGCGCACACACATCTGACAGCCTGATGTGACTCCACAGTTGGAGTGGCCTACAATAAGCAGAATGTTAAGGAAATCCTGAGGTGCACTCCTCAAAGCTGCTCTGAATTTGGTCTCCTGCTATACCCGAGGGCTCAGGTGCAGGAGAAGAGCCTTGGTCACAATCACGTGGCACTTCGGTGTCGAAAACAATGTGTCTCTCGTGTGTGTGTTGTGAGCAGGTCGTGGGCGGTTCCCTAGTCCTGAATATCAACCAACATGAATGCTTGAATAGGACTCTGCGGTAACTACGTTTCTGAATCGTCACGAAGCATGATCAAAAAAAGAGTCAGGGTTAGTTTGTATTTTTACCTCGCACTTCCGTGCTCACACAAGGGAAAATCAACGGACCCTCCAAAAATTAATATCTTGTAGGGTTACAACCATTTTTTTGGCTCCAAATCTGGGCACCTGCACCCTAAAGGATTTTTCGCTACATTACATTGTTTTATTGTAATATGAACTCGGGACTACAGGCCGTCAGTTCAGATATGTATTTATATTATACATTTCTCGCATCCATGGATCTTGCGCGGGATATCGTTTCCGGTGTTCGGTGTATCAGGAATTTCGTTTACATGTCACGCTGAAGTTTAATCGATCGTAAGGACCGACTTCGCCAAACTTGTTCTTAGAGATCACCACAACAAACTGGTATACAACAAACTGGTATACGAGAACACTCGCTCTACAGATACATTACTTCCATGGATACGTAGTCAATGCTACAAGTTTCCGTGGCTCCAGAAAGGGGACCTACTCCGGCGTTCGTAGATTAGTAATTTCTTCAAACAGAATGCATTGATCCAAAACAACTTCAGTTTTACGTTTAACGAAGTTAACAATACGTATTTCCCATTTTCTTTCTCTTCGCGGCTTTTGTAAGTAGCAGAGATTCAGCTTCATTACTTTCTTGAAAATATACCGACCAAGATTTCAATTATGTGGACCAGCTATTATTATTGTTGTTATTATTAATAACTTGTCTGAACTTTCAAAGTAAGCTGTTTTGGAAACACGACAGTCTTATTCTTTCAAAATATCCAAGTGAAGAGTTTCTGAACAACGTACATTGCCATTTTGGAAAACTCTGTTGTAGTCAAGCTCTCTGTTTAATCGCAGTGTTTTTTGGATGCTGTTTGCACAGTTGCCACAGCCGGTCTTCGAAGATAAATGTAAAAACTACTTGGCAAGACTGGCTATTGCTCGTCTTCAGCCAGACAAATGTGTTTAAGTACATCGAACAGTTCGCGTACAGTCTCTGCTACGGAAAATAGGAAAGGTCCTATATTAACAAATCTGGTGTGAAATCTGGTATGGCAAGGCGACGAGTGTCATGACTGCCGTACTAGCTGGCGTGACAGACGTTAAAGCGAAGCCTGCACTGGCTTGTACGGGACCTGGTAGTGTGTAATATCGCCTCTGGTGCATACGGCCACGAGGATTCCGGCAATGGTCGGAGTTGAGCTGGGCCGGCAGGAGATATTTTAGAAAGTGAGAGAAGTCTCGTCAAACACCAGGACGTTACCAACGCCGACAGACAGCTTGTAACGTTGCGGATTTTCAGGGGTTATATTTACCGTTAGTCCTAGATATTATACAGCCTGATTCTAAAATCATGGGACAAACATCGAGGGGTGGTAGAGCTCAGTAAAACAAACAATTATTGTATAGGAATATATGGGCGGAAGTGACGCGTTGAGGCACAAACACAATTTACGGAAACATAAAATGTTCATTAGCAGCATACTTAACGAGTGATTCCGTACAGAAAATGTTAAAACAGTTGCTGGAAATGCATCCACCAACAGTCACGCATGCTTGGCGACCTCTACATATGGCGTGATTGGCTGACAATGGTGGCGTGCGTGAAATACCCGGCGTATTCGAATCTGTTCACCAATCACTCCACCGACGCAACCAAGCTTGCATTACGGTCGGTGGTAGCAATTTTGAGCAATTATTATAAACATTGCTGTAAAAAGGCATTTAGCGGCGACGTTGTAAATAAACAATGTGTTGCATTTCATGTGTTATTTTTGTGTTTGTGCCTCAACGCGTCACTCCCGCACATATATTCCTATACAATAATTGTTTGTTTTAGTGAGCTCTACCACCCCTCAATGTTTGTCCCATGATTTTAGAATCAACCTGTAGTGAGATATGATTACAGAGTTCTTACTTATGTTGCCAATTAATTTAATATAATTTCCAAATTCGGCTTTTATTATAGGAGTTAAACAAAATGCAGTATAACCTTCGGTTATTTTAACAATTTATTGACTTAGAGATCACGTGTAAGTATTTTTAATTTGTTTCTAGACGATGTTCAGTGTTATAATTTTGTTTTATACTATCCATATATTACCTAAAGGGTTAGGTAGTATTGAAGGTTTATTAAACAAATTCACGAAAGAAAATATACTGTTGTCTCTCGTCTCGCCATCGCTGATTGGCGGAGAGATGTGGCGTGGTCAGACGACAGCCAATTAGAAGACAGATGACAACATAAGCAAGGCGGAAATCAAATATAGAACGTAATTTTTCTAGCAGAAATAATACCACCACGGCCAAGGATGGTCGTTAGTATGTTATTAAGAATTTTAAAATGATTTAATTAGTAACTATGGTTGCTGCAAGATATTTTTGCAATTGTCGAAAAATAACACGAATTATATTAATTGATTATTATTGTAAGAAGATGAACTAGTAATATTGATTATTTAAATTGGTTTGAGAAGAAATTAATTATATTAATTGACTGTTTTGGAGAAGAAGAATGAAGTAATAAAAAATTTTGAAAAACTGAAATAATTCCTACATATCTTATTCCACTGAAATGTTACAAGCTATAATCTTGTTCTTAGTTTTAACGTAACAGTATTTATAAATAGTTTGGCTAGCTTGTTTATTAAATCAGTTATTTTAAGAATAGTTTGACTGTCTCCTCACTATTGAATAAAAATAACGTTTCAGTCAAATAAAAGATGACTTTAAATAGAGTTTTATAAATATCGCCGGGACTTCGACTATATTTTTTGTAATATAATTTTTTGTGTTAACTTTTTTTGTTAAGTTTAGGACCGTCAAATACATCTTCCCGTTGTTTATGTATCACCAATACGCACAATGTTCTGTTAAAGGCATTAGTATTTAATAATTTCTCCAGTGTAACAACGAAGAACTGCTGGGCAGTAAGTAACTTTCGCGGCAGCACCCATCAGCAACAACACGGTCGGGAACAGCCATCCCCCTCCATTGCTGCAGCAGTTGAAGCTGGTGTTGCGGAAGTAGCGGGGATTAAATTGCTACCAGTCGAACACACCTGGTGTTCCGGCTGCCATATTCAATGCTCGGGAGATCTGTTCGTGTGGATACCACGTGCTGGAGAATGCTGTTAGTGTGGATACCACGTGCTGGAGAATGCTGTTAGTGTGGATACCACGTGCTGGAGAATTCTGTTAGTGTGGATACCACGTGCTGGAGAATGCTGTTAGTGTGGATACCACGTGCTGGAGAATGCTGTTAGTGTGGATACCACGCGCTGGAGAATTCTGTTAGTGTGGATACCACGTGCTGGAAAATGCTGTTAGTGTGGATACCACGTGCTGGAGAATGCTGTTAGTGTGGATACCACGTGCTGGAGAATGCTGTTAGTGTGGATACCACGTGCTGGAGAACGAGAATCATCGAGCATCCTGTTTGACGAGTTCCCGAGGCGGATAAATCCCCTTCATCTTGGATCTGTTTACATATCTTGGTAATCAAACTTGATGAAATGATATTGCAAATATAAGTTCTTTTATGACATAACATGATTACATAACGCGATTTCTGTGCAGTTTCACTTATTCTCTCACAAGAGGCAAACATGATTAGATAGTGAGGAAACCTTTGATTATGGTTGCAGATGTGACAAGAGTATCGTGAGGTAAACAATATTACTTTCAAAACGATCGCCAATATTTCCTCTATGCCTTAACCGGTTCTGTTTTTAAATATTCAATTTAGAAATTTAAATTTTGGAGAAATATAATCATGCAAATCCAAGATGTCTAGAACATCTCCATATTACGCCTGTGTTCGGCGATAGATTTTCAATTTTTGGGAATGATTAGGAAGGCGTGATGTATAAGAGAGAACTAAACATGTACCGTACCATGAAGTATTTTTTGGTCACCTGCGAGTAATTTAGCTATAGCGTCATGAGTCAAAGGGTCCACATATTCACTCAACACAGTCAATATCATTACGATAATCTATACTCATAAGTATACTTGTAGTTTTTTATTCGTATAATTAAGTAGAATTTTATTTCGGCAGTGCTAGATACAGTTTATAATTGCTAACGACGTGATTTGAAGATAGCGGAGTCGGTGGCAGCATTTCCCAGCTCTCTGTCACGGCCTGGCTCTTGATTCCGTTAAGTGGTGGGTGGCATTTCATAACACAGCTTCCATGAGAGGGAAAAACCGTCTTATTAAGGATAAACCCGCCCCCGCCATACAGGATTCTTGCTTTTTCTAGCTTGTTTTAAGTTTTAAAAAAATAATATTCCGGAAGTACCTATACACCCAACCAAAGGCTGTTCACGGTAAACGGAGCACTTTTGAAAGCCCTGCTTAAGATCTACTTGTATGCACATTGCGTATTCTTCCACGGGCCTGATCACTTTATTCATACGCCGGTCAAATGCAATTGTGAAACTATTACAGAAGTAAATAGTTTCCGAATTTGCTCATTTTTATTCTTATATGCATTTAAAATACGGAGAGAAAAATAAATAATTTCAGTATTCACAAATGTTTACCCAACGCTTTTAATTCAACGTTAAAATATGGAACTACTTTCCCTTGGGTCGTTACCAACTTTACTGGGCGCATGCTACTCAGTGTACCCCTTCGTATATATGCAGGTAGGGGTAGTGACATTTTTTCAAAGGTTGATTTCAAAAGTGCTCCATTAATTGTGAACAGCATTTAGCTATTGACCTTGCACTGCAACACAGACGATACAAGGGAACTACGAACTCGTAATTACGTCACAGTTTTAATCTGACCTACTTTCGGAATTTTCTTTTTTTAAAAAACTTCACAATCTAGAAGAACCAAGAATCCAATACAGAAGGAAGAAGACTGCTAAGGAGGGGAGGGGTGTTCCCATTACGGCAGTCGTCTAGTAAGGGGTATGATTGTGCAGGGATCATACAAGTATACGCTGTTCACTGTAAACTAACCACTTCTGAAAGCTGTGCCCAAGATCTACTTTTATGCACATTGTGTATTCTTCCACCATATGTAAATTAACATTGTAATGGGCTTCAACGCTTTATTCGTATTTCAGTTAAGTGAAACCGTAAAATTATTAGAAAATTAAATACTTTACAATTTTGCTAATCCTTGCATTCATATGCATTAAGAAATCCCGAAATCAAAATAAATGATTTCAATGTTCAGAAATGTTTACCTAACACTTGTAATTCGTCAATATATGGAACCATTTTTCCCCTCCGTCGTTACCAACTTTGCTGGGCATACGTCAGTCGGTGTGTCCGTGCAAATACGTGCAGGTAGGGGCAGTGACATTTTTCAAAGTTTGAGTTTATAAGAGCTCTACTAACCATGAACATGCTATAGAGAGTTGTAACTCAAGGGTATATTCTATTCTTTGTTTGCCGAAGTAGGTTCTAAAATACTGCCAACGTTAGAACACAGTGTAAACTACAAATTGTCACTTTATGTTGGCGGTACTGTAGAGACCTCGCCAGCTGTTATTGTTTTAATTGTGACTGGCCTTTGTTTTATTGGGTATAGATTAATTGATGCGTCGCTTATTCACAGTTATTTCATAACTGTGACCATGAAGGCGAAACACAGCAATGCAACCAGCTTCATGCGTATACATATAGTCTTGAAAATACACGTGACATGAACAAAAAGTCGTAAAGGCAAAAAGTGACTGTCACCCTTATCAGATTTTAAACATGCAAATCAAACATGTTTTTATACAACATCTAAAGAGATAAACTACGCGATTGTTTGTTATATATATATATATATATATATATATATATATATATATATATATACACTATGTGAACATTTTTATATATATACAGTGTTTAAATACGCAATACTTCTTTAAATGCTAAAGTTTCAAGATCGTAGAACCTGACTTCGGCTATCTTCGGTTAAGGATTCGTTTTCCTTTTGGACTTGCGAGGACCTGTGCTCATGAGGAAGGCAAGAATCGCGTTGAAGTTCCACTGGAGACGCCGGCCGGCGTGTACACAGCGGTATCGCCCTCTACGCGTAAGTCACTGAACCAGCGCGCAGTGATTTAGTCGCGATTGTAGGACTTCACACATTTTATTGGACGTGACTTTGTAGCAAAGTCCAATCCATACTGCTATCGGTTTCGCACGGTTCGTGTATTTTGAGATAAAGCAGTCTGGATAAAACCGTTTTTTTAGCCATGTTGGAGGGCATGAAATAATGTTTCTTTACTATGTGCGTGAGGTGCTGTAAGTACCATGCCGTCATCGTGTATAATGTGTATTCTTTTCGTGGGTAAATCTGTTGGAGGTACGTTTACTAGTTTCGTCAAAAAAAGTAATTTTCCAGACGCGCTGCCACGCATTGCAAGCGCCGGGCAGGCGACTGTTAGTTTACAATTCTGTGTTAAAACGTTGTTCATTAATTTCTCGAAAGTTGGTGTGCAGAGTAAGGCGACATTTGTGTTTACTATGTCTGCAGGGAACGACTAGTAAATGTAGGGTATTTACTTCTTTTAATGCGTAAACGTGGCTACGACCCGTCCTTCGTAAAAGGGGGGTGATATCCACACACAAACTTAATGGAATGTGTAATATCTTAATTCACGTTATTTTAAAATGTCAATTTAAAATATGGCATAGCCGTTCTTATTATATTGCGTAAATTTTATGTATCCAAAACATTTTCGAAACATTTAATTTTGGAGAAAACATTTTTCTGCTTAAAGACTCTGGTGTTTACGTCAGTCTTAAAATTAAAAACATGGGGATAAGTGTACATTGGTCTGCTAGATTGTTAGATAAGCAGTACTTATCACTAGCAGTTATCTGCCACTTATTTCTCATGAGTGGTTCATATATGTTCAAGTTAAGAATGCTGTAATGTATTGTCCTCTATTTCCACGACATCCTGGGCTGTTAATGTCTGGCATGTGGCTATGCACGCCGTATTTCATACACGTGGCACAATTTTCCCCCTCTCTGGAAGTTGAGCTACTACCGTATTGATTTTGCCGCTGAATATTTCGCTCCCCAGCCGTCACTTGGCTGTGGGCCTTTTGTACCGCCGTTTTCATCATTCTGGGTCGATATCTCGGCGCTGTAAATAGAAACCAGCATTGCATCGGCTGGTGTACGATGCGGGATCCCGCTTATGTCTCGGGAAAATGTTATGACCGCGTCACGATCAACTGCTTCTTCAAAGCTCGACTGATGCAGTGATAGCTTGGTGCAGCGTCTACATTATCGGTAGAGATACAGTACATGGAAGTATGAGCTGTTCGCGGTAAACTGAGGACTTTAGAAAGCCCTGCTCAAGCTCTACATGTATGCATATTGCATATTCTTCCACCATATGTAAAAAAAATAATAACATCGTCATGGGCTTGATCTTTTTATTCACGCGACGGCCAAGTTAAAACTGTGAAATTATTAAAGAAAGTCCGTATTTTACAAATTTGCCAGTATTCTTACACATACGTTTTTGAAAACGCATAAATAAATAATTTTAGTATTCACAAATGTTTACCTAACACGTTTAGTTCAACATTAAATTGTGGAACTACTTTCAGTCTGTCTTTACCAACATTACCAGGCGCATGCTAGTCACTGTGCCCGTAAAAATATTATCTAGGTAGCGACCATATACTGAATGTGAGGTAGACCGCTTATTCGTCTTCTGCGCATGTGCCCAACATTGACCTACCCCAAAGGAACACAACTGTCAAAGTCACATGGTCGACACTGATTAAAGTGTTTGTTTATATCTTAATTTTTAAATGACGAGCACTACTATATGAAGAAAATGTTTTTCCAGTTTGAATTAAATCAAACCGTGTTACAAATTGGTTAGAGGAAGTAAAACATTAATCTCAAATCATTTGTTTACAAACCAGTTTTCTAACCTAAAATCCAAATCGTGCAGTTTTCGCTACTCGTGTTGGCAGGAAAGCAGATCGATGTTGGGACACGGAGATTGGTTGTGTGTAGCCAGCGAGATCCGCTCTACCTATCTTTAGTCTATGCATTTAGTGAAGGTATACCTGGAGTGGACATTCCCAGATTGAAGTTTCTGACCACTCTAGCAGGTAAGAATCTGTAGTTCTTGGTATGAACACCGCGTAGCGCTAGTGCATTTTCGTGGCGGCTGCGTGGGGAAGTCGGCAGCGTCGCCACTGTGACATCTACCCTCTCTCTCACTCATACTCTATCTCTGTCGCTCCCAGACCAAACCCCACAACAGTAGAACGCGTTCTGAATGTCTGCTAAACGCACGAAGCTGGGAACACCGCGTCCCAGTTCAGAGCCTTGGGCTTAGTGGCGACGGCGCACTTGATGGCGCGTCACTGTCGCCCTTATGCTCGTCATTAACTGCAACTTGATCCTCGCGTCTACTTACCCGGCGTCCTCCCTCTCCTAGAATCCGACCATGTTTCACGGTACACAGGCGTTGACTTGCGTACACTGTCGAGGGGTTGGTCCGAGGTTCGTTGGTTTCCATTTTATAACAGATGTGTTGCACTGCTTCCCGTGGTGACATGCAACGCAGTTAGTTTCCCCACAGGCGAGACAGCCTTACCGTCACTCCAAATGGCGCGGCACTTCACACAACTTTAAAAACACCGACCTTGGGTGCATTTAAAGTTCCAGCCTTCTGTTTTGTACGAAAAAATTAAACCCAACGTCAGTAACTTCGCTAGTAATTCTGTTGTTTTTTTGTTGTTGTTAATGCTTTCCAATGCCATTAGAATTTTTCCGTCAACTCGCTGAGAAAAAAAAATTGTTGGATAAAACAAAGTTTGGTTGCCTCAACTGAAGATTTGTTTGCCTCCACCGCATTAAACAGTTTCTGTTATTGTAAAATAAAAATTGAAAGCACGATCGATATTAGAATTTGGGTCATTTGCCCTGAAGCGCTCGCCTTAGCAAACTAAACTGACTAGTAATGAAATCGTAATGTTTTTAAATACATAGTCTACAATTAAAATACTAGACAACTTAAAGTAAATTAAAATTTCAAGTTTTACGGCTTTACTTTTTAGGTGTATGCGGTTATTGAGCATGAACAATTGCACTGCGAACACTGTTACTGTCCTAATTTCAAACAAACTCTGCAGCTCAAATGAGTGGCCAAGCAAATACATGCAGTTGATTCAACTAAACATTTTGTTGACAGTCTATATATTTTGGAGGTTTGGTTTATTCAAGCGTTTATTTTGTTATATTAACAAAATTTTATTGCTTTAAAAGGTTTGCTTACTTAACAAAATATCTTGTTGGCGCTACTAGATACAGGGTGATTCTAAAATCATGGGACAAACATTGAGGGGTGGTAGAGCTCACTAAAACAAACAATTATAGTATATGAATATATGGGCGGGAGTGACGCGTTCAGGCAAAAACACAAAAACNATGCGTTGAGGCACAAACACACAAACATAACACATTAACGGAAACATAAAATGTTCATAAGCAGCATACGTAACGAGTGATTCCGTACAGAAAATGTTAAAACAGTTGCTGGAAATGCATTCACCAACAGTCGCGCATGCTTGGCGACCTCTACATGTGGCGATAGTTGAGGGCAGTCAAACGGTGCGCCAGTGACCTGCAGCATCAGCATCACTCCGCCGACGCTACCAAGCTTGCATTACTGTCGTTGGTAGCAATTCTGAGCAATTATTTTAAACATTGCTGTAAAAAGGCGTTTAGCGGCGACGTTGTAAATAAACGATGTGTTGCATTTCATGTGTTATTTTTGTGTTTGTGCCTCAACGCGTCACTCCCGCCCATATATTCCTATACAATAATTGTTTATTTTTTTAGTGAGCTCTACCACCCCTCAATGTTTGTCCCACGATTTTAGAATCATCCTGTATATACAAACAAATACTTTGTTGACTGAGACAAATCTTGCAGCGTACAGTTAATGACTTTGATGTGCCTGTTGGTATATTGCAGGGGCCGAGCTTCCTCTGAACAGGTGAGTGAAAAAATAGGTGGGTGAAAAAAAAAAGGGGGGGAGGGGGGCACTCGGGGCCCCATATATCCGGGGTCCTATGTTCACGGAGGCTAGGAAGGTTCGACCGCGGTCCGAAGATCATCTTGCCGAGGTGTGTGTGTGTGTGCGCGCGCGTGTGTGTGTGCGTGTGTGCGCGTGTGCGTGTGCGTGTGCGTGTGCGTGTGCGTCCGCGTCCGCGGACGAGCCGTGCTGTGCGCGTGGCGGTACTCACTGCGCGACCCTTGTACGGGATCGGCTTGCTGCTGATCCTCCGCGAGGCGGTCAACTCCGTCGTGGTGTTGGTGATGGAGTCGCATCCCTGGTCCAGCATCATCTCTACCTCCTCGGTTCTGCAAGCACACGAGCACATGTCGCCGCTGTAGAAACCTGTTTGCTGCTATATCAAGCATTGTCCATTCCCGGGCCACGTTCCAAAATGTTGCTCAGTAGCAGTGGCGGATCCGAGAGTGATGTTCTAAGGTGGGGGGAGGGGTCCGTCGTCATCCCAGGGGACGTACCTCCTAAAACCCTCACGTAGGCATGAAACTGTCCTCACTTGAAAGAAATAATATCATAATTGTTTAAAATGCTGATTTAATTTCAGTAATTTAATAGAACCGTTTCCTAAGATTGTGATAAGACAGTTCCCAATGACACCCCACCCCCCTCTCCAAACTGAAAGTCTAGATCCGCTCCAACATAAAGTAAAAGCTGAGCAAAGTAGTGTTGTGGATCGAGCATAACCTAAATAACACGCTCTGTTTACAAACATTTCCTGTGAGCAACGTGGCAATTAACGCAAGCAATCGGCGATAACCTATCCATAATAACGCTGTTTATATATATATATATATATATAAAGTGTATTGATTGTATTGCCAGTCATTTGTACTTTCTCCATTGGTGTCTGTAACCAGAGCACGCACATTTATTCCAGTTCGCGTAAACTTCCCGTCATTTTCAGCTTACTCCTCGTTACTCGCCGAAATAATGCGTGTAAAAGTTTTACCCTGCAAGATTATGTAAGATTGTCGTATCGTAGTTTTTTTATATTCGCTTCCGTAAACATGTATATTTTTTATCAGTATGTTTAGTGTTTTTTTTAAGGTACCACGCGCTCTTAAATCAACGCCAAACTACTACACGTGCTTCCAATGTGCTGATCTACGAATAATAATGGCGTGTGCACCCAGGGGTGACGGTTTTTCCAGCTGGGACCCGTGGGCGTGAAAGAAATAAGACCCTATAATGAAGCGACGCGGGAATGCAGGGGCGGGGGAAACGGGAGTACCCCGAGAAAACCCGCCGGCAAGCGGCATCGGTCCAGCACGATTCCCACATGCGAAAGTCCGGGAGTGAACCCGCCGGGGATCGAACCCGGATCGCCGTGGTGGGAGGCGAGCGCCCTGGCCACTACGCCACCGCTGCCCCATCTGATCTACGATAAGAGCGCGTGCTTCAGGTGAGGCTTCTGGTGTGTTTTCAAGGCGTCAACCCTTCCACAGCAATCCAGTGTACACCTCTAAAAATTGCTTCTTCAAAGCGCTGCATCTGGAAGTATACGCTTCGTGTTCACGAGAAAACACTCGAGGGCTCTGCATGGAACGTTACTGCAGACTCCCCACCAATAAAGTGATAAGGGTCGCCGCTTAGATCCCACAGGTACAAGCAGCTCGACGTGAACACCGCGTGACAGTTCAGAGCCTTGCGTTGATAGCCCATTCACGATCACTTCCGACTTTGCTGAAGCCATGCTATAGTTCTACTTCCAGGATATTCCTCTCGTCTCGTGTAACTAAGAAATTACACCCAAAGAGACCACGCACCGCTTTCGCGCGTACTCCGTGTAATATTATTTTGCAAAAAAAAAAAAAAACTATTTCTTAGTAGGCATTACCAACACACGCATTTTTTTTTCTGTTTTTATTCATGCTAATTATAAATGGAATATTGCAAATCGTAGATGAAATGTAAGTAAAAGTTAAATTTAACCGAAATATAGGTACTTGTATGTTAACACAAGTATAAATTGATTGTAAAACATTAGATATTAAAAAAAAAAAACTAAGATCGTCATATATGGTGTGATTTTTCAAATGTTTGATTCAAAACTTGTGAAGAAACCGCGAGTAGAATCTATAGTGGCAATGTTGCTATTCATGCGCATAGCAGCCGCTTCCTTATCGCTTTCGTACTTCTCGGTTTAAAGTGCGTAAAATAGCTCCAGGTAGGCGGAAACCAATCTAATGTAGACACAAATTCTTTTCCATGTATTTAAACTATCACAAGATTGCCAGCAGAGTTTTGCGTATTAACATTCTACGGTGATACACGCGAAAGAGCCGTAAAATAAAAGCTGAGAGTGCCGCCAAGAAAACCTGCAGTCGACAGAATCTGCGAACGTTTTGTGGAATCTGTTCCGTGGTGCCACTTGGCAACTGCGGGCATCTTTCGAAGAAATACGCTGCAGTAAATAAAGTGTTGCCATATGGCGCCGTCGTTCTGGGAAGGGTTAATGCCGGGTTCACACGTGCGCCGATCATGCCGAATAGACAGAGCGGAGAACTACAACAGCCAATCAGAAACTGCTATCGTTTTCTGCGCGAGCCACGCAGCTCGCACAGAAATTTCTGCCTGCGGAAAGAGTTGAGAGATTTTGGCGGCTCTTAACAACGATGTCTTGAGAGCCGTTGAGGGTGAAATGAGGGGAAATTGGAGCAGCGCCGGAATGCAAGGGCGGGGAAACGGGAGATCCCCGAGAAAACCCGCAGCATAGGGTTATTTTCCTGCACGATTCCCTTTTGCGAAAATCCGGGAGTAACCCGACCGGGGATTGAACCGCCTTGGTGGGAGGCGAGCACGCTAACCGCTCAGTCATCCCCCCCCCCAAGCCCCTGCGTAAAGAGGAGACTTCGCCGGGATTTCCCAGAAGTCAGTTTGTTCACATATTATATACAACTAATTTCTTGGATAATGTGTATTAATCTAATAGTATATAATAGTTCATTAAATGAATTTGTAATGAAATACGCGAACATAAACGTTAGGCCTAACAATTTTATTCAACACTTTTATTAAATGTAATTTGAAAATGAATCGATAAATATTACTAAAGTGTAACGTTTTGTAAGTACAAAAAAAAAATCAGTCTTTTGAATGTTTTTTTTAAGGGCTTATTAACGTCCCCCGGTGTTATGCCTAAAGGCTTATCAGGGGACGGCTTACAAACTAACTTATGACTTAACTTTAACTAATACTCATGCCTTACCTGGGATTCGAACCCAGAGCCTCCCGCTCCCCAGACCGCCGGCTCACCAACCGACTGCGCCACGGGAGATAGGCTTTTGAATGTTATTTAGTAAAAAGTCTTACTACAATGGAATTGATAACATAAATTAGAAACATGACAGCGTTCTCTGTGAATCAAGCTTAAGAAAACACTGCAGACTTTATGCTCTGTACTCGTCGTGTATCTTTTCGCCTCACGTAAATATTATCTAACGTTGGCCGTAGTGCTAGTGACTGGCAGACTTACGGTAAAGTGACTCTCCGAAATTATCATCACAGCAGTTTTCACTTTTCCTCTTATTTGTTTCCAATGACTACTAGTTTAAAATTTTACTCTGAATAAGACGTTTAGGACATAGAAATGTTTTTCATAATTCACTGTCAATATTATTGAAAATATTGACACCAGAGTTTGCCAGTCTCCGTGCGGTTAGGGTAGGGATGTTTTTAAAAGTTGATTTCAAAAGTGTAGTGTCGACCCGCAAGCCAGCTGTAGGTACTACGTTTGAGGTCTGTGCGTCAATGACGTAGGAGGAAGTAGTGGGATTCATTGGTTGCCGTGTGTGTGAGCCTCCTTTCCCATTTCACTGCGCCAATGAAAACCCTGATGCTCTAGGACTAAACGCTTGTCATTTGTTTGCGAATATAAGCCGAGTAAAATGTTAGGAGCAAGATGCTACTGTGTTTTCGAAAATGCGTTGTCTCAATTTTTTTTTTTTTTTTTTTTTTTTTTNCTTTCCCTTGCGACGGATGGCGTCATGGAAATGGCACATGGCTGTGTGCAATGAAATATTTAACGCTCGTAAAACTTTGCAAGGCGGATAAGTCAAGTGCGCATGCGCAGAGGGAAGATAGTGTGAGGTTATCAGGTCTGAGATAGCGATTTGAAACACACGAAAAATAATTACTGGACGTAACTTGGAATGCAGTAGCAAGTCAACACTGCAAAAACCCCTATTCAATAAACTCACGGTAGTGTTTCGGAAGGATGTCTTGTACTCCAAAACAACACACACATAGTTCGGAAGTTTTTTTTCTAAACCCTACATGTCGCTTAGTTCATTGCGCGAATTTTCGCGAAACACTAGTAGATTGACACCCTTGTTGTCAAAAAGAAGACATTCGGCACTGAAAGTGTTGGATTTTCGAGCTCCTGCTACCGGTATGATCTTCTGGGAACTCTTGGCGCAATAACAATTAGTCCTTCGTTAGTTAAGACCGATCAGTGCTAGTTGTTTATGGTTTAATATGTTTTTGGGGTTAAATTGGGTACAGGATGGTAAATGAATGCGAGGTAAAGCTAGGTTTACATTGCTATCTAGCACTTGCGTCGCTTCATTTGCACGTAACTTGTACGATAAAACGCACGCGTAAACCTTCAAAATGGACGCAAGTGGAGCTTCAAGGGCAACTTGCGCGGCAGTTACTCTTGCGCCACTGGAATGTGTTCTGACGTATTATAGTGGCGCCGGTACTAGCTTCACATGAACGGAAGCTGTAGTTGGACGTGTAAACTAAACCCCCAGTCTGTCGATTGAAACTCGGCACAGAAATCTCATTCCGCTAGTTCGGTTAGTTGTTCGTGGTCCCTACGCGCTTTCACACTTGTAAGAAAATATGTGCGATTTAAACGTGTGCGTGTTAAACCCCCATTTGTGTATAAACCTCTACTTTGCGTGTTAAAACCCCATTAGTGTATAAACCTCTACTTGCGTGTCACTTTCAAGTTGCATGGTCAGTAACGCAAGTGTAACGAAAGCAAACCTAGCCCTTAGGTACTTGTGCAGTCGGCCCAGCCGACTGGCAGGCAGGTAAAGGCTGTTCACGATAAGGTGAGCACTTTTGAAATCAACCCCAGAAAAGTCACTGCCCTTGCCTGCATATGTTTTAACGGGCGCACTGAGTGACGTGCTCCCAGTAAAGTTGGTAATGATGTGTAGAAAGTAGTTCCATATCTTAACGTCTAATGAAAAGCGTTAGATAACCATTTGTGATAACTTAAATTATTCCTTTAGCTTTTTTTTAAATGCAACGAAGTGTAAAAATGATTAGATTTGTAAAATATTTACTTTTCTAATAATTTCACAGTTTCACCTGAGCCACCCTGAATAAAGTGATCAGGCCCATGGCAATGTTAATTTTACATAAGGTGGAAGAATACACAACGCGTCTACAAGTAGATCTTGAGCAGGGCTCTCAAAAGTGCTTGGTTTACCGTGGACATCCCACACTCACATGTAACGGCGTGTATACGCGCACGCTGACTGTTGCTTGAGCTAGATCTCGCGCCGACACCGACCCGTGTCATCGGCGCCACTGACGGCATCACGTCTCTCTTCGGGACAAGGCACCGCGACTGAAGGGGCAGGGGGGATGCCTGGGTGTCCTTTCGCACAAAAGACGCGGGCTTACACCCGCGGCTCGCCAAGGTCAGCAGGCCCCGTGGTATCTCTGTCCAATCCCCTCCCCCTCCCATCTTCAACACTCCTCGTGACTGATCTACTCGTTGCTGTGCGCTGCATCCTGCCGGCCCGGCCAACCGTCGTAGTATTCTCCTCTCACCGGACCGGCGAACCGAGTAATTGGTGCGCCGTGACCGGGCGTTAGGCACAGAGGGTCAACACCACGAGGTTTTCTCCTCACCTGCGTATACTTGCTTCGCCGTTAATCAGGCAACTTCGAAAGCATTGCTTAGTTTTTATCCCCTCACTGTGCTCCCGCAATGGCGTAGGCAGATTTTTTAATTATTTGTAGGAAAAGGGGGAGGGGGTAAATTGATAAAGCAGCGCCTATAAACAGAACGACAGTATATGTATACATCTGTATGTTTTAGTTTACTAATTTTAATGTCTTATTCTATTGGTGTAATTTCTCATTGTACTAATAAATAATATATATATTAATGTGTACTTCACATATCGCGGAGAGGGGGGGGGTTGTACCCAGACCCCCCCCAACCCCCCATTGTCTACGCCCTGGTGCTCTGCCACATATAAAACAAGGCCGTTTACATATTAGGGAGTATATACATAGTGACTGCAAGATCGTTGGAAACTCATAATCACATTTTACCCATCCCCTCTCCTTCTTAAAAAAAATGTTGGACAATTTAGAAAAATAAGTTTTTCCAATTTGTTTTTATAACGAAAATAATCCATTAAAATCTGATTTCACGCTCTTCAACCACTGGATCGTAATTCGGGAGGACCTGGTTTCGAATCCCAGGCCGACCATCCTGATTTCTGGTATCCATGGTTTCCTGAAATTAATTAACTCTGGGTGACTGCTGGGGCGGTTCCTTAACACAGGGCATGGCCTATTCCTTCCCCGTTTGTGCTTCTCCGAGCAACTTGCTCCGGCTCTAATGACTTCGCTGTCGACGACGGGACCAGCAAATGTAAATGTAACGTTTTGAATTAACTGTTGAGACTTATAAGTGTAACGTAAATGTGTAAGTTGTCCCCGCCGTATTACGACAGGATCAGAAGGCTGGCGCTACAACTGGAGTTGGCTGCCAGCCCGGAGAATGAATGAGAGCGGAGCAGTGGCGGAATCAAGATGAGGGAGGAAATGGAACTGCCCTGAGAAGATCCCTACACCTCGGCTGTACCCAGCACAGATTCCCGACCGCCGCGTCGAGACCCTGGCGTTGGGAGGCTTGGGGTTTCAACCCCCGAGCCAACAGCTAGTCGATTTAAGACGTAAGGCCATGTGCGTCGCTTTATGTAATTACACTGGTGCGAACTTACTTATTGTTAACTGTATCAGTTTCTGACGAACTGCTTCTCGCTTCCCTGTGTATCCCTTAAAAATAATAGCTTTTGGACTGCAGTGCATTCTTCTAAAGGCATTACTATTCGAACGGGAACAAGTGGATGACAGATAAAGTTGGTTGTATGCCTGTTAATTATGTTAACCATAATTTTTATGGCCTTAGTTTTGTAACCACCATGAAACCAGATGGGCGTTGATTAAAATTCTCAGCACTACAGATTCTGTGACTTCCACGAAATGCAACATAGTTCGTCCTGTCTTTGCCGTAGTAATAAGCGATTGTCGGGAAAGGAAATGAGTGACGACCATGCACGAAACAGCCGGTGGTGTGTGTTTTTTTTCCTAAGTTGGTGTTGGTGGTTGTGTTGCAGCGGGTGCGCGCACTCTGAAGGTGCTGCTGAGCTTCGCCGTGGGCTGTCTGCTGGGAGACGTGTTCCTGCACTTGCTGCCGGAGGTGTGGCAGAACCAGGATGAGTCCGACGGTAAGACCAGCGGCGATCAGCTGCGTTATAAGCAGGCGCCGTTTACATATCCTTGCACTTTGTTTGAGATGAACTATTAGAGTCTTAAAAGGGTTTGATGGCTGGCGAATAGTCGAGAATAATAATTTTTGTAACTGCGGCTGGTAGATTTTATTCCCCATCACAAACCATGACACATGTAATAGAATTTTTTATTAACACCTTGGTAGTTTCAATGCTTTAGAACGCTTGATTTTGCAGTAGCATGGCGTGATCACACTATTGATCACGTTTATTTGTTATCGAGTGTCGGCATATTGCATTTTAAAAGGAACGGTGTAAATATTACATAAATGGAAAATTTATTTTCGAGTAAATCTTAAATTTATTTTAAAGTAAGTATATTTTGATCCGAAATGTCAAACTAATGTTTAATTTGAAGTTATCTCTTTCAAAAGGCAGTTCGTTCCACCTCTACCCTGTACAAATGTGACTGCAGACAGACGTAGTTAATCATATGTTCGTAGCATGTACTTATAAAGTAAATACAACGTAAAATGTGAAATCGATGGTTGTCATCTGCTAGGCACACAGTGCTCGGCTTCCAGATAAAAGTGAAGCATCGGCTCGTGAATATAGTGTGTGTTGGCTGTTTTAAGGTGACTGACCCTCTAGCATTATGAACACTACTACTTGAGTTAAGAGTGCCAGATATGAATACCTTGGCGGGACTCAGAAGTAGACGATTCCCCATGTCACGTACCAGCTGTTTAATAATCGCAACCATACAGGCTTGCAAAATTTGGAGGAATGAGAGAATGAGAGAATGCAGTCCATCCACCCTGACTGAGAATTTCATTACGTGCTGTACTGTACATAGGGGCTAAGTTGAATTTCCACCATGGTATCTTTACATCGGTTTGTACTTGTACGACACCACGGCAAAGCCGCTTCCCAGGTCGCCATCGGGGAAGCTCGCCAGACGGCTGTACCCGACCTCCGTAGGAGTGTAACAGCGACAACTCCAGCGAGCCTCCGCGGACAAGGATTGAGATACGCTCGTTCAGCGCAGAGGAGCCGTCTGCTAACATCTCAGCTTGCCAGCTCCGGGCCCCGAACTGATGCTGCGGTGCGCCCGTCCGCTCCTCTCCCACATCCATCTGGGACCCTCGCATCCAGAGGAACCCGTGGTCCTGCCGAGGCACTACCCCCTACCACCACTGTCTCTCCAAGACGACGCAGTGAGCGGCGACAATGCTCCGGCACTGACTGCATCAGGTTTTTAAGGCCCGAAGCCCACCACACCCTCCATCCTCCCGCACTGCAACTGTACTCTGATGAGCAAGACAGTGCACGGCACTTTCTCCTCTTGTCCTCTTCGGGCCATTCACTTTCTTTGTGCCGTTGCACGGTATTCTACCGGTTTTCTCAATACAAAAACCTGTCCTCGCCAATCTGAGATATTCCGACTTTCTTTTTAGAAGCCTTTTTACCTGAACACCCCATTATGGGCCATCAGAATTTTGCTCTGCTTGCCATTTATCGAATTCCTCGATCCTTCTTCCAATTTTGGTGGTAAACTCACTCCACGTGTTATGCAGAGCCTCGTTATTCATAAAGTTTTCTATTGCCAAGTGAATGCCCTTCTCTTCTGTGATTTCTTCTAGCCAAGTTCTTAAGATCGTCTTGCCTTCAGACAGTTTGAGATCACATGTGCTGAGTCATCGACTCCATACACCTCACACAACGGAGATTGCACGAGCCTCATACTATACAACTTAGCTTTAAAGTTGCCGTGGTCAGTGTACATCTGCATGCTGTAGTGGTTCGTTTTCATCCACTTGCTCTTCATTCTCTCTCTCTCTAATGTTGGGCAGCAACTCATACGTATGCCTTCCATTTGCCCAAGTGTCCCATCTCTCTTGCCACTCGACTGCGTCAGTTGGAATTCACTTAGGGAAGGAACTTGCCGCGGAACCCAACTCTAATGAAATTTCACTGTAATCTAGTGAGCACAGATGCGAGTGCCGTTGACAATTTGCTGCTGCCGAATTGCACATCTGGTGCCCTTCCTCGCCCAGACAGCAAGTTGTGGACCACAGGAGAGCAGGCAGATAGCGTAAAAAACTGCACGATCTAGGAAAGGCACTTAATTTTTTCAATTTTCCCGTTTACACAAGGGGCCTGGGTGGTGTAGTGGTCAGGCTGCTCGCCTCCCACCTGGACGAATCGGGTTCAATTCCCGGCGGGGTCGCTCCCGGATTTTCGCATGTGGGAATCGTGTCCGACGATGCTGCTAGTTGGCGGACTTTCTCTGGTATCTCCTGTTTCCCCCGCCCTTGCATTCCAATGCTGCTCCGTACTCACCTTACTTCACCCTCATTGGCTCTCAAGACCTCGATGCTCAGAGCCGCCCAAATCTCTCCACTCCACTCACAAATGTGAGGACAATTTCTAAACACTAAATTAAACCAAAATGATGGACGATATTGTTGATGTGCATTTTCACATTTGGCTCACCTTCTGTATAGATGTTATAATAATGGCACATGGAATAAAACATTATCTATTTAGCAGTTTCTTGGATTATTGAATTACATTTTCTGATCAAAGAATGTATGCAAATATCTAATATTTAATTGGGAAACAATATCTTAATATGAAATTTGTAAATTTTTTTTAAAATGAGAACAAAGTATATTAGAAATATAAATAATATATTGCTAGGATTACTTAAGTCTATTGAAAGTACAAATCTGTTTAATTTTTCATAATCATAAACTAAGATAATGTTTGCAAAAAAAATGGAGTAGGTAATGGAGTATATAAATATTTTTTGTGGTAAAATTTTGTAATTTTAAATTTTTTGGTGGCGGCAGGAGTTTTTGAAGTGAGTGGTTGAAAGTTTGACAGGTGTTATTTAATTGAGCAACACACATTATAGTAGAAGCAAGGGTAAATAGGAACTAGTGAATGCATGGATAACTTGTTACTGTGAATCAAGATCTAGCGCGAACAAGTTAGTTGTGTTTTACCATCAATGCCTGTATTAGTTTTCTAATATTAATCATTCTGATTATAATCATTGTGTATCATTTTATACTAAGAACAATAAATTCAGTTATGTTAGTTTCTATCTATTCCTGTTCGGCCAGATACAATAAATTGTCATTTGTAGCATGATATACAGTCGTGGGCACATTCATACATTTTAGCTGCGAGAAAAATATTGCAAATTACTGCGGTTAGGAAAACATAAAAACATTTGAGTTGGTGACCGACGAATATTTATTTATTTAAGTTTAAATACATGTCAGCAAATAAGGAAAAATCTTGCATGTAGAAATATAAGTATTGTTGCATGCTCGCTGCTCTTCATCGCTTCCCTTGCCTCGTCCTGCTTGAGAAAGCAAAAGAGTGTGAGGTTCAGGGGAGCAGTAACTCAAGAAGCGGGCGGCGATTTACAAAGGCATGCAGCAACAGTCAGATTGAATATGAGCAAATAATGAGTATGTATTAAGTGAAAGGACTTTAATTAGAATTGAGATAAACAGTAAATATTGCGCCCACTGAGAACAGCAAGAGTAATAGTAGAGACAGATATTTTAATGTTGTAAATAATAGCTACATGTATAAATTAAATATCAAATTTAGTTATTTTATTTTTTATTAAGACTTCCATCCCTCGCGAACTCAGATATGCCCCTCTGGCATCGTGTAACAATATACCTATAGGCTAAACATGTGCATTTGAGGCTTGACAAAAGTGATCATATAGCAACAATGCAATAAACACTTTCTGGAAAATAAAGAGCACAGTTATCATAGTTAATACTTTGTATGCAGTCCTCTCTTGTGCATTGCCACTTTCAATCTGGTTCACATCGAATGCACAAGAGACTTTACTATTTCAGTTTGAATTTTCCACCATTCTTGCAAAAGCAGCGCATGTAGTACAATATTGTTGATTATTTCATATTTTCTCATTGTTTCAAGTTTTCTCTGGAGATACTTTATTGAGTTGTGGGAAGACTGGAGTAGGGTTTTTACCATGTGAGGATATGATACAGTTAATTTCCAAGACCCAACAAATCAGTGCTCAATTGTAAACCGCTCTTCAGCATGGAAGCCGTGGGGGTGTAGTGGTTAGACTACTTGCCTCCCGCCTAGGCAAACTGGGTTTGATTCCTGGCGGGGCCGCTCCCGGATTCTCGCATGTGGTAATTGTGCCGGACAATGCCACTTGTCGGCGGGTTTTCTTGGTGATTTCCCATTTCCCCCGCCCTTTCATTCTAGCACTGCTCCATACTCACCTCACATCATCCTCATCAGCTCTCAAGACCTCAATGATAAGTGCCACCCAAATCTCTTCACTCCCCTAAATATTATCCTCTCTCTTCAGTGTATTCAAATATACAAATCTGTCTATGGTTTCCTCAATAAATTCTAGTTCCCCCTTTCCTGAGTCTGACATTCGCTCACAGGCTGTACCACCACCACCACCTCCACCATCACCTCCACCATCACCTCCATCTCCACCATCACCTCCATCTCCACCATCACCTCCACCATCACCTCCACCATCACCATCACCATCACCATCACCATCATGTTTCACTGTAACTTGAGGGTTCTGAGGCTCTAGCTCAGTTTTGGCCTTCTCCATACTAACATTCAACCATCATTGTGGAATATGTTGAACTTACTTTATCCATGAAAAGCACTTTGTCCCAAAAGTCAGTACCTTTAATGATATAGTCCTGAGTAAACGTCACTCTATTCGTTTTGTTTGCTTTACCAATAAATGGCTTATTTTTAGGTGCCCTGGCTCTTTATCCTGCTTTGTTAAAAAGCCTAGGGATAATTCTTGAGGAAACCTGTTTATCCCAAAGTGTATTTCTGAGGCCGTTACTGTGGGGTTTTTCGTCACGAGCCTAAATAGTGTCCTTTTCTCTCTGGTAGGTCTTTCATGTTTTTGAAGTCCTTGTTATTTTTGTCGCTTGATGATACTCTGTGTAGTAGAACGACTTCTTCCAACTATGTCTGCAATGTGGGAATATCAATTTTTCTTGAGGTATAATGATATGATGATATGTCTCTTGTGTTGTTGTTTTGTTACGTTTTGGGCCCATTTTGGCTGTCTGTAATGCACGAGTAATGTACCAGATACTCTGCCCACACCACAGCATGCATAGTAAACAACTGTTGTTAGGTACACACTGTAAAAGGTTGTTTCACGTCTAATTTCGTTATTGGTTCACTAGTATATCAATACTTATGACCGGCCTTAAACCGTGTTGACTAAGGATATTTCTTACCTTTAAGTAGTATTTGCATTAAAAAAAAATAAAGGCCAATTACAATACAGGACATCAGAATGAAGCATACCTGCTATAGTCACGCTTCTATTTAGCAGTTTACTTTCATGTATAACATTTGCAATTTCGGGAGGTGAATTGTATAAACACTTACATCCAGACTGTATATGTAAACTGTTTGTGGCAGTGATACCATTTGCATGCAAATAGCTACTGTCAACAGAATTTAAATTGTAGTGCATTCTCAGAAACTCCATGATGTATAGTTTTTCTAGTGTGTTATTAAAATTTGTGTGTGTTTGCAGACTCGATATTGGCACCTGGAATGTCAAAGGGCCTGTGGATCCTGACAGGTCTGCTTATATTTGTGTTCCTCGAGAAGGCATTTGGGTCGTCGCCAGCAGTCGAGCTGCAGCCGGAGGCAACAGTGGTTGCCGGCACGACCACTGCGACAGACAAGTACAAACAAAATGGCTGTGTGGCAAACCACAACAACAACATAACAAAGACTTCATTGAGCGATATGGCCGACGGTGCTAATGTGGCCAATGGGCACTGTGTCCTTGAGAAGAACACCGACAACAGTGGCAAAACAATCCCCATCCACGTGAGTAAATTTGTTTTCTGGAAAGTAACTTCTCTAGTGAAAGTAACACGTCCATTCACATTTGAACTTCTTCCCGGTCCATACTTGTGATGACCAGTTGGGCAGGCAAGCTAAATTACCTGGATGGTTGCTAAATAGTGCAAGTTTTATTCTTGAACTTGCTGTGATGTTTTTGTGTTGTAGCCATTTCCTTGCTACAGTGTCTAATTAGGTATATGATGTTAAAAAGTGCCATATTAGTTACTTTTTTAAATCCAGTTTGGTGTTTTTTTTAAATAGAATTTGGGGTGCATAAGTTAAATTGTTACTCAGTTCCTTCTTAAATAAATGGTAGGTAGTTGGGGGAAATGTTTTAACTTAATTTTGAGAGGGGCATTGTCAGTGACTGAAACTACATTACAAATGTATTTCAGCTTGTCTTTTTTTTTTCTAAGTTAGTGGTAAATATTTATAGTACCGTATTTGTGGTACTGGAAAATAATAAATCTGTAAATAAAAAAACCACGTGGTTGGTTCCATAGGGCAGGAAGAGCGAAGTTCAGTTGTCTCCATGTCAAGATAACATTTTATGAAGTCTGTTTTTCATCAATTGAGACTCCTTTGTTTTTCAGTAAAATTATTTAAAATGTTTTGTTAAAGAATTGTATGCCACCTTTTGGAAATGTTAATGATCAGGCTCTCCTGTCATCTATAGCCATAAAGATTGTGTTGCATTTAAATGCACTATGCGCCAGTTACAGATTTCCACAGTTTGTTCATTGGAAAGGATATTTAAATTGGTTTGTGTGTGTGTATACGGGTACACATTGGAAAAAACTGTGAAGTTTTTTTATATTTTTTTATTAATAGTAAAATAAGCACATGCTATTTCAAATAAGAATTGTCTTGCCATATAAAGTCATTGTGCTTTTGGTGTACAAAAAACTGCGGCAATAATTGTTCTTGTTCGTGAAATTCAGAACTTAAGCCAGAAAATTAATGGTTGTGGTAGTCGTTTTGTAGCAGTGATGATAATACTGACGTTCATTGCTTGCATTCCCTTTCCAAAAGTGTTTCAAATTAACAGTGGAAATGAGACTACAAGAAGTATGTAAAATATTTGATCATGGTGTTGGTTCTAATCTATTCTGGTTTTAGTTTATTAAGACATTTTTTTCATCACTTTAACCTTTTCCTTTAACTTCATTATGGTAGCATTCTGCGATTGTGTCTACTGTGAGCATAAATTATTTTCACCCCGGTGAGGACTGGCTATCACTTGTGGGGTCTACAGTTCTAAGCAGTGGCGCAGACAATAATATATTGGGGGAGTCAAGAATTAATGGTTCTATTTAAGCATTCTTCATACCTAAATGTTGAATATACTGCTGGTAGAAATTATAATGTTTTTAGGAAAAATTTGTCAAGAGTGAACAATTTTATGAAGGTACTTCCTTCAAACCCAGAGCCTTGCCCACTCAAAATCAGTATTATTTTATTTTCTGGAGAAATATAACATAAATGATACGTATCACAATTTTAAAAATACTTATTTCCATGTATGATAGTGCCTTACTGAAACACACATACATATAAATTGTTTTATAATGGTGTACAGGATGTAAAGGGGGAAAACGAAGCAAATATTTTTGTGACAATTACTCTACGTGTATTAAAAATATTCACGTCTCTTCACGCCAAAATTAGCACAACGATAGAACTAACTTCAGTTATGACACAAATACATTTACTGAAGGCATGTCCAAACTTCTTTGTTTAACCACCAAATGTAGCATATTACTAGTTTTAGTGTAGAAATGCAGTTCCCTGAAGCAATGTCCACTTTCTTGTCTCGTTTCTTGCTACGAAGTAATCTGTTACCTTATCCACATGTTTCGCTGCAAGAGCCTTCTTGTGGATATGTAGAAGGCTGTCCCATCATTGAACGTAAATACATTTTAAGTCTTTTAAGACCAGAGAAAGGCCTCTCTGCTGTAGCTGTTGACATTTGAATTATCACTATTTAAAAAAAACTTCAAGAGTCCTTAGAGCAAAATCTTAAGATTACTTTCTTGCTTGAAGTGATCAATAATGTCTTCTACATTATCAACGCATTTCCTTCCATTCTGCAGCAAATCTTGTATCATCCCTATGTGAAGCAGAAATACGATCAGGGTCGACATCATCTTTGTAGAATTTCAAAATTTGGTTTTTATTTACATCACTGCTAATCAGAAACTGCTCCACTTCCAGCAAAAATTTATTAAATGCTAGGAAATTAAACTATTTACAATCTCCTATCTATGATTTAAAAGAATAGACTCTTGTACTTTTGCTCCATTGAATTAAACTGCTCTGCTGAGTTATTTTGACAATTGTCATAATCTTCTTCCTGGGTAAAGTTGGTATTTTTTTTGTGTTTCAAACCAGATTTCTTGGAAACTTGCTCTAAAAAATTGAATATTTGCTTTCAGGGTCATAATCAATCTATGAGCCTCTTCTAAGTGAAGCAATTTCTTTTGCAAAGCACAATTTGTAGTGTCTACCTGACCAAATAGTTTGACGAGACAGTAAGAGTAAAGAAAAATGAATTAGCTTTAGTTCCATTTTCCTTTGAATCACTATTTGAAATGGATGTAAAAATTTCCAATTAAATCTGTATAATTTTAAAGTACAGTTTAAAGTGACATCTTGCTGTTCATCTTGCTAGGCATAGTGATTATATTTGTTGCACTACAGACATTTAGAAGTTCGTCTGGATTCAACAGATGACCACTTGCAATTATAAAGAGAAATATTCACTAAACTGCTTAAATTGGAATTTACTATTAGGCAAGGACGACTATATAGACAGGAAACCGTAGTCTTCTGCAACATTCACTGACAAGTTATTGCACGTGAATAACGTTACGACACGTGATAATTTAGAAGGGGCAAAATGGCCCTCTGCTACTCCTGGGTAAATTTTGAGTGGGCAGAAGTAGTTTTGC
>NQII01000750.1:611331-638611 GCA_002778355.1 Clitarchus hookeri
CCTCAATCTCCGTCGGCACCACTGGTTCAAAAGCTAGCCTTACAGCTTAGGATTTCAATTATACATAAGTCAGCTTTATTGCTAGATATCTGATGTCAGTTTTGTTGCTGTCTCTTTTTCATGAGTTAGTGTCCACCCTTGGTGCTTGATGCGTGATACAGGTGGAGCTGTAAAACCGTTATCCTGTTTGTATGCTGATGCATTAGGGCTAGTGGACACAGAAAATTGGCTTTGCACTGTTACTCATCAGTTACACCTACTCTATATTCTGCTTGTACACTTAAAATCTAAAATAATGGTTCCATTTCAAATCTTTTAGTCAAGCAGAATAAATTAATACCTTACTATATTGTGTTCAGGAAATTTATACTTTGTACTCTATGCCTTTTACTGCTGGCATCTGCTGCTTTATGGCTGAATCAGCTGGTTCAGTAATTGCAGAATTGAACTATTGTATAGTCCATACTGTATAAGAAGGCCACTTTCTGACAGGTCTGCGAAAGTAGCACCACTGTTTAGATCTGACTACATCTGACTACGTATCCTTCCGCCATCAGCTGGTCCATCAAGTTGGGGCTGTATTTTTTATCAACACGCTGTCAGCTAATCCACTTTTCATTGTACTGTAATGCTAAACAAATTTTAAGATATTTTAAGACTGACATCTGTTAAAAAAAAAAGTAGGTTATAAAAGTAAAAATATTAAATGTTGTAAATAATTAAATATTTGCTAACTCTTTTTTAATTTGTCCGAGATAGTGAATTTGGGTTAACATTTGCGAGACGGTCTGTTGTATCTATTTTAACACTTTGGACGTTATAGCTAATATATTCGAGTTGGAAATATGTGACGTGGAATAACGTTAGAATTGCTTAAAAACTATTCACGCGTGTCTCACTTTCTACGGAAATGAGGAGATGGGTTTCGAGAGAACAATATGGCGTATATTTTACGTAGACGAACGATTACCGGCCGAGTATAAATTACTTGCCCTCCAAATCGTTGTACATGAAATATATGTTACCTTAAAAATTATGCAGAGCTCGTTGAAAAATATAACTATTGGCATCTGTATGTAAATTCGTTATATATCGCGCAGGAAAGCGGTTCATTTCCTACAGATGGCGCGCCCAGCACATCACGGCGAAGTTTGAGCCGCTGTTTTTGGATAACAGATAGCGTCTTTTTTAAAGTTGATAGTTCTTATATTACGGGCTGGAAAAATATTTCAAATTCGTGTAGTTTCATCAAATTATTAGGAAAAATAAATTTCAACAATATTATGTAATATTTCTGTATGCTTTTGGAATCAATATCAAGGACGTGTTGAAAGTGAGGTTGGAGAGGGATGATACGACATGAAAAAGCTTTCTAAAGTTAGCACAACTTCAGAAAGTTTTTTCCACGTTGTATCGTTCTATTGTACATTTCATTTTGAACACCTATACATAACTACATTATCACGAAGTTTAGTTTTTAACACTAACAACCATTGTTTTGTGACCTTGTAAAATAAAATGTATTAATAAATCTAAGAATTCTTTCTTATCCGCGTATTTTCTGCTTTTCTGATGTGCATCGGCAGTGCACTCAGAATAGCCAACGTAATTTTAACTTTTGTTCGTTCGTGCATCAGCTGATACAGGATTTTGTAAATGGCACTTAGTTTGTTTCGTATACGTTAAGTTGCCACTCACTGACTGTCAGAAGGTGGCCTTCTTATACCGTATGGACCATAATTAGAGCGCTAGTAGCTAGGACAGATCTTTTGGAGAGCTGTAGATGAGATTTAGGCGTGTTTCAAAGCGGAAGTGTAGGGTTTGAGTCTTGGACGCTGTACAGTTCCTTAAGGATGCAAAGCACCGGCGTTACAGTTAGGTAAAGCCAGAGAAGGAAGTTGTAAGATCACTGTCTCAGTAAGTTAGGCTACTGCTATTAAAAAAAATGTATGGTTACATTAAAAGTATCTGTTATTAAATTGAGTTTACATTTAAATATTTGTGGAAAAGGTAGAACAGACCAGCTGCGGAGAATAAAAAATTGTTTTGGAAGGGTGAGGCTATTCAGTGACCGCAAGAAAGATGGCTCATCTCAACAGTATGTTGATGATGCGGGTCTTCCGCACCAATGGAAAGTAACTCTGGTGAGGGGCAGCTTCCTCTAGCATAACTGGCTTTCAGTTTAGAGTTGAGTTACTTGTATATGCAAAGTATGACTTTCAGAATACATTGTATAAAAACTATTGTACAATAAAATACTGTGTTTTGAGGTAATTTACTCATGTTTGCAAGTTTTCATTTTATGACACTAGGAATGCCCTGTACTAAAAAGTTTGAGGAGCACAGAAAATATTGGTGAATTCCCCATAGTTAAAAATTTTTAGAGACCTGATGCATTTCACCTAAGTGTATTCTGCTACGTGCATTTGCCTGCTAATAGAATTATGATTTTGAACAATCTGGTTGGTGGTTATTTGCATCCAGGAGGAGGTATCCGTTACATTCTGCCATTGCGCTTGTAGAGAGGTTGTATGTTTGTGGCTTGGCAGCTTCATGAACAGTTAGACTTTGGTTCATATCAACTCCTAAGGTGCAAAGCGATGGCTTTGCCACATGAGAGATATAAGGTTGGACCAGAGTTTTTATTGCTGCTGTTGGAGCGGACACTCAGGTTTACATATGGCACTAGAGCAGGCATGTTAAACATGCGTCTTCGGGCCCGCATGCGGTCCCTGCCTCATATTTGTGCGGCCCCAACTTATCATGCATGGGGAAAGAAGTAGAATGTGGCCTGTGTTCAAAACTTTTGTAATTTAAACCTGAAAATGTGCAGCATAGCTATAATGAGGATATACATGCACATCAGAAAATGGAACAGTCAGGGTGATGGAATTTCAAAAATTATACTTGAAACAGTTTTTCTCCATCCTGAAGTTGAACAAATCTAAACTAAGATGTCAGCTCACAGACGAACATTTAAAAAGTATATTGAGAGTTCATTTAAGCTAAGATATTTCACCAGATTTTGAACATTTGGTAGCCAAAAATAGATGCCAGACTTTTAGTAGTTCTTCATATATCTACATATTCATTCCTAATTCCACGATCGTGTTGTGCCTGTTTTGCGTTTGTTTTCATTGCATTTAGTTTTTTGTACCACATTCAGTTATGCAAGTTTTAGTATACAAGGGTTAGTCAGAAAGTAATTCCTTGAGTGGCCCAAACATAAGGTAACCTTTAGGAGTGAGGTCTCGTGAATATGGCGGATGTGGAAGACAACTCAAAATGCAGGTCTTGGGTGGTTGCAAGGGGGTGTCACTGAATATACCAGACGCTGGCATTATTGAAAGCACTGTTCCACTTTATACCAACATAAACGTCTCTGTACCAAAAGTTTTAATTTGTCATATGAATTAAATTTCAATGTTAATTATTCATCTTAATAATATCAGTTGTAATAATTATCCTTATTTTTGCAAGCTGTGTTGTTATCACATTTTATGTTTTGCTTTATTAACTATTTGTACTTAGATTAGCGATTTTTGGTATGGTTTTGGGGACGTAACTTAATATGAGTGTGTGTTGTGTACGTTGGCAAGCACATGCTTCACGTAAGTTTTGAAAATTACGTTGGGTAAAATAAGACAAAAAGAAATGTAAAATGCTAGTTGCCCTTACAGTTATATCTTGTTGACAAAATGTATTGTGTTATATAATTAACGACCTACTTACATATTTTGAAACAGATGCACTGACCTGACAATAGTAGGTGCCCCCTGCAGAAGAAAAAGTGACAGTTTTTAATACAAATTAGCAAACAAGGTTAAAAGATGGTAAAAAGCCATGCATTTTGGCAAACAAGCTTAAAGCCGGTCTGTGAAATAAATTTCAAGTACAAAAATGAATTTGTAATATGTAAATGAGCGTAGTAATTTTTTTGGGTAATGCGATCATACAATATCTACCTTCCCTCCCACCCCAATGCATATGAAGAGACTAATGTTACGTAAGAGTGCCATCTTTTTCTTCCTTTCGTACTCTGTGGGGCCAAACATTGTCATGTTGCAAAATGACATCATTACACAGCCATCCACGTCTCGTTGACTTGATTGCAGGTCAAAGATGATTCGTAAGGAGACCTGAATATGAGGCACAGGTGATAGTGGTCCTCCTAGGCATGTAATGCTCCAAGATTACGCCTCGTTCATTCCAAAAGAGGGCCAGCATAATCTTTCCTGCAAATAGCTGTGTCTGGAACTTCTTAGGCTTTGGTGATGAGGAATGGCGCCATTCCTTACTCGCTCTCTTTGTTTCTGGTTTGTGGTAGTAGACCCAGGTTTCGTCTTCAGTAAAGATTCTTGCGAGGAAGTCGTAACCTTCTGCTTCAAACCACTGCAAAAGTTCTTCACAGGTGTCAATTTGTCGCTGTTTGTATTCTGGAGTCGACTGCCGTGGCACCCACCTTGCCGGCACTTTCTGAACATGGAGCACATCATGAACGATGTGGTGTGCTGAACTATTACTAATGTTCAGAATATCTGCCATTTCATCCACCGTCACTCGGCGATTTTCCATCACTTCGGCGTAAGTGCTGCAGTGTTCTCGGACATCACAACTGGTTGTACCTGACCTGGGCGAGGAGCATATGTTAGCAAAGTCACACCATTTATAAACTTCCTACCCCATTCATTAACTTGCTGCTATTACAGACAAGCATCACAATATTGAATAGTCATTTGTCTATGGATTTCAAAAAGGTTTCACACCTTTGCTACACAAAAACCAAATAATAGAAAACTGTTCTGGGTTTGTTTAAGTCTTAAGTGGTGCAGCCATTGTTGCACTGGTACTGTGATGGTGTTTGATTGTCTCTCGTATCCTGCCACCTATAGGATGTTCCTTGAAGCATTTGTAACAGTACTTGCCAACTTGCGGTACAGTGGCGTGGAATTTCAAATTTTTATTATAATTTTAAGGTTTTTACTTGACTTGCCCGTACAAAATACTTTTTAATTTTGGCACAGTTCCTTTATTTTTTTAGCATAAATACAAAATTGATTTGAATATGTCATTTCTTGTTGCACAAAATGAGGATATTTACATTTCCTGACTATAGAAAGTGGCGTCCTGCTCATTAAGCCATTTCACCACTTTGTTGTTGCTAGAAAATTGTCTACCTCATAAATGGACTTCTTGCATGATGAGTGGAGTTGTTGCATGATAATGCCAGGCCTCATGTTGCCCATGCCACAACAGCCTTACTGCGCACCTGGCATTGGTAATGTTTTCCCCATTCACCATACAACCTGGACTTGGCACCTTCGTACTTCCATCTGTTTGGCAAGGCGGAGAAACATCTACAGGGCAAATGATTTTCCAGCGACGACAAAGTGAAAGATGAAGTGCTGAAATGGCTTAATGAGCAGGACACCACTAAATAAATTTGATGATTATATCGAAAAATAAAGGAATGGTGTGGAAATAAGAACATGTTTGTGTCTTGACCTATTTTACCTGTTCACCTACAATATTAAGGAAACTTATTTTTCACGTACTTTTATAGAACGATATTTGAACAATATAAATTCCAAAAGTTTTTTTTTTTTTTACTTTTCCCAGAGATAGCCTGTCATGCTGTCTTGATTACATTTGATGGCCCACATGCCAATTTGGGTTTGACACACCTACCTACAAATATTCCAAGGCATCAGCAGACCTAGAAATGCTGTATTTTCTTTTATATCAAAACTGTGTATTTTTTTAGAACAATTTATTGATGCTGCACTTATTAATTTTAATATGCTACTCGTAAATGTATCCAGAGATAAGTTAGTAATACAATAGGTGTAACGTACTTTATGGACATGCAACAGGTGAGTGGCTATCTGAACCTCATGGCCAATTCATTCGACAACTTCACCCACGGCTTGGCGGTGGGCGGCAGCTTCCTAGTTTCCTTCCCGCATGGTGTGCTGACAACTCTCGCCATACTGCTGCACGAGATCCCTCACGAGGTGGGCGACTTTGCCATCCTCCTCAAGTCTGGCTTCAGCAGATGGGATGCTGCGAGGGCACAGGTCTGCACCGCTGTTACGGGCGTGCTGGGCGCCCTCTTCGCCATAGTAGTCAGCGGAACGTCCGACACTGCAGGTATGCAGCACTGTATCTGCAGCCTCCGTTATACCTACAGTATATATATATATATATATATATATATCCTTGCCTATAAGTAGGGTTATCTGTTTTTTTCACAAAAAAAGATTTATGCACATGGTAGACTTCAATATCTTACATGCGCATATGCAAATTTCTTCTGCTTATTATCTTTGTAAGAAGACACTTACCTACTTGTCTTGGGCAGTCAGAATAAAGCGACTCCAATATTGAAAGTTCGTGATTTGCAGCCAAATATCTAAGATGTGAGAAAATTAAAATCTGCCAATTTTGAAAGTTGAGCTGTAAGTTTTCTGAATCACAATGGTTGTGGAATATTTTCACGAAAAGCAGGTGTCCATACCTATAAACTATCCTCATGTATAAACTAAACCATTTAACTATCTACATCTTCATGTGATGAAATCTGTTAAGTTTATTTGATGTACATATAATACTAGAAGCTTGGGAAAACCCATGCAAAGATAAAAAAATTTAAATTAATGTCCATTGTTTAGCAGGTGGTTTTTTCCAATATGAAATGGACAAACTGTTCATCTTGAAGTTTTTTCTTACAGTATGCAAAAATCGGCAAAATAATTTAAGCAGTATAAATGTGTATGCGTGTGTTGCCAATGTGAATAGTGTGTGTTTCCCTGGGGCAGGTATTATTTGAAACATCCATTTGTAATGAATGTTACGTTTATTTGTTTATGTTGGCAACACTTACATTTACAGCTGCTGGCTATTGCAAATAATGTTGCTGTGCAACCCTTATGATGTGTACAGATAGTGGGGATAGCCAAACCACACACCCTTACTTGTAGTAAAGTTACAGTTTTGTAGCAAGCCTGCAAAACTTGCCGGTCATTAAATGGTTTTCTAGGTAACACAGTGAAAAAGCTTCAGAACCACTAATCCCTACTGGTATTTGGGCTGCCGGCAAATGGCACAGTTGTAATGGTTAAAGATGTTGTTTGGACTATCAAAATATTGTTACATTACTTATTAAAATTTGTTCATTTCTGCACTGGGTTTTGTTTCTTCATTAGCTGAAAGAAAATGTGTGTGTTTATGTACAGTGAAATCTCGATATTTCACATCCCGATTATTCGTATATCCCTCTAATTCGTGCAAATTTGCTGGTCCCTTGAGAAAATCCCTTTAATTCGTAAAAAAAAAAAAATGCATTCTGGTCCCCTCGATAATATGTATTTATTTTGGTGCTCGAGCTCAATTAAAACGTTTTATAATTCTTATTTCCAACTTAAAAAATTTCGTTAACTCATAATGTTTTTAACACTAGACTGTACACCAGCTCTAGATTTATGCAATTCGGGCAGGGTAAAAAAGATGGGAAGGGTACTGTGGAACGTAGGAGGGTTTGAAGGAAGGTAATGACGCCGAGTAGGCTGTGAGGCGATGTGTTTGCGATTCCCGGAACTAAGAGGCGCCTTGGTGTCCGGCCTAGGGTTTGAGAGGGTAGGAAGGAGCGGAGCGAGTGAAAGTTAGTCGGTTCGGTCTTAGCCATGCCTCTGAAAAGAGCTAATAAGTGTATTTCCATGAGAGAAAAAAAAAAAGAAATCATTAACGCCGTGGCTGGTGGTGATAAACAAATTGATGTGTCCAAACGTTATAACGTTATAACGTTCCTCCTTCCACAATAACATCAATTCTGAAGAACAAGGACAAAATCACCTCCCAGACATCGGACAGCAAAGTAAAGCGCTTTAAGACTGGTGAGTATTGACAACTAGAAGAGAATTTAAAAAATTTGTTTGCGCAAGCACGGAATTCGAATGTACCGGTTGGAGAAAACATTTTAAGTGGAAAAGCAAAAGTTTTCGCAGAAAAAATGGCAATGAAAGACTTTCATGCGAGTGATGGTTTGATAGGTTTAAAAAAAGGCATAGCATAAAATTTAAGAAGCTTAGTGGGGAAAGTGCGAGTGTATCGGCCGACGTTTGATCTGAGTGGAAAGACGAATTGGGAAAAATAATCAATTCTTATGAGCCCAAAAAAAATTTTTTATACCGATAAGACGGGGTTATTTTATAAGTGTCTCCCCGACCGACCAATGTGTTTTAAGAAAGAAAAGTGTCATGGCGGAAAAAAATAGTAAAGAACGTGTAACCATATTGTTGGCCGCCAACATGGGCGGATCTGAGAAATTAAGACCGCTCATGATAGGCAAATCAGCCAAACCAAGATGTTTTAAAAACATAAAAACTTTTCCGATGACATATCGTGCAAACAAAAAAGCGTGGATGACGGGCAAATTATTCAAGGAATGGATACGATCAGTGGATGCTGATATGGAGAAAAGGCAGCGAAAAATTCTACTATTCATGGATGATTGTACGGCCCACAACAATACCCCACCGCTCAGTCATGTTAATGTTGTGTTTTTGCCTGCCAACACTACTTCTAAGCTGCAACCTCTAGACCAGGGCATAATTAAAACGTTCAAAACCTTTTACCGCAAGGAAGTAGTGATGCAACTCCTTGACAGCATCGAGGATGGGAAGGATCATAAAATCACCTTATTTTCAGCCATGAACATTGCTCACAAGGCGTGGCAAAGTGTTAGCGAAAGCACAATAAAAAACTGTTTTCGTGCTTGTGGATTCACGAAGGTGGAACTTTCATCAGCAGTTACTGAACAAGACTTAGAATGCCCTGTGAATTGGAATCGTCTTCCTCAAAATGAAGAAAATTCTATAACGTTTGAAGATTTCGTCCATTTTGACGATGGCCTAGCGGTAGCGGGGATTCTAACTGATGACGAAATTTTGGCTCCATCTCAGGACATTGATGGTGAAGGTGATGACGAAGATGATGTGCTGACAATTACACCTAAAGTGGCTAAAAAATACATCAACAACGTGCGTCATTTCTTAGCAAAATCAGACGTTGGCGATGAAGTATTTTCTGCTTTGAACATGCTTGACAAAGCCATCTACAATACCTGTCTGCAAGGCTTGCACCAAAAGAAAATTACAGACTTTTTTTAAACTTACATTGTTAATGTGTTTTTTATTGATGTAATTATTGATTTATGCATACATAATGTGTAGCCATACGTTTATAATTACATGTTAATGCAAATTTGGAATTAATCTAGTTATTATGTATTTTTCCTTTTTTTTTTGCTCCCGATTATTGGTAATCCCGCCAATTTGAATATCTCGATAATTCATATTTAACATTCAGTCCCTTGGCAATACGAATTATCGGGATTCTACTGTATATAGATAACTATGTATTGTGTTTTCAAATTCATGCAATATGTGCTACAGTGCACATTTTTTTTTCTTCCCTAAAACATATTATTCTGTCTGTTGATTTGTGTGTGTGAAAATGATTTTATTCTCTTACAATTTTAACCAGTTTAGAGTGTTCAGTGGTACATAGAACACCACCAATTGGTTGGTTTGTTACAATAACACCGTGCATTGCATTACCAAGGTGACGTAATCCTTAAAAGCTTATACATATTGTTTTAGAATCATTTCAACTGGAAGGCCACACTAGATCATTTTTAAAATACTAGTCGCACGTGCAAGTATTAGTTTGAGGCAGAAGAGATACCTTTGTGTTTGAATTTAGTTTCCAGTGATGGGTGCAATTGTCACTATTGTTATAAATCCATTATTTCTTCACAGTCTTAAAATTTTTATTGTATCAAACGGAAATTTTTATTACATTCCATAATAATTAAGGCCAATGTAATTTACAAACAATGCATTTGGAATTGCTAAATTGTATTGTGAATTGTTCTAGATATACTTCATGGCAAGTAAATTGTGTAATTGTGATCTAAAATTTAAATGGTTGTGATTGAGGTGTGTCAGGATACTTTACACTTGGTCATATTCAAGGCGTATATGTATATGGTGCCATATTTTGAATGCATTAAATTTAATTTCACACACATTAAATTTTCTTTTTATGGTGTTAGTGTTCTTTCACAGGATTGAATATATGTCCTCGTACCTGTGCTTACTTATTTGAAAGGTTGTTTAAGAGTTCTGCTTGCCTGCAGCTGTTTTACATGTTTGAGGCCTTGAAACACATGAGCTTCAAGGCCAACTCTTGCATACTCGTCACTTGTCTCGTAGTCTCGATGCACAATATGCTCTCGACTGGCTTGTGGTCTTTCCATTGGCGACTTGCCTGGACGTGACGTTAAGTAGTGACGCCATACTTTTATGGCATGTAATAAAGATAAAAGTATGATGCGTGTCTAAAGACGATTGTAAAGTTTTCATGTAGATAATTTAACAGCTAAAACTGATTCTGAAAATACCAGTTTCAGCCATTTTCACACGCATAAATATTGGTGGAGTTTAAATCAGAACTTTAAACTTGTCTTTGGACGAAAAACTTTCCTTCAATGCTTTTTGTGTTCAGACACCAGTACAAAATATTGAACCATTTACGAAATGTGTTTTCCACCAGACTCTGCAGTGAATTTTGTGCACCAGCCAGGTGACGCCCGCAACGCAGAACCTAACAAATTATATTTTCAGAGTTCCGCTGCTGTTGCAAGGCACGGTGGTGGTGAAGTGAACTTGTTGTGTTGCAGGCGCGAGAACATCCTGGATCATGCCGTTCACAGCGGGAGGGTTTCTGCACATTGCGCTAGTCACGGTGCTCCCCGACTTGCTGAAGGAAGAAAACCCCAAGGAATCGCTGGTGCAGATGGCATCATTGCTGCTTGGTATCGGTGTGATGGGCAGCCTGTCGTTCATCGCAGACTAAGCAACTCATCGCGCTGGATGCTACAGAAAGGAAAATGACAGTGTGATGTCTGCATCAGGGTAGAGAAGGTGCTACCTCTGTAGTTTGAATTGTGACAACTAGCAACTGTGGTTTGAAAATTGACATAAACCGTCTCAGTCTTTGATGCAGCCAAATTTACATGCTTATCCATTTTGCAGGAAAAATGTATGTTATCGTGAGATTCAAAAGGTATTTAAATATTCAGTGAATGTGATTCTAAAAGTTGTATGATTTAATGTTTATTAACAAATACTATAATACTACTTCATGTAGTATTTATACAAGTGCCAAAGTTTTTATGCCATAAAACATTGTTTTACTTCAAATTTTTTTAAATTTTAAACTGGAAATAAAGAATTTTTTCATACTTTTGAGATAAAAATTTTGTTCTTACATTTCAACAAAATACAGTTTTTTTGAAAGCTGAAACCATGTATCAATGGAGGATTCTTTGTCCACTGTACTTACTTTGATAGTTGAAGGATTAAAAAAAAAAATAATGATTTGCTTTTGATATTCATTAGACCAGAAGCTCAGGATAATTCTTGTAAGTGGCTTACTTGTCAGAATGAGAAAAGTAGCTTGACTGTCAAATTAATCTATCTTAGGCTTCTTGGCTTGTGATAAGTAAATTACATATTAAAATGTATTGGTGCTATGGTCTTATCTCGGACAAGCTGATATTTCCACTGCAGCTCTTGGTGGCCTATCGTGGACAAGTTGATATATTCACAACTGTTATCAATATCAAACCATTACCTAAGCAGTGTAGTGCATCTCTCCACACCATCACTTTTTTTAAATAGAAATACTCTTTTACAAACGCAGAAAAAATTGTCTCGAGAAATAAATGGTGTCAAGAGTTTTAAGTTCTGTAAGCTGGTGAATTAATTTGTTTGAACATGTAACCAAAGTTTTGACATCCAATGTGTCGCTACACATTAGGATATTCTTAGTAATTAGGAAGGGGCATATTTACAGAACTCTAGAACTCTCAGTAGAAGCTAAATACATAGTACTAATTAGAACAAAAACATGTTCCTTAAAGAAGTTAGGTACTGATGACAGTTGAAAACAAAAGTACTTTCAACGGTACAAATTTGAGCAATTCTTACATTCAAATGAAATCTCCTTGTAACGTAACTAGAAAGTAGAGATTGGCGTTATTCAACATAACGGTTATAATAAACTTTTGCTATTTGGCAACGTGTTACACGAGTAGTTCTATTGTTTATACCATTATTTTTGGAACATCTTGGATTGCCTCTTAAACCAATGCTTGATTACTGCGCATGCATAAAAGTTATTTTTTTTTGGAACGTCCGGCTTGTAACTATTCAACTTCCCCCACCACACGTGGCAATTAAACATAACGTGTAAGTGAAAGTGATTTTTTGGAATGTCTCGATTTGTAACTGTGCGCATGCGTAAAAGTAATTTTTTAGAATATACTGGTTTACAGCTGTGCATGTGCGCAAGCGTTATTTCTTGAAACGCCATGCTTTGGAGCAGTGATTAACGTAATCGTTATTTTCCAACTTCGGGACAGGCAAGAAATGTTTCACAGTAACCTGTTACAAAAATAACATGTTACTGGAACTTGCTACCTACTTGGAACTGTAACTATGGAACTTGCTACATCAAGATAACTGTTTGGCCCATCGCTACTGGAAAGGGGAATTTTTTTATTTGTTGTTGGTTTGCACATGACTGTTTGAGAATATTCTGTGCAGGGCAGCCAATTTAATTATGTTTGTTTTGAAAGTGTTCTCATCAGTATGCCAGTACAGGGTATATCTAAAGAGTGAAAATTTATTTTGTTTTTAGCTGTGTCGGCACCTTACTGTCAAAAAGATATTGACTTTTCTAACATAGAATATATTTTTCAGTTTTCTCGTTAATATTTCAGTTACTTTTTTGCAGTTCTGTTGTAAACTTGCACAATAATAGTATACACTTGTCAGATATATAAAATAATTTACCAAAAAGTGAGAATTAATTTTTTTTTATGATGATTAATGACAGTATATTAATGTATTAGCTCATTGCAAATAGTAGTTAATTAGCAGTTGCAATGAAGTCATTGTAATTTTGTGTGATATTTTTTTATATACTACAGACTGATAAAACTATTAAAACTCATATATAGTAAAAACATTTTATTGAGTTATCTTGAGTTCAATATCATAATGATGATAGATGCTTAGAGTATTATAGAAATTATAAAGCATTATTAAATGCTTCTTATAGTTTGTCTAAAGTATTCTTCTGAACTATGTTCCTGTAGTGCTCTTATACCATATCTTTGTTTAGTAGTTATTAATATTCAGTTTCATAGTTTTCATTGATAGTGCGATAGTTATGAATGCATGATGACGTGCAGTATGTTGCTGCAAGTTTGCGACTAATAATTAGGAATACAACATACTAGGGAGAAATGCGAGGCTTTCACGTTGTATAATGATGCATCAAAGTTGGTAGCCCTTGCTGGCAGGAGATGCAGTTTTGTGTACTCGCGATGGCAGATTTGTTGACCATAACTTGTAGCTAAAATATATTTTGATGTGTATTCTGAAAACTGTATAAAGTGTAATATACTCCATTCCATGTTTAATATCTGTAAACTGAAACTATGTCTGTCACAGTTTTACAAAATGTTTTTTTCTGATTTCATTTTAACTTGAAACACAATAAAGAAATTATGAATTTTTTGTATATATTTTATGGACCTTTGTTTTGAAATCTGCATCCTTCAGCAGTTATTAAAAACCTGAAAATTTCAAGGCCTGTATGTTTTGAAGATAAAGAAACATTTGCGGTCACAGTTTAAAATTTATGTATTACACTAACTAGCCTTTGTAAATTTGCTTGTATGATTGTCCATAGCATGATGATAGTTTGACTTGAACTATGGTGTTAACACTAGCACGACATTTTAGTAGAGTGTAGACTCAGCAAGGTGGCACGGTAGTACCATATTGTATATGTAATCACTTTTGAGAGGACCCAAGTTTGAGTGCTGGTACAGCTATCCTGAGTCGGGTTTTCTATGGTTCTCCACCTTAAATTATTTGAATTTATTTGAATTAGGGTTGCTGGGACCACAGTTAATACACGCCGATGTTTCATCTCGTTAAACATTCATTTTGAAACCATATTATATATGCTGCGTTTTCATAAAAATTTAAGTTTAAATTGATTAACTGAGAGAAAAAAAAATGGCTTTGTGCGTGTCTGTGACAGAAAAAAAAAATGCTGTTTTAATTCTACACGTGTTGTATATACCGGTAGATAACATAGTGAATACGTATTTCTAACCCTGAAGTTTGGAGTGATACTAAAACTCGGACGCAAGAATTGAGTTTTGTACATTTGTGTTCTCATTTTGTAAATTAAGTTACATTTTTATTTATGGCAATTCCTTTTTGTTCTGCCGAATGTTCTTAAACAAATGCCTTAAAATACTGCATACAAAAGAAAACTGATTGAAATTATTTGGCACTTGGTAACATTAGTTTTTAATTGCAAGTTACCAAATTAAAGAAATTATTGTTAGTTAACACTGGAGCATGATTTGTTAACATGTTTTAAAAATTAATTTTTTTAATTAAAAAAAAATTTTAATTTTATATCAACAGCCAATGAAGAAATCAATGCTATCATGACTACAATTTTGCGAAACTACACATTTTAGAAATCTAAAAAATGACTTCACAGGGAAATATTTAGTCTGTGCACTTTAACAAAAAGATGCATTATGTTAATGGATGCACGTGTAAACAATTATTTTTGTAAGCTTGGCAGGTATTTCATTTTGAGTGCCATAAAATGGAAAATGGGTGCAGCATTATTTTGACAGAATTAAAGGAATGTGTCAGTATACTAGTAAACCCGCTTTGTACATATTGGTATTATTATTGATTGTGTTGTTCAAATTATTATTCTTTTTCTACAGTGAAAATTGGAAATTGTTGAGTCGTAGTTTAAAAAAGCAAAACGTGTATAACCACTTAAATCATCAGCTGTTAGGGTTCCGTAACTTGTCTGTCATCAGTTAGCGAGTTCTTCACAAAAGCATCCTGTTTCAGACATCAGCTTCAGAAAGGAGCTAGGTAATGTTTAAATGTCTGTCATGATCCACAAAACTTAAACTCTTCTTCATTGCGAGTTAGTTTCATCTGAACTGGAGTAACATTTGATATTCGTGCATTTATGCAATAGATGAGTCGAGGTGTTTTATATTTGTATGTGTAATTTCTTGTGACGTGTGGCTGAAGTTATTGGCGTGGTGGCCGTACCATTTGCCTTTTCATTACAGCAAACCAGGGGGTCTATTCACTAACTTTTGGCAGCTACTGTCAGTAGCTGCACACGCTAGATTTCTTACCACCACCATCACGAATTCAATATTCATTATGGCCTTCTTGACAGTGCTGTTGTCTGCATAAAAAGCAGAATAACCAAGGGTGCAAGTTTATCAAGTAAGCAGTGCATAGTAAAATTAAAAAAATTATAAGTTTTCTTCCTGCAAGAAATAGTGCTCTAAAATATTATGCATTGGCATGGCCCAAGTAAAGAAGTGCGTATGCCTTTACATATTACCAGTTTCTAAATTAATCATATGCCTTAAAATTGCATGAAGTAATTATGTTACATTTTAGGATATCAATAATAATTTTATTAATATGTAAAAAGTCAACATGACCCATGTGTGGCCACGTGTCCTTGTAAACAACTTTACCGTAAAACTCACAAAAGACCTTTGAAAGGTAGAGTTTTAATTATTTAAGACCTCAAGTAGCATTTGTGAATTATTTACATTTAGTTAATTTGTTGTGAACTTGTTTTTAATTTTAAACAATGAATATAGTTTCATTTAGTTTTGATCGTTTATGTTATAATCAAGGAAAAAAAGATCAAATTTTTAAAACTTATTTTATCATTTATAGTGCATGATCTGTCATTACTATATGTAAAATATTAAACATGATTTGTTATGTACGTTTATTTGTTAGTTAAGTACGTCAGATATCAAATAAAGTAATTGCATATAAAATGGAATCCCATTTTGCTAAGTGCCAAATTAAGATCAAATGGTTTAATGTTTCTGGTTTTACAAAAATGTAATAAGATACCGTGAACATACAACATAATCTATTAGCCATGGTGGTAATCATTAGTTATTATTTATTGTTAGAAGTAAATTAGGAATTTTAAAATGAAGTATAACTAAATTTTAAAACTTTTCTTCTCCTTTCTGCATTTTTCACGTGAGACCTAACCTCAATCGCAAGAAAATCAACCATTTTACAAAACATGTTTAGGACGGTAGCATGTTTAAACCGCCCCTCACGCCTGGCAGTAGGCTAAGGACAGTAGTGTGTAAGGTAAGGTGAACAAACTGCTTAATGAATAGCTTCTGAAAAACTTAAGGACAATAGCACAGCTGTTGTCCATATATTAGGTGTTAGGGTCACCTAAAAAGTTTGAGAATTAACTCCCCGATTTGATTCCCAATGGAGTTAGACCCAGATTTTTGCCATTGGTCAGTGTTTTCTCATGATACCAGAGCCCCCACTATTGCATTTCATTACTGCTCTGTCCTTGCCTTGGTTCGTCCCCATTGGCATTACAGACCCCATTTTCTAAGCACCACTCAAATATTTACCATTAATGCTATTATGGCAATTGCTACATTTTCCTGTGGTTTTCAAAACATTTTCAGCATTTTCCTTAATCAATCCCGAGTGAGTACAATAGCAGTTTCCATTAAAACTTTGGATCAAAATTGAAATATACAGGTTGAGTATAAAATAATATCCCAATTTTGAAGGTCCATAATATCAAAAACAGACAACCTACAACCTTGATTGACCAATCAAATGAACCGTGGAACCGTAAAGTTTGTTTACCATACATTCATAAATCGTCAATGTGACCACCATGAGCAGCCCAAACGACATTTACGCGATAATCAAACTCGTTCCACGCTCTTGTCAGCATGTCTGGTGTTGCGTTGGATAGCGTTCGTAACTCTTGGTTTGACGTGGTGAGGGGGAAGCAAGGACACATTTGACACGTCAATGTGAAGGGGACAGTCTGATGTTTTGATGACATCGGGAGAGTGTGTTGTGTGTTAGTCCGCATCACGATGGCGACTGAACAACAGAAGGCGTTTTGTGTTCTTCAGTTTGCTAAATGTGAATCGGTTACGACTGTGCAACGTGAATTCCGTCGCAAATACGTAAGTCGTCCTCCCGATAGGTGGAGTATCGTATGTTGGTTTCGTCAGTTCCGTGACATAGGATGCCTTTGTAAAGGCAAAATTTCCGGGCGGCCGCGTATGTCCGAAGAGACTGTGCAATGGATTCAACAAGCGTTTGTTCGCTGTCCGGGAAAATCAACTTTACAAGTTAGCCGGGAAATGCAAATCCCTCAATCGACGGTATGGACAGTGTTGCGAAAGCGATTGCTGTACAAACAATACAGGTTACAGCTTGTACAGGCTCTTACCGAAAGGGATAAAGAACTGAGACGTGATTTCTGCACGTTTGTTCTTGCCCAGAACAAGGTAGACGTTGCCTTAATGTCTAAGCTGGTTTATAGCGATCGACGTACCATACAAATGGTAAGGTGAACTGGCACAACGTGCGGATATGGGGTCAGGAGCCTCCACATGAAACCACACACACGAGAGTACTTCCCCCAAAGTGAACGTGTTTTGTGCTATCCAAATTCACTGTTTTCGGCCCTTTCTTTTTTCACGAGCCCACTGTTACTGGAATCCCTTATTTGGACATGCTTACAGAGTGGTTGTTTCCTCAGTTATAAGAGGCGGCGGGGGACTTAGGTGCCAACGGGATGGTGCACCATCCTGATGGAAAATTAACTGTTTGCGGATACCTGAACGAGACGTTGCCGCAAAGCTGGATTGGTCGAGGAGCAGCTGGTGTCCAGGCTCATCATCACTGGCCCCCAAGAAGCCCAGATCTTAGCCTGTGCGTTTTTTTTTCTATAGGGGTACATAAAGAATAAAGTGTTTCGTCCACCATTGCCGGCTAACATTGAGGACCTCAAAATGACAATTACGGACACCATCCAAACCGTGACACCGGATATGCTTACAAGAGTGTGCAACGAGTTTGATTACCACGTAGATGTCGTTTGGACGGCTCGTGATGGTCACATTGAACATTTATGAAGATATGGTAAACAAACTTCACACTTCCACGGTTCATTTGATTGGTCAACCAAGGTTGTAGGTTGTTTGGTTTTGATATTATAGATCTTCAAAGTTGGGGTATTCGTCTTATACTCATTCTGTATATCAATACCCTGTAGTTAATGTGTTTTTTTACATTGGCAAAATTGAAGTTATTTTGGATACTGCTGACGTAAAATTAAGTTTGAGTATGGTGTTTCCTTTTCCCAAAAATCTACACGAAAATTCAATATTATTTTAATGCAACAATGATATGACGCGAGTCCAAAAGAAAAACAATAACAATGTATAATTTGAGAGTGTGCGCATATTAGTTTTGATAATATATCAGTAAGATACACATTTACATGTTAACTTACACCCAACTGAATCCAATTCAATCCCACTTTTCAGGTGTAATGTCATGAGGCTCATTTAGTTTTGAATGCAATTTACTTGTACAAATTCAGTATGGATAGTGCATTGAAAAGTTTTGAAAACGACATTGAAATATAGCAAGTGATAGCATCTGTAGGTATATTTATTACAAGAGATTAGATTTTTACCTGAAAAGAAAATAATTATTAATTATATATTTTTTTTTTTATTTGCCATGCTTGGCTTAAGCTGGAGAAGTAACATGCTTACATTTGTGAAGTATTTAAAAATACCTTTTTTTTTTTTTTTTTTTTTTTTTCTGTTGTGGCAATAATGTAGCATTTTATTTCACAGTAATGCAACTTGTCTTACACACATTTCGGTAGTTGATCAAAAGAACTCAGACAAGAATTTTGTGGTAGAAGAATACGGATTATACAGTCTGTCTGGTAGTGTTAGTGTTGGATAGCTCAAGGTTCTTTAATGCTTTTTGTTTACCATATTTGTCTACATATTGGAATGAGAATTTGTAGGCGCTAGTTTGAAACCACTGTGAATATTTGATTTTTTAGAGTTTGTACATAAAACATATCGGGAGTTCAGCTCGGCATGACGGTAACGATGGAAATGCAGAGGTTTGTACAGTTTCACATTTTTATTTTGTTGAATAGTGCGGAGAGCCGTGTTTAACTGAACTTGCCGCAATATTTAGAACTTCAATAATCTTTTTAATGTATATTCAAACGTGCACAGGAAATTTACAAGAATTGTTGTCTACGTACCACAACATTTCCTTTGCAGTAAAATTAATTTTTTTTTTGCTAAAATGAAAATGCATATAGTTTTTATGAACGTCTCCTGCTCTGATGAATGGCACATACACTAGTTCTGTGTTCTGCATGCTGTGGAGAAGAAGCTGGGAGCTGTCAGCGCGCCATTAGAGGTCGCTGTTGGCCACAGACTCCTCACAGTGGAAGGGAAGGCTACATTTTCACACTCGTATGGATCGGGTTGAGGCATCTGGGCAGTTTCTCGCCCCCACCAACCATCGGTCCTTTTGCAAGTGATTCCAGATAAAGGCAGTGTCCTCAGATAATGGAATGCTGACATCATGTTAACATATAACAAATTCTTTGTTAGTAGATATCGTTTGAAACCTGACTGCCCCTCGTTTACCATCAAAAAGAGGGTGTAAAATACATTTTATTGTTTGGAAATGGGTAGTTGGCAAACTTGAAATATGCACTATAGTTTAAAAACATTCAAGAGAATACAGGGTTGAGATGATTTTAATCACCTGATTTTAATCAATGATTTAAATCGCGATTAAAATCAAGTGATTTTTTTTTTAAAATCATTGATTTAAATCAATACCTTTTTCAATGCAACAAAATCGACCAAAGAGTGTCAAGGGACTTCCCCCACATAAACTACGGTGCACACATACATGCAATGCTATGTTTAATCTACACAGTTCGGGTATTCCCCGAAATGTAAACTCACGACTTAATATATGTTCGCCCGGTCATGCGTGATTGATTAGTGAAAGCGCGAATACAACAAAATGGCCGGAAGAAAATATGATGCTGTATGGGTTTATTTTGATGAGAAAAAGTCTGCTTGCGGAAAGTTTAACAAAGCGGTGTGTAAAAGTTGTAATAAGTAGTTAATGGGTTTAGTAGCGAGAATGAAAAAACATTTAGAAATATGTGTGGCAGAAAAGGATCGCAATCAGAACATCGACTCAGACGACGTCGGCGGCAGTGCCGCCGCGAGCGCGGGTAACTTACTATCTTTTTTTTATTAACAGTACTATGATTTTTGTTTGTCATACATTTTTATAATTTATGTAGTTATGTGGTGTGATTTATATCTTACAACATCCGGCAGGATATCACGCCGCTTTCTTTGGCGGTAACGGATACCACAAGTTTTAATAATTTTATCAGTCTGTAGCACATATCACAGCCAAGTATCATCGGGCAGGTTATGAATGCAACATACCGAATCTGTATGCTAACAAACCTAATTTCTCTATCGATAACGATATTAAAAGATACCAAGTCAATTAATTATATTTTATCACATAGAGCATTTGGTACGTTTGGAGTTTGCCAACGTTCCGGCGACGTGTGAGAACAACACAATTAAAAACGAGCACATTCCGAACAAAAGAAAAACAGAAAATTTGCTGGCGTATTACAAATAGTTTTAACCAAACACATATTAAAAAATACCATGTTAGATCTCGGTAATATAGTTTAACATGTGGCGTAGAATTAAACATTTATCGTGTACTAGCTTATTTTTACGTAAATGTTTAGGTTATGTATATCGAAACTCGCGTCCCATATCAGCCAGCAATCGATACGTGCAACCTATAGATGTCGCTCGCATGTAAGACAAATTCAATGCGCACGGTTCGTAACTTCCAGTTTTAGTTAATTTTCGCAATAAATACGTAGTGTTAATGCTACATAATATATGGCGTACACATTTTTTTTTGCTTATAAAACGATCGTTGAAAAATGTAAAACGGAAGAATTGAAACTTTCTCGACAATATTTGATTCATCAAATCATAATCGCAGACGTAAACAGTCGATATAAAACGTAACCCGACTTGTATTTTAGTTGGAACAACACATAGAGAAGCTAACATAAAATTTTCCCGAAAATATCCGGAAAAAATGATTTCCCGCCCTACGAGTAAATTGTTATGAATTCCGGAAATTATTCTTGAAGTTCGGGATTCTGCACACATCTAGTTTTTAGAATGTAACGAAACTTGCTAAAAACAAAACTACCAAATCACGACCGAACTGAAGCTACTAAATACTAATATACAAAATGGTAAATGTGAACACTGCCAGTGCAGTTTTATTTTCAGATTATTTCCGCATCTCATATTTTCACACAAAATAATTTTGCAAGAGTGATTCATTTACTAGTATAAATAAAGTAATTTTAAACTTGTGTTTTTGGAGGTGATATATTATGTATTTGTAGTAGTTGGTTTTTTTTGCTTCGATTCTTGGAACTTTTCGATACTCGATTATACAATACATCAAGAATCGTGGGTATCGTGGAATCGAGTGTGACATCCGTAATATATAGCCTATATCAGGGCTTCCCAAACTTATTTTTGCAGTGACGCCCTTGGGAGTTTGCCATTTCTTTGCGAGCCCCCCCCTCCCCCCGCGCTCTGACCAAAAGGAAGCCTACCAGTGTGTTATAAAAAAAAAACTCAAAATTACATATATATTCATTATTAGAAACTAAGAACAAAAACAGAAGACCTTGCAGATAAACAAAAATATATATTTATTTTACTTTCTTGGCTAGCTACGAATCAGAAGGATGTGCTTGCTTTTCTGAGCATAGCTTCTCAAAACGGGGCTCAAGTTTGAAAATTGCCACACTCATCTCTTTCTCTACATTTATTTGCGACCTGTACTTGTTTTTTATTACTGCAACTGCAGAAAAGCCTGTCTCGCACAATACGATGTCGCAAATGGTAACAGAACCCTCAATGTGCAGTACTGATGGCACGATATTCGTGAGAAACTGAGCTCCAAAATTCAAGCAGTTTGTCTTTGTCGAATTGGAGCTTAAGGCTGGAGTCACAAGACAATTCTATTAATTGTTCTTCCTCTGTCGAAAATGTTGATGGCGAGGTCGACTGGAAAGGATTTCTAACCCAGTCATATTGCTCCAGATTTTCGGGAAAATATTTTGCAATATGTTCGCTTAATAATGACAAGTCCTGTGAAAATATTAATTTTAAAGAGGGATCGAGAATTTGAATCGATTTTTCTTGTAGAATGTCTTGTAAAGCAGGGAAACAGTCTGCATTTACTTGATCTTCTTCTAATGCTCTTTTCTATAACAGCAACTTCTTCTGAAACCCAGTAATTTTATCTGCCATTGCAGTATGTGAGTTTCGTTTCCCTGCAAGGACTTATTAAGATCATAAAATTTTTTAAATATGTTCCAGAGATATGCCAATTTTATTATAAACTCTGTGTTAATAAACTTTTGCGCATCATTGTGTGATTCTGTCTGTAGATAAGCGTAAAACTCATTTCGTAATTCGTGTACACGTACGAGTGCGTTCCCTTTGGACAACCAACGAGAGTTGCAATAATAAATTAAAGAGGTATGCTCGGCACCCAATTCTTCACAAAGCTTGTGGAAAAATCTTGCTTTCACAGGTCGTGTTTTAATGTAGTTCACCACTTTGATAATTATGTCCATCACAAAATTTAATTCAAGTGTAATGTTCTTTGCAGCCAGGGTCTCTCTATGTATGACACAATGTGTCCATTTTACATTTGGAGCCTTGGTTTTGATGAGAGCTTGCAGACCTCCGTACTGTCCAGACATCGCTCGAGCGCCATCCGTACACACACCCACACAGTCCGCCCATTTAATGTTATTTTCGGTCATGTATGAATCTAAGATCTTAAATAAATCAGTGGTCTTACCACTATCACACATTGTTTTGCAAAATAAGAAATCCTCACACACGTTTGTTTCGTGTATGTACCACACGTAACATATCAATTGAGCGTCTGCATTACTATCGGTCGCCTCATCCAGTTGAATAGCAAATAAACCTGAAAGTTTTTAACTCAATTAGCTCATTAATATCTTCTGCCATGTCATGGATACGGCGACTAATAGTATTGTTTGAAAGAGGTACATTCTTTACTTCTTTAGCCGCCGATTCACTATCATCACTGATACCATATCCACCGCTGCATGTAAAATCATTTCCTCAGCAATCATGTGTGGTTTCTTACATTTGGCAACACGGTGAGTTACCTTGTAGGAGGCGAGCAGTGCTTTGATAGGTACTGATGCTCTTGAAAGCAAAGCCGTGGACTGATGTTTCAATCTTCGCAATTTTCCAACAAAAAAGCCTGGTGGCTTACCTTGTTTCCAAATGACGTTTAAGTTTATTAGGAAGCATACTTTCAGAAGCCGACACCTTATGACACACAACACATTGAGGAAGTTTCACATTTCCTTTGCTAATGTAGGTAAATACGAAATCAAAATATTGGTCGTCATATTGTCTGTACTTCTTCTGTTTTTTCTAAAGTTTCTTTACTGCTCTCTCCTGAGTCTTTACTTCGTTTTCTATTTCTTTGAATAAAATTAACCATAATCAGTATCAAAACTCCGTGTGTGTAATAAAAAAAAAAGGAAGGTTGACTGAACCAGATGCAAAGGCGGGGGAATGGAGAACGTGTGGGGGGAGGTCGACGGCACCAGTGGCCCGCGACAGTCAGTCAGATCAGTCAGAATGTGCGCGGCGCTCACACGACTCGGTCGCATCGTCACAGACAGCCAATCTGTGTGGATCGCTTCGCGACGCCCCTGGGATAATGCCACGACGCCCCAGGGCGTCGCGACGCACAGTTAGGGAAGTCCTGGCCTATATGTCAAAATTTATATACCATATTATTCTTCATATAAGGTCCTTCTTAAACCCTGGCTCGCTTTTCCTTGAACCATATTAGAAAAATACTTTCAAAATTTTAATAAATTAATTTCATCACAACTATAATATTGTGGTATCCGTCATACCCATACAGTACTCACAAAAGATAGACACGAGATCAGTGGGAACGAAAAATCGGACACATTCACCACCTAGATGTAAAAGTAAATTCCAGTGGTGGAATTTTATTGGAACAATTGGCAAAGAAAGCTTTATTTTTAAATGTGAATATTGTTGGCTTTGAATAACAGTTCGAGAAAGAGAGATTAACTTTACGAAGTGTTATGATGTGTTTAGAAGTAAATGAAAGCGGTTTCCTAAGGTTAATAAGAAAAGTAATACCTTAATTACAACGAAATAATTTTAAAGTAACATAAAAATCCAGTAATGCTTGTTTTGATCATTAATTTTAAAATTCGGGTCTCAGTGTTGCACTAAATTTTACAAAACTTGCTTGGAGTCTGTGGATAACATTATTTTGCTTCAAATGGTAAAAGTGAGGGTAATATAATAATTTCTTAATTTTCAGGGTTTCTTTGTTATTTCTATGAAAAATTACCATTTTCGTAAATTCCAGATGTGGATTCAATCACAGGTACTGAGTTAAACATTTCAAGCAGACAATTATGTAATTCATTTTGGAGAGTAATTGTAAATGGCTGAAGGTTGACGGAGTTCAGTTGCTTAGTTACGGGTTAGCCTCATGGGCATTAGCTGTCCTTTTTTAGCTTCACTTTATACCCCTCTTTGGGTGAACTGCATTAACTGAAGGTTCTAACATCCACTTCTGCAAAGCAGGGGCAGGCGACTGTTCCTCTAGCTAGAATGTACCCAAAAGTGATAAGGTCACCTCAATCGGCAGATTTAAATGCAGTGGATGGAATGAGTTAACTGACTCGGGTGGCCTAACCGCTTCATTGTGTAGTCTTGCTAGTATAGGGTTCTACCGTACTGTGCACCAGGCACTCTTCAGTACCCTTTCCACAGTATGGGTGGCTTATGACTGTGTAGTGTTTGGTGACATGTGCTGTTCTTGTTGAGGGGACGGCCCGCGGTCCTAAACTAAGAGTCAGAAATCGGTTCAAAGTCGCGGTCACCTGCCTCTCACTTGAGAGATTGTCTTTACCAGGATTGAAGGGCGTAAACTTTCACCCTAGAAAGAGTGCTCCGAGGTTAGACTAGAACATGTGTTTTATTCAGTCCAGAATAAACACAATGACCCATACTATCTTCTGCACTTTACCTTGGTTGTTCATCACCTGCTGATGTTAGACAGGTGAAGGGGACCTGTCAGAAATAACGAGATCGTTCAACTAAGTAGCAATGAAAACAACTGACCCTAACTGCTGACAATGTTAGTCCTGAAGGTACTTGCACGCCACTACTGAAGTAGTAAGTGAGGTTAAGGGGAACATAGACCTTTTGGCGATAGCTGGTTGCTGGTATCTAGAAGACGTCTGGTCTCGCTGGTGGTTCCTTGTGAGGGCGGTAGGCAAGGAGCTTCGGCGCGAACTGCAGAGAATTAACTTCTGTTGGTTGTGACTCATCGGGGAGGAGAGGTTGGCAGAGAGCCCCAGCATTGGAAGGTGCTGGGGCGAGCTGTCTCAGAACCCTCGTACGCCACCGGATGGCTTTGGTGTCATGAGCCCGGAAGCCGAAGCATCCAAAACTCATTAAGTGTTTGTAAAACAAACGCACCCCAATACATACTCAAATAATCGGGCCATCAACTACCTTTAATTGCTATGTTTGGCACTCGTGTGCGGTAGGCGAGTGTCTGATACCCGGTTAGGGGCAACTCAGGTGCCCTTTAGCTTGACTTCATAATAAAGGGCAATTAAATTATGCCTGCATTTGGTATATGGGGCATTTTGGTGGGTCAATCGCCACTTCCTTGGGTATCCATGTGTCTAGTAGACTGCCTGTCGACTCTGAAGGTTGGCAAATCTGGTTTTGATGCTCCGTTCGGGCTATATGATGTTGCACGTAATGAGGCGGAGTAGAAAAAAAATTATACCAAATACGTGTCACTATTTTCAATTTTTCTTATTGTTTTTCTTTTATGTTTTCATTCTACTGTTACATCACCACAAATAGTAATTTATTTTAATTTGTGGAAAGTAACTTTTCTTGCTTTCAGTTTTATAATTTTAGTGTTTGATCTGCACCCAAAGAATTGAGCGAGTCGTTTTAAAATGCCATGGTAGTTAAGACATATATACATTATTGACTGGCAGTTGACCTAACAAAAGTTTTTATTGTTAGTTTCAGGTTTGTAAACTTTCTCTCATTAGCTACTGAGATCAACAAAGACAAAAGTATCCGAAGTTATAACAATTTGAGAAATGTTTCCTCAGATTATCCTTGATGATGTACTGTAGTGCAATACTTTAGGTATGGAAGTTGCTGAAGTTAGCATGGATGAAAGTTAAAGCAATTTTTAGAGAAGTTCAGTGTTATCAACTACATAATTGTAGGCCGTATGTTAACACATTTTACAATTATTTGCACATATCTAAAATTTCCTTGCTCTCCAAATCCTTGAATTGATATAAGCCATACGATTAATTGAAATTATTACATTATAAAAAGTAGACAGAATGCACAAGTATTCACAGGGCGGTACTTGTGGATAGACGATAGAGAGACACAACCAAAAGTCGGACGAACACATTTTCCACGTGGATGCACGACATTTTACTGGCTAAGCCAGCCTCATTAGGCGGCGAGTGGTGGCACGCTGCAATCTGGTGGGCGAAGATTGGCAAACAGTGAACCTAGGAGTCAAAGTAGGGTGAGGCGAGAAATTTGCAAAGTGGTGGAAGGGCTATCTTATGTTTCAGCCAGGTGTCTCTGGATTTAGCAATTTATTGGTGGGCCAGTTCCCAGCATCGCAGTTCTGCACCATTATTAGAAGGTAGGGCCCTCACCTCTCTGGTTGTGTAACAGGAGTCGTAAGGTTCTGGTTGTGATATGCTGCATCTGGTGCAACTAGCATCTCCTGCAAACTTACATTTGCCTCAGCTATGACTTGTTTGGTGTCCACTGCATGGCCATTCATTCTGTGTCTGAGTGTTGGTGGTAAGGCCAATGTACTCTGCATTGCAGTGAGTGCACTGAGCTGGTAGAAAAGATTTCCTTTTGCACAGCTGTAGCTGCCCTGGATAGGATAAGTCTGTTTGATGAGCCTGCTGTTGAAGGAGGCGGACGACTGTTGTATAGCACAACATGAGCTACTGGAAGGATGTGATCCCT
>NQII01000750.1:638691-688717 GCA_002778355.1 Clitarchus hookeri
GGGGTCGTTTGAAGACTAATCTGGGTGGTTTGGAGAACAAGTTTTGAGTGAGTGAGTGGGTGGCTGTTAAAACAGTGAGGTCTTGAGAGCTGAAACAAGTTTTGAGTGAGTGGTGATGGGGTCAGAATTTTATGTCCACAATTAAGAATGGTTCTGAGTTTGCCCATGCCCTCATAATACGGGACCACCAGAGGGATATCCGAGTTACTGATCTTTGTTTGAGGATCTGTGGTTGGAATGGCATGCTGAATTTGTTTGTGAACCAGGGATTTGGGGTAGTATTCTGCCTAAGAATGATTTGGCTGTCATATCACATTGCTTGTTTAAGTCGGTGGGTGTAAATACAATGCACATTTGTGTCAGACTAGTATTCTTAAAAGAATAGCAATTGGAAAGAACTCTCATCAATTAATATGATCTTAGCAACAGCAAACTTCACAGGGAGCTTTATTCTGCTTACCTTAGCCCTTGAGGGGAAGCCATTTCTTGCTGTGGTTCGCCTTAGGGTTGAACACACCTCAATAGTCTATTCACAGTTACTTCCCCTTACCAGGGACGTAATGCTGCTGGTGATAATGGTCGTAAGGGCGCTAATAAATTAATGGCTCGAATTAGCACTATAAGCGTCTGATAGACGAGTGAAACCCTGAACCCGGGCATTTTTGTGTGCGAATTTCAGCATTGTTTCTCACGCATTGATATTATGAATAGTGATGTCGCTGCTGCGACTACTAGTGGTGGTGGTAGCGCGGGAGGCATCCCCGCTCTGCTGGATGCTTGTCGCCACTCGATTTCCTGATGGGCGTCGGTGTGGGCGATGACGTCGCTGCTATGTTGTGTCTGGGCTCTCTGCACGCGAAGCAGACATCGGTTCTTCCTCCACTTATTACGCTAGGCGGATATCGTCTCTGTGTGCCTTAATTACTCTGTGCGGGCTAACGCGGACGGAATATGTGGCTGGGCCGAGTCATTTATGATTGTCAAAGGCCCGCTCAATTTCGTTGTAAAACCTGCGCAGAAGTTTCTCTTCTCTGATGATAATGGATGTTCTCTCACAAACACTGTGTTGCGTGAGGTTTCGTCACACGGAGGCAGCGTGGTGGTTGGCAACCAGCTGCGGAGGTACGGCTGTTGTGTGGCATGCGCCTCTTGCAGTGTGCACTCTTGTTACTGGCCACGGTATTNGGGGGTGCTCGCTTAGCTAACACCTGCTCGCTGGGGTAAGCGAGGTTTCTGCCCTATACCAATTCAGCTGGTGGTTTTACTGTGGTGATGTTGATGTGCATGTGCATGTAAAATAAGGCAGCGGGCAGGATATGTGTCCAGCTAGCATGTTAGTTTCCTGTGTGCATGCACAGCTAGGTCTTAAGTTCCCGATTTCCCTGTTCTGTGGGGTTGGCTCTTGGGTGGTATGGGCCATGGTTTGGTGCTCTACCCTCCATTGCTGACACATTTTTCGCTTCCTATGTCCCATGAATTGCATTCAGTTGCCTGTCGGGAGCACCTGGGGGATACCCCACTGCAGAATAACTCCCATCTCCAAGGTATGCCTCCACCCAACGAGTGTATAAGCCCGTTATTACCACAATAAACTGTTTGCCGTTCGTACTGACCCTATCAGGTCAAATGGGATGGTGTGGAAGGGTTCTTGGGGTAGTCGTGGTTGTTGTTGCTGGGCCCTGTCCCCACGGCGTGCCTTACATGTGTGCATAGCGGACACTTCTGGATATTTTCGCTTACGTGGCGGGCTAGACCAGTCCAATGATACATGTGTAATACATTGTGATGGGTTTGGTCCGCGCCTGGGTGGCCTGTCAGGTTGTTGTTGTGTGCGAATTTCAGCACTGTTTAACGCATGCTTTCGCGGACAAACACTTTCCATTCCCCGAGTCCCCCTGCTGACCAGGTTTTCTCAGGGTACCGGCCATTTAGCCACACTGAGATTGCCTCCTTTACGAAGTGGTGCCGTAAACGTTTATGTGATTAGAACTGAACTGTAGATACTGCCAATTAGTCGCGAGAATGCAACATTTTGGGGACATCTGGTGAATGTGCAACACCCACCTCTGCGTGGTCGGGTGGAGTAACTTGCTGGATGGTCATTAGTCAACCGAATCCTGTGCATTGCCGTAATTCGTGTCTGGCAATTCCACACAGACAGCAAAGAGGATGCTAAAAAACAGTGTCTGCCACTGGCCTACGGGCCTTCGGCCCTGTGAGGTGCAAGACTTCATACCCAAGACTTAGGTGATAGACAGAGTGAAATTTTGCGTGAATTCATTATGATATTGTTTATTTTATTTGAACAGTTGCAGTGAATGTGTACTGGACTAAACTACATCAAGAGTACAGGAAGTGGCGAGTGATTTGGACTTTTCAGCTACAAGAAAGGCATTGAACAGGAAGTCCACAATGGCCTCAAAAACAGGCATATTTAAAAGTATTCTAATTTCAGTGGTGGATGCACTGATACTAAATTTTAAAGTGACAGTGAAGTCAATGAAGGAAAGGTGGAAGTACTTGGCAAATATGTATATTGGGTAAGGGCAATGTCCGTAAGTCATTTGTTACTGCTGCAGTGAACAGGCTACTTGACAAACACTTTGATTTATTTGTTACGTGTAAAACTTTAAATCGTTAAATGTCATGTAATGTAATTAAACTTAACGACGACTTCCTCGTTCACACTCTGCACACAACAGTATACAACGGGATACACTAATAGTAATGCAAAATAATAAACTGAGGGAGAAAACGTGTTTTGTACACCTCTGTGTATGAGGAGGACGTTGCGACCGCTGTAGTACGTGTAACGAATTTTCTGGGTAGAGTGCCAACCCTAGCTGCGCTTACACGATCACCCAAATTGAGTACTAATTTGGTGTGCTTACTGAAAATGTTGGATCCTTTGACACTTTGATAACACAGAACAGTGTGATAACTGTAAATTAGATACACCTTAGTGACGATTGAAGGCAGTCTGACGAGTTACTTTTGCCCGGCCCTGTCCAGACTGTAAGTAGGAATACACAGACATTTGGTTTTACCAATCTGAAGTAACGTGTACTATTTTTAAACCCAGCAACACAGCAGTCTGGTGGTTAAAATACTTCGGGACAGAATAAATACATGCACAAACAGAAACACCAGGAGAAAACTTGCTAGTACTACATAATTACAATGGACGACTGTGTTTGAAAAAATTTGTGGAGGTTTAATTGTGCTCTGATAACTTTACTTTTCCCAGAAAACAAAATAAGTCATCCAGATGACAATACAAATGATCAGATTATCTGTGGCTCCCAACATATTAACCATATAATTGAAATATTTTAGCTTGTGGTAGTGGCCTTTGAAACACTAGCACCCTTGAAAATGTTCAGAAATCACTCCAAATTCTTGAATGTTCCTCCCAAAATAATTACTTTAATTAAAACGTCCACAGTCAGTCAGCGGCAGAGCAAGGGTTCAGTTCAGGTTTGCCGCAGTAAAATGTCGGAAAAGTCTTGTACGTGCGTAAAACAACATGGCGGAATGAAAATGTTCCAGAAGGTCGTATGAATGGTGTAATGTGAAAAACTTCATTTTGAATTTATTTGCTGTAATTAATGTCAAACGTAGAATTTCGATGATCTTGAAGTTCCCAATGATAAGATACGTCGACGGGGAATATCTCCAGATGCGCAGCAACCCTAGGTGATGTCTTCCAAATATGTAACTACATGACTTACGGTGCTAGCATACAGTTCAATGGCATCTTAACGGACGTCTCTCGAGTTCTAGCTAACCTCTCTGAAAGTTAAGCGGAGGGGGCTAACGCAGGTCTACTTATTGCTTTAAAAACGCCTCGAGTCTGCCTCTCTAGTAGACGTCCTAATTTCAGGGGCGTAAACCCTGACTTCTTTATTAAAAATATAAATGTAACTCCTAATGCACAGCCCACCTGGGCTTGCTGTCTGACGTCGCGTAACAAGATGTCCATCTTCTTCGTTGAAAACTTAAGTATGTTCTTTAAACACTGGCCAATCACGATGGTTACAATTTAAATTTATCTGCACTGCCACTTAAAACTGTCCCAACGTTCAAAACGCATATCCATAAGGTCTTGTAAATACGCATATACAAAGTAAAAATAGAAAGATATAGAAATATGTGGCCAAAAAAAAATTATGTTAAAATAAATAAATCTTACCACAAAATAAAGTTAATTATGTGAAAAAATAATATTCAGCCTGTTAAACATATAAATTACATGTTAAAAATAATTCATTATTATCACTCAAAAAAAGTGTTTGTTACGTACATACAGCACCGCTGAAATTCTGATGCGGTGTGACTAATGCAACATAGCTGAATTTGCAACAAACACTGTGACACACGCACTTAACTTTCCATGAAAATGTGTGTTCAAATATAGTGCCTCTTAATGTTTTAACTCCCAAACAATCAGAGTTCTCGCAGATCAATATAATATATACAAATATTAACGTATCCTGTGACATAGAAATTCACAAATGACACAGGAAAACATATTTAAATTACCATTTACAAATGAAGCATTCATTATGTGTGTCATGCAACAATGCCTCGCGGATTTATCCTTGGAAGTGCCATGCGGACCTCCACGTGCAGGGCAGCAGTGGCAATGCTCCTCTTCGGATATCTTCGTGGTAGCTCGGCTGGTCTCGGGTCCCTGCCCAAGTCCTGCCTGCAGCAGCACGCCCATTTCCATTCTGTTCGAGAGCTTGCCTTCAGGGTATCGGGCGTGACTCGTGGCGCGTGCGTTCTCTGCTGCATCGACGACTCGTGAACTATGCAGTAACTGAAACTGCATAATAGCTCAGTCGTATTACGTCCGCACTCCAACGTTCAGCACCGCCAGTTCTCTGAAGCTGAAATCGTTCTCGTTCGCAGCTATTGAGTTTCGTTAGCCTCTAGCGCAGTGGCGTGTATTGAATCGGACAAATTAAAAAAGAGTTAGCAAATATTTAATTATTTGCAACATTTTATATTTTTACTCGTATAACCTACTTATTTTTTTAGACAGATGTCAGTCTTAAAGTATCTTAAAATTTGTTTAGCATAACAGTACAATGGCAAGTGGATTAGCTGACAGCGTGTTGATAAAAAATATAGCCCTGACTTGACGGACCAGCTGATGGCGGAAGGATACATAGTCACATGTAGTCAGACGTAAACAGTGACGCTACTTTCGCAGACCTGTCAGAAAACGGCCTTCTTATACAGTATGGGCCATAAGCACTGCTTACCCTGTGCCATTGCTGTAATATATATTATTTACCAGTTCCCTAGAATCCATATTTATCCATGTTTAACTTTCAGCGTGCGTGAATTTTCGCACCCGCAAGCCGCGAAAGACTTCTGTGCCACAAATGTCTCTCTTTATCACACGCACACTTCACTCTACGTCGCGGGTCCTGCATACCTTCAGACATTAGTCGAGTCCATGCCACGTCGTCTTGCGGCACTTCTGCGTGCTCGCGGGGGCCCTACACGATATTAGGCAGGTGTACCAGTTTTTTTTTTGGCTCTTCAGTGTATTACAACTATCAAATGTGTCCTCACACATTCTCTTTAGTCCACCGTTTTGTAAGATAGTATCACGTGGCAAATAAAAAATTTAAAGTAATATCTCCTGAAAAAAATCTAACACATTCCTACGAAATTTTTTAAACGGGTAGCACTTTGATAGACCATGAAAATTGATATGTTTTATGTTTATCAGACACTGATTTTCAAAATTCGGCTATGTGAAATTTTAGCTCAGAGTGTTATATCTACGAAACTACGAAATAAATTTCAACTTGACTGGATATGCTGGAAGCATCTATTATAACCATCAAATTTGTATATTCGGAGCCTCATTTGTCCGCCATTTTGTAAGAATTCCCCACATAGAAAATTAAGTTTTTACGGCATTTCTCGGGAAATAATCAACCGATTCCTTCCAAATTTGGCGACGAAGTTGTACTGTGGTACGCCATATTTATTTTTATGTTTTAAGTGTGGAAAACCCTTTTTTCAGAATTGTGGCTATAAAAACAGTTCCGCTTAGTGTGCTATATCTACAATACTATGTAGCCGATTTTAACTGAAATTTTTATACTTGCAGTATCTATGATACTCATCGAATGTGCTAATACATAACCTTCTGTCCTCCATTTATGAAGATCGTGAAATGAAAAATTGAGGTTTTATGTCATATATCGAGGACCATTCAACTGATACCCACAGAACTTTTCACGCAAGTGGTACTACAGTAGGGTATGTAAATTAACATGCTTTAAGTGCGGCATTCTTTTTTTTAAATGACACTTATATAAAGAATTTAGACTATTATGTTATATCGAAGAAACATTTCAACAAAAAATGTGTATGCAAACAGTATTTATTAGAAGCAACAATTATGCACGCAGAGATACTTTTTTTGCTAGCTTCTTTGCAAAATAGAGCCAAGTGAAAACATTGAACATTATTCCATATTTCCTGAACAAATTAAACTAATTTCCGCCAAACTTTGCACACCATTAGTGCTACAGAAGGCCACGTGTAAACGTACGTGATTACACACATTGAATTTAAAAATGGCTGCCATATAAATATGTTGATATTTTCGTACAATTTAATCAAATTCAACTAAATTTGTTATGCTGGTAGTATCTATTAGAAGCTTCGTTTACAGAACGTCCTATTTAGACAATTTTTTTAAGATAGCACCAAACAAGAAAATAAAGTTTATATGTCATATATTGAGAACCTATCGATTTATTTCCACCTAATTCTTCACACATGTAGCGCTACTACGGCAGGCCATGTAAACTTACGTATTTTAAGTGGCTCAGATTTTCGAAATGATGGTCATGTAAATATTTCAGGTTAGAAAACCCTACCACACCAAACAATAGACATTACATCCGAAGTTGATGCTCGGAATCCTACCTCCATAATGCAGTGGGTTACACGGTAGCTTACGGCACGAGGTTGTCTGGGTTTGAGTTCCAGGCATGGCACGTGTGCAATTATAATTGTCGTACTATTGTTGATTACGTTTCTTGCTTCATCTTTAATGATATTTCTGTCAACGAGATGTCATGGCCTACCTACCATCTAAGCTTTCAAGAACTTTGTTAATAATAATTTTTACCCATGAAGAGGAAAGTAGGCTCATTAAATACATCAGTAACTTATTGTTTATCTTGGTTCCCCCATGCTTGGTTAATAATTTAAATTTCACATTTTAATTTTATTATATTTTTTTATTATTTATTTTATATACTTTTTTTNATGCTTGGTTAATAATTTAAATTTCACATTTTAATTTTATTATATTTTTTTATTATTTATTTTATATACTTTTTTTTCTTGTTTTATCTATTAATTGGCTACTAAGATGTGTAATTATGCCTTTGTTACGATCTCCTTGTTATACGNTTTTTTTCTTGTTTTATCTATTAATTGGCTACTAAGATGTGTAATTATGCCTTTGTTACGATCTCCTTGTTATACGATGAAGGTTTTTTCTTACGGTTTCTGCCTTGGTGGGAAGTTTAAAAGTCATAGGGTTTAATTTTGGTAGTTTGAGTGCAGCATTCTTATCTCTGATGTGGGCACGGAATTCCGGTTTCCCGTTTGTTTTAGATAAGATAAGCTTGGGTAGACGTCTTCTATCATTCGGTCCGTCTTAAGGCAGGGGAATGCAGAAAAAAATTATATCTGACCGAATAAACATAATTTTTAAGGTAAAATGTTGACCCAAGTATTTTATTTAAAATGTTTTGTCAGCGGGGACAGATAAGAAGAAGTACTGAAACCGATGTAGTTTCATTAAAGCTTATATTTTTGGGTGACTTTAAGAAGAGATTACCAGCGTCTTCATAATGCACGTTAGCATAACTGATTAAAGTCGCACTTTGCCGTGGCCGCATCAAATGAATTTGTTATATATGCTGTGAGATGTTGCAGAAATTGTGGACGAACTTAAATATTTTGAAATATTTGAAATTGTCAAAATTGTGCCTAGTGGCCCATCTTTATAATGAGTTTCCTGTTCTACACTGAATGCTATTTTGTGCAAGGATAAAGAATGCTTTTAAATCAGAAAACATTTCATAAACTCTTACCTATAAACGTGTTGCAGAAAAGCCAAAAAATAATTAAATTATTTCCTTTAATTCAATATTTATGTTGACTAATGTCAGGGCGAACTCACTATATGGCAACTACTAACATAGTCTTGAAATCCATAATTATTTCTGGTCAGCATTACATTTTTATTATTCTTTCATAGCAAAAGCAACGCAAAATGGTTAAGCTCGCTTTATTTAAATAATGCTGTTTCCTGCTTTTATGATTTTTTTTGTTATATTTTTTTTGTCCAGCACGGACGTTTCAAAATTCAAATAACGTCTGCATAGTTTCGATGTCTTTTTTTTTTTGGGATATTTTCGTATATGGTTAAATTACATGACATTCTTATCTGAGTAATCCTATTTCATTTTGTTCTAGCAAACAACGAATTTTAATAGTTGGCTCGTTGTGTATGCAATTTGTAAAACGGGTTGTTACTTTGGTTATGTTGGAAATTTGAGCTAATCTGTCGACGTTCATCTTACATCACACGTGAAACTCATTATGTACACTCACCATACTCTCATTATATAATACCACACATACACACACATACACANACATCACACGTGAAACTCATTATGTACACTCACCATACTCTCATTATATAATACCACACATACACACACATACACACTCTCTCTCTCTCTCTCTCTCTCTTTCACACACACACACACACAAAACTGAATACTGTCAATATGTCGCCTTCTGTATAATGATAAAGAATGTTGTAATTATTTAATATTATTTATCATGTATTAGTTTTGTATTGGTTGCCAACTACGTAATTACATTTGTATGTTTATGTATGAATTGTTTAGGCTGTACTTGTATATTGACAAGTTATATGCACTGAGGCGACAAAAGTCATGGTATACCTCCTAATATCGTGCCGGACCTCCTTNACATCACACGTGAAACTCATTATGTACACTCACCATACTCTCATTATATAATACCACACATACACACACATACACTCTCTCTCTCTCTCTCTCTCTCTCTCTCTCTCTCTCTCTTTCACACACACACACAAAACTGAATACTGTCAATATGTCGCCTTCTGTATAATGATAAAGAATGTTGTAATTATTTAATATTATTTATCATGTATTAGTTTTGTATTGGTTGCCAACTACGTAATTACATTTGTATGTTTATGTATGAATTGTTTAGGCTGTATTTGTATATTGACAAGTTATATGCACTGAGGCGACAAAAGTCATGGTATACCTCCTAATATCGTGCCGGACCTCCTTTTGCCCGGCGAAGTGCAGCAACTCGACGTGGCATGGACTCAACAAGTCGTTGGAAGTCCCCGGCAGAAATATTGAGCCAATCTGCCTCTATAGACGTCCATAATTGCGAAAGTGTTGCCGATACAGGAGTTTGTGCACGAACTGACTTCTCGATTATGTCCCATAAATGTTCGATGGGATTCATGTCGGGCGATCTTAGTGGCCAAATCGGAATTGTCCAGAATGTTCTTAAAGCCAATGGCGAACAGTTGTGGCCCGGTGACATGGCGCATTGTCATCCATAAAAATGCCATTGTTGTTTGGGTACATGAAGTCCATGAATGACTGCAAAGTGGTCTCCAAGTAGCTGAACATAACCCTTTCCAGTTAATGGTCGGTTCAGTTGGACCAGAAGACCCAGTCCATTCCATGTAAAAACAGCCCACACCATTATGGTGCAACCACCCGCTTGCACAGTTCCTTGTTGACAACTTGGGTCCATGGATTCGTGGGGTCTGCGCCAGACTAGAACCCTACCATCAGCTCTTACCAACTGAAATCGGGACTCATCTGATCAAGCCACGGTTTTCCAGTCGTCTAGGGTCCAACCGATATGGTCACGAGCCCAGGAGAGGCGCTGCAGGCGATGTCGTGCTGTTAGAAAGGCACTCGAGTCGGTCTTCTGCTGGCATAGCCCAGTACAGCCAAAGTTCGCCGCACTGTCCTAACGGACACGTCCGTCGTACGTCCCACATTGATTACTGCGATTATTTCACGCAGTGTTGCTTGTCTGTTAACACTTACCATTCTGCGCACGCGTCGTTGGTCTCGGTCATTAAGTGCAGGCGGTTGGCCACTGCGTTGTCCATGGTGGGAGGTTATGCCTGAAATTAGGTATTCTCGGCACACTCTTGACACTGTGGATCTCGGAATGTTGAATTCCCTAACCATTTCCGAAATGAAATGTCCCATGCGTCTAGCTCCAACTACCATTCCGCGTTCAAAGTCTGTTAATTCCCGTCGTGCGGCCATAATCACGTCAGAAACCTTTTCACATGAATCACTTGACTACAAATGAAAGCCCAACCAATGCACTGCCCATTTATACAATTTTAACTCGATACTACTGCCATCTGTATATTTGCATATTGCTATCCCATGACTTTTGTCACCTCTGTGTATATCCCTGGGTATGTTCTCATTGCGAGAGAGAGAGAGAGAGAGATAGAGAGAGAGAGAGAAAGAGAGAGAGAGAGAAAGAGAGCGAAATAGCGAAAGAGGGAGAGAGAAAGAGGAAGGTCAATGATAGTAAATAAAATCGTAGGTATAATCAGAAATTCGTTATAAAATTATTTTATATCTCCCCTTAGGTAGACCTAAAAAAAGTACTGTATCTCATGCAGCTTAAAATGCCAGCTTAACAATCTCAAGTCGTGCTTAGATGAGTATCTTTTTAACCTACTTTCCGGAGGAAAGAAAGGCTTATGAGATCACTTTCCTGTATGTGTCTGTGCGTGTCCTCACATTTCAATTTTTGAACGCACCCCGAATTTCAGAACTCGGTACATGTAGTACTTAGTAAGGACACCTGACTTTTATATTTTTAGACCACGACGGACACTTGTTTTCAAAATGGCGACCATTATAATATTTTGGGTCATGTCTCATATCTCGCTATCTGGCACCCCAACTGTTAGGAAATTGTTTGCAGAATGTGGTAGCCAATCAGACACAGAGCTTTAACGAAGCCAATTGGCGAATGTGTTCGCCCACATCAAAGTAACCACCCGCACCATTTCGTTTCTGTGTGCTATTCTATTCTGTTGGCATAGCGGGGTTCTATTGAGAAAGGAATGTGTTTTTACCGCGCTAGGGGTATAAAGGAATAACGCGCTGACTGTGACCTCCTGACCATTCACCACTTGTTTGACTTATGCTGGGAGATGAAGTATATATTGGTCTGCTACTGCTGTTCTAATAACCTGCGGTTGCTCTATGGCTATTTACATTAACCGTCACTAGATTAGTATGGTTGATATGGTACACATATTTTCCCCTGCTGATTTTTTTTATTCGCCTTTGTACTGAGTATTAATTTTAAGAAATTTTATATTTATATACGCACTGTGTCAGTGAATTTCGTGGTGCGGGACGGGAGGTAATGATTCTTATCAGCCCTTCGTTGTATATTGGGAAGGAGATTCGATTCTCGACTGAATAATCGTTTATTTAAACTAATGGTATAGCATGCATGAAAAGTTGCTGTTTGTATAATTTTAGCTGATATAAAGTTCTCATGTTTTTTTTTTAAGTAATGCAGTCATATTTATCTTCACTAAAATCATGAATGAATTCTCATATATATCTATGCAATTGGCTATACTAAGCATGTATGTCCATACATCAATGTTCTTATATCATCACAGCTTACAAGTATTTGTATGTATCAAGGTACTGCGTACGAGCACCGGAATAAGAATGTATTTGATGCTAAAATGAACAGAATCTTTGATGTACTCATACTTAAGGTTTGTGTTAGGGTAAATGCACCAGCAGTCAACATCCTAAGCTCTAAATCTCAGTTTTGCACTCACATTTCCGTTTGTTGTTAATCTCTCAACTTGCAGTTTCGTTTTCCTAGTTCATCTGCTTCTTATGTTACTCTAGTAATTGTCTCAAACGTATAAATTCTTTAACACTATTAGAAAACCGACATATTCCAACACCCATGTTTTGCATTAGTAGTTGACACTGTCGAAAATCGAATGTGCCAGTAGTCGACATGGGTGTTTGGAACGCATAAAGGGTTCAGAAAAACGTTAGAAACACTTGAATAACTCGTTTTATTTTAACATGGTTCATTTTATCTACAATATTAGAGCCCATTCTTGTTAAAGGAACTGTCGTGTTAAAAATAACGTGCATATTGTTGGCCCACAAAATCTGTATCACAAGGTAGGTAACTGAGTTTATTAAGTACATTAATTATAAGTAATTCACAACTATTCATAATACACAGGCTCTTTATTTAGAGGGTTGTACCTAATACATGCTAACTAGAGACTAGTTCGTCAATAAAACACGAACAAAACTATTAGAAACTCCAGTACAAAAACAAAAAACAAACTCTCTCAGGAAAGTATATCAAAAATCTACGCTGACTGGATGTGGAAACTGATATCTAGTATTTAAAGAATCTCCTCCAAATATCAGTGGCCTAGAAATTCCCTCTATTACTTGATTTGTATTTATAATTCGTAATGTCGACTATTGAATAAAAGATTCTAACTTGAAATAACTATATCTGAGCAGTTCAACAATTTTGATGTCAGCCACTCAATAGGTAGTTTATAAGCCCTAACAGAAAACATTAGGGGAATTCAGTAGTCGACATGGGTGTCGACCACTGCAAAATGTTAAGAAATGAGATCTAGTAGTGGACACCCTCTCACACCTTGAATAATTAATGAATTCGAACAACCTAAGGTGCAATTTAGAAGCAAAAAAACCTAATATGAAGATAAAATGAAAGCATTGACAATGTTTTTCGGACAAATAAACACGAAGTTAATTTTACCTTCCTTGTCAGCAGACCGTTTGTGAACACACCACTTTAACGTCTGATCAACAGTGCAGATTCAACGGTCACTCTTATCACATTTTACCTGCCAATATCCGCATGGCAACCATTGTTTCTCATACAGGAGGCATTAAGTTTGCCGCCACAAATAAGAGTATCGCTAAACAATGTTCTTAAGCCTTATCATTTGGCGTTAAAACCCTCAGTGTCGACTGCGGGTACACTGTCGACTGCTGGTGCATTTACCCTAATAGTTTCTCCCTAAAAGGTTAATGTTAGCAAGGGTTTAAGTATAAAGAATGGCGTGTAAATACTTTGTACAATTTAACTTTATTTTACACACTTGACACACTGCAAAAATTACGTAATAATTGTTACACACTCTAACTCATTCCCCATTCGGCAAAAAATTTATGTTGATGGTTGATTTATAGAACGAATCCTGCTGTGAGCATTCCATCCACCCCCATTAGCATAAACCTCGCCTCAGTTGTCACATGGATGCATCTTGTATGAGATGTTGAATAAGCAGTTACTAGCTTCATGTCACCTGGTGATACAGCTATTCGTGAATGTCTTGCCACGATATTCGCAGTCGGTCACTACTGCTGCGTAACTTCGACCCCCGAGTCCGCTGGGTTTCGCGGTACAATTGCCGATGTCGACATGTCCTTGCCCACAGGTTCCTTATTCATATTATAACAGCTTACGTAGTAGATGAATAAAGTGAGGATCTGCCTTCCGCCACATTCGTCAACGAAGTGAAAACCTTCTTACATAATGCATGTTTATACTGTATTAACACTATACAACAAGCGGTGTATGTTGACCACCTCGAGTGTCTCAGTAGATGTTTGCTGCTATGTATCTGCAAAACAGCATGGTTGTTGGATTGTTATACGAGACCTAAATCTTTTAGTGTTGAAGTGACTGCTTTTTTTTTTTTTTTTTTCTTTCTGCTACAGCACTCTCCCGATGTGTCGTACGCGAGTTCCTAAGATGTGTTGTGTTTGTTCTGGTAGTACTTCCTTGGAAACACTCTAGGCACGGGAGACAGCCAGGAATCTATTCGTTCTGTTGCGGATAGGCATGTGGGTGTTTGTAGACAGATTGTATTTCGTGATGTGCATATGCGAGAAGGAATTCTTTAGGAAGGTATACAAGCTCGGTATATTTGTGGAGTGTTGCATATGATTTAAGCTTCCCATAAGTCACGATAGCTAATAGGTTTTTGACTGCTAGAATGTCGGTTCAATATTTTCACTATGCCCTCTCGGGGGGAGAAAGAAGGTCTGGGTTATTTGCGTTGATAGAAGCTGCTTTTATAGATCGAAAATGGGTTAGCCATGGTGTTGGGTTTTGCAGAGGGTTAGAGGAACGTAATTATTCATTCAAAACAAGAATTGATTATTATCTTAGCCAACGTACGAACGGCTTTTAACAAAGAAGTCTTTTGATCCGCTTCGCAGGAGAATAAGGTATAGTGTGTGTGTATCACGTTATTAACTTTTTCCGTTAATGTCAAACATTTTGGACAGCTTGTGACGTGCAGTGTAACACAATCAGGAGAAATTATCTCGTGTGGTATAGCTATGAGTGGCAATTTTTTTTTATTCTCCATGATTTATTTTCCCCATCACACTTAAATATTTTAGTTTCAACTTATTTGCGAACTGATAATAGTGCGAATAGTCAGTCTCGGCAGGAGTCGGTATCGGTGGGAGTTAGTCTCGGTAAGGGTCCAAGTGCGTAAATTCGTGTACGCTTGAAGGTGAAATAAACCACTGACGATGTGGTATCGTGTATGTTGAGTACGAATGCATGCATACCTTCCCCGAATGCGTAAAATAATACAATGCTAATGTGTCAAGGTATTTAGTACTGGTCCAAACCTAAGACCTATGTTCTAGATGTTTAACAGAACAGATATGTCCGCCAATCCTCTTATCTACACCTGCGACTCGTGATCTAGTTGATTTGCAGACACATCATGGTTGGACGGAAACAGGATGACGCACGGATACAATATGCTCGCCAGTCAACTGGTCCTTGCCCCAGTGCCTAGATTATGTAATAAGAGTTATTTATGTTGCTAATAAGGTTTTTTTTTTATTTTGTATGTAAAGTATTGTTCATTTAGTTCGAAGAATGGTACGGCGTATAAAGGATTTTAATTTTTTTCATTTTTAATAATAGCAGAATGCTATATTTTATTGAAATGGGAACGCATGGTTGATTTGGTCTTGCCGAATGAATATGCACGCACGATGTGAGGTGTTCTTGATGGCGGTTCGTTCTCTAGTGGAAGCCTTCGGGGGATCGTGGCGCGGTCTATCGGTGGAGTTTCGAAGTGTATGGCCTCTCTACCCACACCCTCCCTGATGGGTGTTCCTTAGTTGGGTGGGTCTCGCAGCCTCAACGATCGTTAGAACAAAATGTGGTCTCGCTCGCATGCAAACACATTTATACGGACATATATTTTACTCACTTAACACTGCAGCTAGCAATGTAATACATTAAAAATATATTTGCGATCGCACATTACGAGTGTGTCTCCCAAGACTCATTATCAGTTGTATATCGCTTACGAATATTAAAAGGGAGTAGATATTTGGTGACTGTCTTCGGTGGATGGGAAGTGTTGGTAAACTATGCTTATGAGATGGGTTTAAGGTGTATTTGACCTAGTTGTGCTACTCGTTGTCGGGGCGATGTTTATGATATGGTGGCTATAGCGTTGGTTGATAGGTGATGGTGGCTTACTATGCTTAAACGGAGTCTTCAGTCGTAATTGTACCTTCCATCTTGTTCGTAGCCAGGGATGATGCCTATGTTATGGATTTGGCTTGTATAGCTTCAGTGAATGGGAAATGTGGGGCAACTACGTTAATAAGAGGGATTTAGATTTACTTTGCCTTGCGGGCATGTTCGTCGTGAGGGGTGATGTATGTGATATGAATTTGGTGGTTATTTCTTAAACAGTTCGGAAATGATAGAAAAATGTGTTTATAAGAATTTATAGGGTGTACTTTGATCCTGTAACCCTGTTAGTTGTTGGGGGTGATATCTATGTTATGTATTTTGTGTCTGTATCTTAAACAGTTCGGAAAAGGGTGCCAACTATGCCTATAAGAAGGCTTACGGTATACTTGATCTTGTGGTACTCTTCGTTGTTGGTGGTGATGTCTATGTTATGAATTTGGTGACTATAGCTTCGGTGGATAGTAAATGGCGGTCATCTGTGTTTATAAGAAGACTTAAGGAGTGTTTGACTCTGCGATACTGTTTGTTGTCGGGGGCAATGTCTGTGTTATGAGTTTGGTATCTGTATTTTAAACAGTTCGGTAATGGCGGTTAACTATGTTATAGGAGGGCTGAAGGTGTGTTTGGAAACGATTTGGAAATATGTATGGGTGCAGACTCCAGTTACCTGAAACAGTGCAGATGCAAGCCTGTGAAAATGCTAGTACTGCTCTTCCCATGCAAGCACAGATTTTATTTTTATACTTTTGTCAAGGTCAGCTTCTCTGCCTGTTCATGCGTGACCCTGCGGTCCTTTTTGTTGTTGGGGGTGATGTATATGTTATGAATTTGGTGACTGTAGCTTAGCTTCGGTGGATGGTAAATGGCGGCCAACTATGCCTATAAGAGGGCTTAATGTTTGTTTGACCCTGCGATCCTGTTTGTTGTCGGGGGTGATGTCAGTGTTTTGATTTTGGTGGCTATATATTAAACGGATCGGAAATGGTGTCCGACTATGCTTATATGAAGGTTTAAGGCGTTCTTGGCCCTATATCCTTGATGTTACGCTCTAGATGGTACGAATGGTAGTTTGATGGCGGGAATCCAGGATGGCGGACGTATAACACAAACTTATTGGCGATTTACACCTCAGTTGCGAGTGAGCAGTGGTCGGGGTAGCATGTGTATTTATTGTGTAATTACTATCTCGGTACATGTACACTGAAGAGCCAAAAAAAAAAAACTGGTACACCTGCCTAATATCGTGTAGGGCCCCCGCGAGCACGCAGAAGTGCCGCAAAACGACGTGGCATGGGCTCGACTAATGTCTGAAGGTATACAGGAGACGTTGAAATCTGCGCCAATTTGAGAAATGGTTGCAAGTCTGTCACGTTTAATGATTCTCGTCAGTCGTCGTTTGTCCCGTTCGTTCACGATCTTTTTCCGGCCGCAACGATCTCGAAGATTTGATGTTTTACCGGATTCCCGATATTCACGGTACACTCGTGAAATGGTCGTACGCGAAAATCCAAATTTTATCGCTGCCTCGAAGATGCTATGTCCCATCTCTCGTGCACCGACTATAACACTACGTTCAAACTCACTTGAATCTTGATAACCTGCCATTGTAGCAGCAGTAACCGATCTAGCAACTTTGTCAGACGCTTGTTGTCTTATGTAGGCGCTGCCGACCGCATCGCGTTACTCTGATTGGTTCCCTACCTCTGTTATTTGCATACGCACGCCTATACCAATTTTTTTTTTTTGGCTCTTCAGTGTACTTAGTCTCGGTACATATACTTATTCGTTATGCAATTATTCGTTACGCAATTGCTCGTTACGCTTTAGTTACTTTTTATTACAATTACTCTTTATTACATGTAATTAATCGCCTTCGACGGGTCTGGAACCAAGGAGAACAGTTTCCCATGTTAAAGGGTGCCGACAATGATAATCCCTCTCTCCAGAGTCCGTTTCCAGGTTAATCAAATGACACTAAGGCTGCTGATGCTCCATAGTGTCATAGAACGCATGTGATCTCACTACTCTTGTGCTCGACGAACTTTACAGAACATTTAACGGAAACTTTACAGAAAATTTGCTCTGAGCCGTCTTCACAGAACCTCATGCACACGTCATGTTTTCGACTTATGCGAATGTCTAGGAAACTCGTCATCTGTAAAACGGTCTCGGTGCCACATCCCGACATTGCGGTGATAAACATCCGGTGGGTGCGTCTTCTGACGAAATGTTCATTCCTGCCGCAAACAAACGGGCGAGGTGGAAATCTCTTGCCAAACAGTAAATTACACCAAGAAACAAACTACTATACAAATGACGCTTAGTTTCATACACAATCGTAAACGTAATGCACGTACGCATGCATGAATATATGCATTGATGTAAGCATGCATGTTTGAATGTACGCATGCATGTATGGGCGTATGCAGGAATGCATGATTCTGAAAAGTTATGGGATTTTTGATGATGAACTTATCAGGGTCATTTATGGGGAACATTATTCATCACAAGAGTTGAACATTATGGAGGAAAAAAACTTTGTGTAGAGACACGGCGGGAACAAAAACGGGTTTCTTTTTCTTTTACTATTTTATTTATTATAATTTTTTTGTATTAGTGTATGCATCATAAATCTATTCGGAAAATACTGCCCCTAAAGTTATTTGTAAGCTAGAGAGCTAACTGCGACATAAATGAATGTCAACATGGCAAGTGGCCACACAACTGGTTGACCTAGTTCCCAATATGGCAGACGTCACAATATATTGTTTATGGAAAATAAACCTTCACTTCTCATCTGCAGTTCTAGAAACAATTTTATAGCTATATAAGTTTCATTTCTAATATCTTACTGTCGATGATTTAAAAACTATACTGAAGCCGCCGCGGTTGTTTCCGTTCTTGACGGGTGGCAACACTGGAATACACGCAGGCGAGAGCAGCCTTGGGTAACTTGACCGTCTTTTTTTCCCCGCACACGCTTGCCGACCTCTCGCAGGAAAGCAGAGCCAACTAACCTGTGCGTGTGTGTTCCAGGGCGCCGCCCAGGCAAGACTGTACGTCGCGGCACACGTTCGAACCCAGTTCCAGTCCACGCAGCCTCACGCCGGAGCAGAGAAGAAAAAAAACTTCGCTTTCGTTCTCAAGGTATGGATCTCGAGCAAAAGGAAGACAGGTGCTTAAAGCCGTTGGCCATGAAAACAATTATTTTATATTTTTACCACATGTTGTTCAACTTGTTGGCATTATCTGCGAATACTTTTTTTCTCAGATACGTTTTGTTTAGATAGAATAGTTTTTGCAAAATAACATGTCAAAGTCAACATTTTTTTTTCTGTTTTTGTAATGCACAAATAAAATAAACCAAACAATTTGCAGAAAATTTAAGAACGGAACTGGAAGGTCCTGTTCTAATTCTATGGTATGCTTTTGCAAAAATTATTTTACATACATTCAGAGGCAGCTACAAAAAAAAAATAAAAGGCAAGAGTATCTTTATTTTTAGCAATGTTTTTTAAATAGTAAAGACATTTCCTTTTACGATTTTATAGACGTCTTGAAGTAGTTCTTTGGCATCTTCTTTCAATGTGAATTATCTCATTTATGCACGTAAATTAGTTTCCATTGTTTGTGCATTTCTAAAACAGTAAAATTTTGACTTCGAAATTTATTCATGCAAAAACAATAGGCTCAAAAAAAATGTATATTGCGAGGAACGAGTAATTAATGATAATGTCTAAAATATGAAAATATTGTGGTACAAATATGAAATAACACATTTTTATGTAGCCAACGCCCTTATCAGCGTTTATAAATATAGGTTGTTCACAGTTGATAGAGCACTTGTGAAAGCCGTCATTTTATATCCATTTCCCCCATATGTAAAATTAACATTACCATGGGCTAGATCACTTTATTCTTGTGTCACATAAGCGAGAAGGCGAAATTGTGAGGGATCTTGTTGAGTGTTTTAATGCGTCAATTTGAATTGTAATATGTTTAATGCAAAACAAAATAGCAACTTGATTTGCCACAAATTCAAACATACGCTCGCAATACAATGTCAAAGAATTGGACGCTGTCAATCTAACCGGAAGTCTGTTTGCCAACGTGTACGGCAAGCATAGGGTGCAACTAGAAGGGAGTGATTTTTTTTTTCGAAGACTGATTTGAAAAGCCTTTACTTTACCGTGAACCGCCTATAATATAAATTCTTATTTTTACTTCTTAAATTACAGAAGTATTCCCCGGCATACTATCTCCCATTTAACATCCGGAATGCGGGAAAATCCAATACGGTGATTAAATTATCCATTTAAATGCTGTATGTTTTGTTCAGTACTGTTTGCAGAGGTTTTATCATTACAATTACGTTGCGTTTCAGTTTGGAATATACGGGACGTATCTAGATCCGACCGACAAACTTGACTGCAGGTGAATCACGGAAAAATAAGTCGTAAACGACCTATGGTCTAAAGTAAATACTAAGGCTGGTACACATATTTGAAGTTGAATCTGAAGCACCAGTTTATAGCAAGTATTGGCGATAGTATCCAAGATGAAACACTGATTGTCTGGGTAACGGTTAACTGAACGAAGATCTTATAACACCACAACACCTGCCACTGTCAACAAAATGTTTAATGTAAATAATCACGGTTACTACGCATATTACGAACTATACTCCATGTCGCGATAGCATTGAATGACGGATTATTATTCCCCATGTCGCAATTAACAAAACTGTTACCTTGTGTAAATACCCCAAGTCTCGCCGTTTTCGAGTAATACGTGTTTTACTTTCAAAATAATATTTACCCATACCTGGCAGGTGAGGGACGCACAATACCCAATAACACACTGTTGCGGCTTTTAAAGGGAGGGGAAGATTCCAGAGGGAGGTGCATCACAGTGGTACTGTAATACATTTTTTTTTCTCTAGTTGCAACGCCCAAAATGTGTACCTCCCTTGGAATTCATTTTAGATCATAGGTCGTATATATGTTTTCAACTTTTTTTTCGTGATTAACCTGCAGCCGAAGTGTGTCGGTCGAATTAAGATACATTCTTCATACAGCGATATTTTCGCTACGCGGTTGTTAATTATGAAACAAGCAAAAAAAAAACTGCCACAAACAATTTCGAGATGCCATGGCTGCGTCTCAGTTCCACGTAAGTAGGAAAGGTTTCTTGTTAGCAAGTTTTCCTGTTTGAGAAAGCAGACTTTGCAACGTTTACCGCCGTGGAATCTTGCCTCGCCAACTGTACTGCACGTCATAACCGTGGAGGGGTGTTATATCCTCTGCGACGCCCCTCCCTCCCCATCACCTTCCTTTCGGCGCTTTTCTGTATCCGCCCCTGGTTCACGGTTAACTGAACACTTTTGAAAGCTTTTCTTAGGTTATACGTTTCCTCTCATTTCGTGTCTTCTAATCTCGTGTGAGATTAAGGCCTTGCCCGACGCTTGAATTGCGACGCAGTGTTAATGAAATCCTGGGTTTTTTGACGAAACTATTAAACGTGACCCCAGTGTGTTTACCTACGAAAAGACGTTATACCCCATAAGATGACGGAGTGGTACTCTGAAGGTACCACGCATGCCGTAAATATTATTTCGGAGCCCTCAAATATAGTTAAAAATCTGCCTTTTCAGACTTCCTTAACTTAGAACGTACTAGCCAGACACAAGTCTAACTACGACAGGAGCCTGTATTGAACTGTGCTACAGACTTTTAATCAATAAGCACGCCAGTTCAGAGCCCTGCACGTAGCGGCGATGGCGCTCTTGTAGCGCGTGCCAACTTAACCCTTATAGCTCCCGCACTTCTCGTCCAAGAAAGGAGAAAAACGATGCAGGCAAGCGGCCCTCTTAAAGTTGCCATTAACCGTCTCACTTTATTCACGCGTCATGCCAATGGAAAGAACAGAATTTTTAACAAAGTAAATGTGATAATAAAATGCAAAATCGTTTTCTCGTGTGTATAAAACAAAAAGAAAAACATCGACTAAGTAGCTATAAATTTACATATTACACTCTGAATACAACTTCAAGCCTTAGAGGAGGCCGCGGTGGTGTAGTGGTTAGACTACTCGCCTCCCACCTAGGTGAACCGGGCTCGATTCCCGGTGNTTAAGCGCTCCCGGTGGCGCAGCGGATTGGTCCCTGGAGAGGTCTGCGGAGGGGCGGGTCATGTCTGGTTCCCCACCTACTAGTTCCTATTATTACCACCGTCGCGCTGTAAGCACACGCAGTTAAGATTGGAAAGGGGCGGGGGAGGAGGTACACGGCCCACGTAACAATAATCATTAAATTTTAATTGAGTAATTGGGTTTTTTATTCTTTCATGAAGCGCAAAGTATCTATCCCAGCAACTGGTATATGGTTTTCCTAATAAATCTGCCATTTAAAACTAAACACATTATTTCAGAAAATTTAAACCCTTTTAAAAACAAACCTATACGACTAAAAAGAAAAGACCATAACTGAATCAAAATTTAGAATCAAATAATTATTTTAGTAGATGTCTTTGATTTTGAAATATTTTATTAACTCAGCTGGAATATTTTCACAGAATGAATCAAAACTGAATCTATGAACCAGTATTACCAATCTTCAAATAACAAACCCAATAATTTCCGAGATTTGAAGTAATATCTAAGTGTTTATATTGAAGATTCGTTTGTGTAATTTTTCTTTATTAGGCGATTTCATCAGTTATATAAATATGTATAAAATTCATAATGTATGGATTTTAACATAATTTTTAAATCTATATTCTGTATTAATTTTTTTCCCTTTCCTAGCGACCTGGCCTTTACGTTCTATTGCTAAGTAATAGCTTTTCTGTTCATATAATTGTTATTTATTATTCCCAGCGAATAGAACTGACCTGGCAGTACAACCTCGGCGCACTTCACCGATTCGTCAGTAGGTACTACTCATTAACTTGACACCTGCCAAAGCTGAGGTTTGGACGTAGGTGTTGTAATCTGTTCTGTGGCGTGAGGCGCCAACACTTAATACTAGTCCTCAGTGATCGGGCGTAGGAATGCTTCGACACTGTAGTTTAATGGTCCAATTCACTAATGAATGAATACAGGATAATTCATATTTCACAAATCGAGGTTTTATTGTTGCATGAACATGTGAATTGATACATGAGCCCTTGAGACAACTCCCTCCCTTTTCTACGTATGCTCCGTACAATTCGCGTCGTAAAAGGGGGGGGGGGGGGGGATCTTCGTCGCACTTGTTGGATTATTATAAACGATCCTTCACACTGCGGGATAATTACTAAAGGTCCTTCACACTCGCTGGATGACTGTACTTATCTGGCTTGCTGTGCTGGTAGTTGTTCTTGCAGATGAGGTCCGGTGAGCTGGAACTGCTCGCGTCCTGTCACGGGCGCCTCGGTGACTCGTCACGACGTCCCTCCTTCTCGGGTCGACGCAGGACTCTGCGTCTGATGGCGGCTGGCTGCCGTTCTCGTCTCCTGCGGAATCACTCCTCCCTCCCGGAATCTCGTCGGCCGACTGCCATGTTTCCTCGGACTCCTCCGGTTTTGTAGGCCCTCATTGCCATATTAAACTGCCCCGGTTTCTCCAGGTAGCCGCGGACCGCCCCCCTGGGTAATCAACCGCGGGCGTGTACTCCAGCTCCCTACTTGGGTCCAGCGTCTGCTGTTTTGTTCTGGTTTACCAGTTTCAGCACTCCGTTCTGTCCGTGCGGAAATAATTGAAAGGGGCCTCTCGTTGCGTTCGTCCAAACGCTCTCTCGGTTTTTATTGTGGTCGAAAGCCTGGGACAAAGCACAGCCTGGCGAGGTCATAAATACGTCTCGCCGTTCCTGCCTGCTCGCGGAGTCTGGCGTCTGTCCTTCTATTCTAGCTGGAGGTTTGTTGTTTGTTCGGCGTTGTGGGAATACTTCGGGATCTCCCCCTGGCCGCTGCCTTCGTGTTCTTCCCGCTGTCACCTGATTCCACACCGTGACGCTATTCTCCCGCATGTCCGCCTTCCCATGCAAATGGTCGTCTTGTAGGGCCGATCTGGCGCTGTTCTCCTTCGTCACGGCTGCCTAAATCCTGACTGACGTCCTCCGCCTGTGAGCTTCGCTAGAACTTGAGTACGGACGGATAACATATAGGGACGCCGCAGGCGTCAAACTAAATATTCAATAAAATAATTTTACTGATAGAAATCACTGGTTCACGTCAGGAGTGTAATGCGCTACTCATTTTTGAATCTGTGCTTAGCGATTAACATTTTCCCACGTCGATACAACTATTGTTATTTGAAGTGGCGATCCCCCAGCGTAAGCTCGATCGTCCTGTGTTTCAGGCTTGAACATGATGCTTCTCACACTCGCTGTTGCGTTGCTGCAGCCCGGAGTTCACGCCGCCTTGCGACCTCACTGCTTTGTGACCAGGCAGAGCGATGGCTTGTTGGCGGCGTGCGATAATCGAGGCCTTCAGGAAATACCGCCAGACCTGCCCAGGAGCATCAGTGCTTTGAGTTTCAGCTTCAATCAGCTGGCGAGGTTAACAGACCAATTCGCAACAGACGACTGCGCCCTGGCCGAAACATCACCACTTCCGGAACACAACAGTTCTCGGCGATGCAGCCGGTTCCCGAATATCGAATACTTGGATTTCTCTTATAACGATATCGAAACCATTTCGAGTAGCTTTCTCTCAGACATGAGCATACTGAACACAGTTGATTTATCAAACAACCAACTCGAGGATCTACCCTCTCGTATCTTCAGCAGTAACACGTTTTTGTATTATGTCGATGTTTCATTTAACAAAATCAATTTCATTCGCCCAGAAGTGTTCAAAAATTTGCCTTATTTGCAAGTACTCCTTATTGCTAATAATCGTATACGTGACCTCCACAGCGAGACGTTCGAGGGTCTTGTGGGCTTGCGCACGCTGTGGCTAAACAATAACAACATACGTAGTCTTCACCACGACCTCTTTAAAAACCTTGGCAATTTGAGGGCATTCAAGCTTAATAACAATCAGCTGAAACATATCTCAGTGGAAATACTTCAGCAACTGCCGAACCTGGAGGCTTTCCGAGCGTCTCACAACCAAATAACATTTCTGAGCCCAACAATATTTTCAAACAATCCCAGACTCAAAGTTGTTGAATTCAGCCATAACTCTATACGACGTCTGTCAAAATATACGTTCTTGAATTTGATAAAAATGCTTGTCGCTGACTTCTCTTATAATTACATTGACTGGTTGTATCTAAGTTACAATCCTGTTTCACTGACAAATAGTACGGAAGGTCAAGTGCTCGAGATGGACACAGGAATATGCCTGGATCAAGCAGGAGTCGAAAATCCATGCTTCACGTCGTATGATAATTATTATCATGGAAACGAAATTTTTCACTCAATTGATTTTTCGTATAACAACGTTAGAAGCATCAGATTCAGTAATGCTTACCCAGCTCATTTTTTAGAGCTTGCAAACATTTCACTCGCAGGTAATTTCGGGCTTGAAATTAAAACTCAGTTTTTCAGTAAAGAAAGGTTTGTTACACGTCTAAATCTTGATGGAACCAACCTTGACTGGAGGAACTTGACTTTAATCAATGAAATTTTAGAACTACCCCTCTTAAAAACTTTTAGTATTATAGGCTGTGGAATTTGTAAACCCTATGCAAGACAGATGTTGATGTCTATTTTTAATCCAAACAAACGTTATAATGTTATATGTGATGACTCTACGGACGCAGAACGGGTAACAAATACAGGAATGACGGCGGAAACAAGTGGCCCAAATATGAGTGATAATACTACTGTGGTGGTCGCTCTAGTTGCCGCAGAGAATGCCAGTGCTATAGAGTGCTTGGGAAACAGCTTTTCTACTGACACAAATGACCTGTGTGATTTGGAATGCGAATACTCTGTGAATAGCTCCTTGAAAACACATCACATCGGCTCTTTACGGTTAGAGTATTTGTGTGATAACACACTGGATTGTTCATACTACTCATTTCTTGTCTTACCAGACATAAAATCCTCCTTTTCATGCATGCTGTTCTCCCACAACAACGTCAAAAGTATTAAGGATGATTACTTCCAGTTTTCTAATAATGCAACGGTATTGGATTTGTCTTTCAACTCCTTAAATACGTTACAGGACAAAATATTTTATCCTTTGACTATTTTGAAGATTCTAAATCTAAATAATAATAACTTATCAAGTCTAAGCCCTGAGATTTTCAAACACTTGACGCAACTTGGTATTCTCACACTTCACAATAATAGCATATCTTCATATGATGCGTATATCTTTGCCGAATTATCACATCTCTCTTTCGTTTCAGTTGACTTCACTGACCTCGACCGGCTTCATGATGTTACTTTCAGAAATCAAACAGAACTAGCGTTTTTACATGTGCTTGAACGTACGAACACTGCAGTGCATAAAACTATTATAACTACGAAATTCCTAGAAAATATATGTGGAGCGCAGTCATTAAGTTTGACTGGGTTTAACTTAAGCGCAAATTTTAATGGCACGGTCTTGTGTTCAAAATCTTTGATAAGATTGGTATTACATCAAAATTACTTACCCTTTCTTTCAGACGATATTTTTTTCAGCCTTAAAGATATACAATTCTTAGAATTACAACAAAATGATATTCAAAGAATTGGACATAACGCTTTTAGAAACTTCACAAATGTTTTACTTATTGACCTTTCGCATAACCTAATAGAGGTTATTAATAGCGCAGTGTTTTCTGACATGCAACAACTAAGAAAACTGAACGTATCCCATAATATAATTTCTTGTGTGCCTGCGATGCTATTTAAAAACTTATCGATGCTGGGCACAATTGATCTAAGCTATAATCATATTGTATGGATAGATTCGGACGCTTTTAGTACTCTATATTCTTTAACGGAGGTATATTTGAACAATAATCATATAAAGTCAAGAAATGAAATTTCTACATCCCATACATACAATAAAATATGTATGTATGTAGGTGGTTCAGGGGCTTTAGGTGAATTAAAATTAAACACCACAAACAATGTGTCTGCACCCAGAAATAAATATTCCGTAATGGTTATAAATATGGCAAACAATGATCTTGAAATCATTGACAAGGCCATGTTTTTTAATATGCCATTTTTAGTACGCGTAACGGCATCTCACAATAGAATCCACCAGATTGGCAATGACAGTTTCAAGAATACAACAGAACTGCGAGGTTTAGAACTGGATAGCAATGCATTGGTTGTAATAAATGCAAGTATATTAAAAAATCTCACTAGACTGAACTACTTGGCACTGCACAACAACCAAATCGAGTTAGTTGAACATGGTGCTTTTTCCGACCTGGTCTCATTGGAGCATCTTATCCTTTCCAATAACAGACTAAAAACATTTGACTCGTCTTCGTTGCCCATCCAGAGTGCTTTAAAATATTTGTCACTGCATAGTAATAATATTACTACGTTCGGTAACTCAAGTGCTCTGGAACTCCCTTTTTTGGAAAGCTATTTTTTGAGCTACAATCCGTTAACAGATATTATTGTGAACGACTTTTATAATTTGCCTTCTATTGCTAACTTGGCGTTGGAAAATACAGGTGTACATACATTGGACGCCGGGGCTTTCAAGAATATCACACAAATGAAAATCCTCAAACTTGGTAGCAGTTGTATTCACTCTCTATCGTCGTACCATTTTCGTAGCATGCAACAGCTTCTCATCTTTGATATCAGTGTTCCAAGTAGAGATAGATGTATTCCGGGCACAAACAATATACTAAGCTGGAAGAACCTCACACTCATAAACTATCTGTTTGAACACCCACGTCTTCAATATCTTATGTTAGCCGGCCATGAAATTTGCAATAACCTTCTTTGGAACCAAATCATAGACAATTTGTTCCTGTCCGAAACGTGGAAAAGTGTCGTTTGTTCAGATATGACTGGACTGCCGACATCTGTTATATCTACAGACCAAAGAATATTTTTGAGATTATCACGAGTTGATTGGTAGTCATGCGCTGCTGACTAAGAAGGCCGCATGCTTATTACGCACATTACAGGTCCAGCATCAGCAGCGGAAGAATGGGAGACAATTTTGAATTTAAGCTTATCTTCACATTTGATTGGTTCTAATTTAAAATGTACAGCGTGAAACTAAAAGAATCATCCGATTTCATCAGGCTAGAACTTTTACACGAATGAAGATAGGGACTCGCGGGTAATTGTAAAATACATATCGAAACGTGAAGCTTCCCTTGGCGCATGTTACACGTCGCCAGTTCACTTGGTTGCCGGTAGGTGTCGCCTACGTCTGATGCCGCCATCGCGCTTGTCCAGTGTGCGTCGGGTTGGCGATAACACAGCAACAATAAGCGTTTTGCGTTCCTCCGTTTCAACAAGCGCGAGACGTTTATAACTGTGCAGCGTGATTTTCGTCAGCGGCATGGCACTGCGCCTCCTACTGCGCAGAGCATCCGACGGCGGCACGAGCAGTTTCAAGAGACCGGTTGTTTATGTGAGGGGAAGCCCCCCCCTCACGTAACTGAACAAGACGTGGAGAGCGACCGGCAGAGTTTTGTACGGAGTCCACATTAGTAGCCGAGAGCTGGCCATCTCTCACATGACTGTCTGGCGTGTTTTGTGGCGGTGATTGTTTTTTCAAACCATGCAGGATCCGTGTGCTACAAACCCTTCGCGATGTCGATAAACGAGTCTTCTTGAGTTTTGTGAGTTCATTGTGGGCATGGGGATGGACAACGAAAACGTTTGTTCAAGTTTGGTGCTCGGCGATGAGGCCATGTTCCATTTAAGTTGAAAAGTGCACCGCCAAAATGTACGAATATTAGCTTAAATATTTGTGTTATTATAGGTGTTTTACACTTTAAACGTGAAACCGTGAGAATTGAGCCAAATCAGCGAGAACAGCTAAAATTGAGCAACTGACAGTCAGTGCCAGATAACTAATTAATATAGTGGCTGAATTTTACTGATTTATTTGTGATTCGCACTGAATGTCAAGAATTCCACTGCTATACGTCACTGGTTCCCAGTCAATTTGCTTGATTCGCCGGTCAGCAGTAGCTTATCAACTGGCATTCAGTGAATTTTACTTCACTGATTGATATCACTGATTCTAACTTACAGTGTAAAATTTACCCGAAAATTTAATTGGAATACATGTAAAAGTTATTGTCTCGTGAAATCGGATGAATCTTTTTGATACGCACTATATTTCGTCTTGACTAAAACAGCAAGAAAATTGAGCATGCTTTTCATATGCTTTTTTTTCCTTTCAAGTCATTCTTATTTAGACAGCCTAGGCTGTCAAAATTGTGCAGAACGTGGACAGAAAACATTTTATTCAAAAAATGTTTAACGTGTCTGAGGAATGTATGCTTACGAATAGCAGTTAAGTAACATTACACACGTGTACACAATTTTATTACTAAAGTGTGCTTTTCGGGGTGAAAATAGTTACAAAGGGGGTTTTTGCGATCATTTTTCGATATGAACATTACAGCACAGATCATAAACGTTGTACAGGGACGTAAGTTACCACTTAATTTTTATTATTACATCATAGGATGTCACTGAAAGTCTTATAGAGGCGTGTTGCCGTCGGAAAGTCTGCACGCAAGTTTAGTGCGTTGCGCATAGAGGGGAAAATACAATTGATATACGTGCCTGGGAAGCCCTAAACGCTTCTGCGCAATTAGTGCTCAGACATGCAAAATACCTTCATCGACCAGGCGGCCACCTTTAACTAGGATAACATTACAAAGGCCTTTATCTAGCGAACAATCTGTCGGTAGAACTAATATTCTAATATTGTTTAGTATATGCATGTATATATATGTAATGTAAAATCTTGGTTACATTGTTGTTTTACACCGAAGATACTATGTGTCGTAGAGCTGTCAACAGTTACCAGAAAATGTGTAGCACATATTTTTATGTTTATTCACCCTCTGCTTTAACATCCGTTATTTTATATTCCAGTTGCAGATATGGGCAACTAAACCAATAAATATTTTAAGCTGATTGACTTTAATGTGATTGAAACTAACCTCTTTCCTTTCGTCCAGTTTGAAGAAAAAACAAACATGTAACCCGTTACCCAAGTTTACTCGATTGCGGAAAGGCAGAATTAGTCAAGTACTTGACAAACTACAACAGCGGAAAGCTTCAGGCAATGCACTGGAATTTTTACGTCAGAATTGTACAAGTGGCTTGTCTCGTAATTTTGATATATTTCTCAAATCCAGGGTAAGAGAAAAACTTTTGTTGCAAGTAAGTTGTGTGCGCGTGTGTGTGTATATATATATATGTATATACATATATACACACACACTAGCTTGCACTAGCTTGCACTAGCTTGCACTAGCTTGAAATGTGTATTGGGAGAGGGTGGGGTGCACTATGTAGCGGTGATAGCGGTCAAAGTATTAAGGTTTTATTAGGCTGTCATCTCTAAGGCGCGGCATGAAATGTGTACCTAAGAAAGAGAAGTTGTGGAATCCACAATAGAGAAGAAATGAAGTAACTAGGAGAAAACACCTGCGGTTATTTTATTTATCCGCAACGTTTCCCCACAAGCGGAAATCTGAGCTGGGATCAACCGGCGTTATAATGAGTGCAGGAGAGCCACCGAGTTGCTTTTAATTCACTCTAAAACACACACAATGACCTGTTCTTCGCAGGAAACCCTCCAAACAAGAGCAGCCGGTATATTCTGTTGTGTTTGCAACAAATGAACACGAAGTATATATTACACAAAATAGCGGCTGCAAGCTGTAGAAAAAAAAAAAGCGAAACTGTGTTTACCAAGGCAATGTCAAAGGCGTAATTCATAACATAAAAAAAATACAACATAAAATGCAACTTACTGTAATGACAACTGTTACGCTGCGTTGCAGTTTATTGGCACAAAAAAGAATTTTGTAACCAGTTTATTTTTTGGGTTCTTCTAAAACAAGAATTTCCTAACAGCAAAGCATTTGCATGTTAAGAGAATTGGAANTACAACATAAAATGCAACTTACTGTAATGACAACTGTTACGCTGCGTTGCAGTTTATTGGCACAAAAAAGTATTTTGAAACCAGTTTATTTTTTGGGTTCTTCTAAAACAAGAATTTCCTAACAGCAAAGCATTTGCATGTTAAGAGAATTGGAATCATACACGGTATTGCACAATTGACTGAACTACTTAGGATTTTGCTGTAGTTAATAAGATAGGTGTCATTAAATATAAACCCTAGTATGTACAATATCGGTCAGTTATTTTACGCTTAAAATTTTCTAAAAATTTAAGCATTTTCCCCACAAAATACAAAAGTAACTATTATTTAAATATAAATTTTCGTTCGTTTCCTCGCCCGAATTGCTATCAAAACACAATTTTTCCTCGCGCATTCAAACGGAATACCGTAATTTAAAACTATAAATTATTTAATTCTGTACATACCAACGCCATATATATAATATAAAGATTTAATATATGAAATGATAAAATATATATTATAATATAAAAATACTAACGAAAATCACAATTCTAAATCATGAATGATTTAACCATAAAATGAAGAAAGGTTTCAGTCAAAACTTTAAAGTCGGTTTTTCATTATTTTTGAAAATATTCGAGAAAAAATAATTTTAAACTAACCATTCTGAACACACGTAATCTTCTGCCGAGTTTATAAACAGTTTGATTATTTTGTTAATATATTATATTGTTACTTTATCCTTTATTATTTTACTTATTATACAATAATATTTGTGTTTCTTTCGTATGTACAAGATTACATTCTTTTAAATGCAAACTTCTTCAAATTCTGATCCTCAAGTAGATAAGAATGAAATGAAATTAAAAATGGTAAGAAAATGTACCATTTAGAATTAACATATTTAACTGCGTATTTATTTCCAACACCGGGATGCAAAGAAGTCTCGATACCGACAACATCAAATCAGCTAGCAAATTGTATAATTACGCTACAAATAACATCGTCATTACAAAAATTGAACAATTTAGTAGAAAAGGATAAATTGCATAACCCATTAGTTAACTCATAAAACTATATCATAAACTATAGCGTATTTTGTGTACTAAAAATGTAATTTACGCAAGATACTCCATTCCTAAACAGTGCAAATCTTCAGCCGTATGTATGCAACCATGCAAATCACAGGCAGGAAGGTGATATCATAAATATTTCTTCAAAGAAACGTGGGCTAACAAATTAAATAACAAAGGAGTGAAGAGTGATGAATTATCATTGAGGCTCAGTTGAATATTTTGCTGTTTTATTATTGTGGTTGAAATTTACACACATTACCACAGAATTGTAAATGAAATAAATTAAATCTCAACAAAACCATATTAAATGCATTAAAAATTATATCAGCGTAAAACTGTGTGGTACATAATCTCTTAAGCGTAAAAAAAAAANAACCATATTAAATGCATTAAAAATTATATCAGCGTAAAACTGTGTGGTACATAATCTCTTAAGCGTAAAAAAAAATGTGTGGTTGCATTAAAATATTTTTTAATGTTGAAAATGCTGACTGATAAGCAGTATGAGGGGCTATTATTTTTCATACACACGTTAATTATTTTGCTGTAATCTCAAGGAAAACAAATTGTAACTGTACACAGGGCAATGAAAAATATCGTAATTTGGTTAGATTCCTTGGGAAATCCCGGCTATATTCGCTATTATTATTATTATTATTTAGATTGTTAATATTAGGCCTACTTATGGACAGATAATATTACTTAAAAACTGAACCTTAATGATAGTTATGTGGTGAAGAATTAGAGGAATATTGTCAACCTGAATAATCACTTGGACTATGTCATAAAATGTGTATCGTGCTTATGATTTAAGTTAAAATGTATACCATACTAGTGGCGTTAAGTGACGAAGGTACATAATGGTTCATACTGCACACAACACATTAAAAATATGTGCGCTGAATTTCGATAAAGAGAACATTCTAAGAATACTAGTAGGAAAACTTTCGAAACTAAAACATTACAACCGAGCGAGGTGGTGCAGTGGGAAACCTTCGGACTGGCATTCGGGAAGACATGGCTTCGATGCCTGGTCCAGACATGGTTTCCCCAAACCATTCCATGCGAATGCTGGGAGTGTTCGCTACCACAGGTCATTGACGGATTCATTGCCCGTTCATGCTACCTATAACATAATTTGGTTATCTAGGCTTCTAGGCTGGTGCCTCGTCTTGCTGCAGTCTTCACGAACAGAAGACGTCTCGTCGTACCTTGCAGTAGGCATCTTCAAGGTCAGCCCGACGGAAGCCTAGATAAACATCGTGACAATAACAGGGAGAGCTCAGTCTTCAGAGACTTAAAAACATGAAACGACATGACGTATAGCCAAAACTGGGCGAACACAATTCCATCCTTAACAATTACGTCCCACTTTTGCTGCTATGACATAAATAGTAAAGTAGCACAACCACACTTTTTTGGAGCGTGTTCCAACAGTAAAAAAATTATGATATCAACATATAATGTTACTTGGTAATACATTCATTTCATCTTCTTGAAAGATAGAACTATGTCCTTTTTAGGTGATAGTGTGGAGTCAAACCGCTTCATTTCGAGTGGTGCAGCTAGAGTGTCCTTGCAGGACCTCACATGGAATGTATTCAGGATGTGCACTATGCTAGTCTTCACCTGTAGAAGCGCGAACCTCATACCTGTGGGAAAAAAAGCTTTCTTAATTACACTTGCAGGGATTTAAACCACAATTCCTGCCAGTAACTGCGTCAGTATGCTGATCGGAGATGTGTATTAATTTCTACGCTTGCAATAGTGTTGTAAAACTCTTCATAAAATACATTATTTATAGAGGGAAAGGGTCTATTACTTTGTGAAGCACTTAACTGCCTATTTTAAAACCTATTTTCAAAGCTGTGAAAAAAGTCAAGGCAAACACTCCACCCCTTACACCCCTTCCTGCGAGTGTACCTGATACGCAGGATTGCATCATCAACTCGCCAACCTGTCTCTCCAGAGCCAGAAGCCGAGATGGCGGTTGATGATTCGCAAAACACTGGCGAAGGCTCAGGGGGCCCATGATTAACAGGCCTAGAAGGAAATTGAAATAACTTTTGCTGCATGCTTCCTTTCCATAACTCATGTCCCTCATACAGTGGAACTGCCGGGAATACTCTCATAATCTTGAATAACTGTCAGAACTGAAACAGCTCCTAGTGTCCCTCACCCTTACAGTCATTTGTCTCTAGGAAACACACTTTTGTCCTACTGATACAGCCTCCCTTCGAGGTCACATGTTTTACCGCCTGGATAATGTGTTGATGGACCGTGCCTGTGGCGGTGTCTTTCTTGTGGTGAAGGGTTTTTATCATGAAGCAGTTGCCCATTGCACTACTCTCCAGGTAGTGGTAGTCAGGAATTTCCTCGGTGTGTTTGTTACTACTTGTAGCATCTGTGTACCCCTAATCCAGTGTGTCAGCTTAGCTGACTTTGATGAGCATTCATCTCAGCTCCCACCTCCATTTATGATTGTTGGCAACTTTAATGCACAAAATAAGTTATGGGGTTCTGATCACAGGGATGGCCAGCGTCATGTAACCGAGTCGTGGATCACCAGTTCTAATGTTGCCCTGTTGAACTCTGGTAGTCCTACACACTTAACCACCCACAGTGGCTCTCCGTCTTATATAGATCTTTCTTTCTGTAGCCCAGCTTAGGTTGCCCACTTTTGTTTATGTGTTTACCCAGATCTCTATGGGAGTAACCATTACCCAATCATCTTGGATCGGGTGTTTGCTGCCCTAGCCATACCACCTCGGTGGGTGCTTAAGAAAGCTGACTGCTCTCATTCCCAGCATTTCCTCCACTTCACTGCTAAGGTTCCCCTTGACATGAACATTGCAGTGGTGCTATTCAACTCTATCATCGTGTCGGCTGGACAGGCTACCGTCCCTCAGTTTTCACCTCGTGGTCGCAGGTGTGTTCCTTGCATGAACGACAAATGCAAGGATGCCGTCCATTCCCGACAACGTGAGCTCAGATGCTTCAGTTTTCACCCTACTAAAGCTAACCTGGAGCTCTTTTGTGTTTGTCAGGCTCGAGCGTGACATAGCATTAAGGATAGCCAGCAGAAATCCTGGAGAGACTTTATTTCGTCGCTCATGGTACATGCTACCAGTAAGTTTATCTGGGACATTGTTCAGAAGCTGTACAGACAATCTCTCGGTACACAGGTTCCTTCCTTCTGGTCAATAACAGTATTGTTACTGGTAGGACAAACATGATAATTTGTTGGGTCAGTATTTTGCATATGTTTCGAGCAGCATTCATTACACTCTCTCATTTTGAGCCATCAAGGAGTCTTGTGAGATGGCGGGTGTCAACTTTCGTCGCTCGCGTGAGGAGGAATACAACCAGACTTTCACACTTCTTGAGTTGATAAGTCTCTATCGCACTTGAAGCATGCATCTGTTGGACCTGACAATATACATTATACTATGTTGCAACACCTCCCAGTCTATGGGAAACTCTTTTTGCCGAGGCTGTTTAGTAACAGTTGGACTCAAGGTTTTTTTCTCTTGCAGTGGTGCGAGTCAACCCTTGTACCAATTTTGAAACTGGCAGATGTCTATGGAGATGTTTCCAGCTATTGACCTATTTCCCTCACCAGTTGTGTCTGTAAGACCATGGAGTGTATGGTTAATGCATGTCTGATGTACTGCCTTGAGACCTGGCAGCTTTTATCGCTTCTTCAGTANAGACCATGGAGTGTATGGTTAATGCATGTCTGATGTACTGCCTTGAGACCTGGCAGCTTTTATCGCTTCTTCAGTATGGTTTCTGCAGAATTAGTTCTGCGTTGAATCATTTTAGTCAGCTTGGAGGCTCCCATATAGACCATCTTTATGCGAGGGCAGCACCTCTTTTCTATTTTATTTGACACGGAGGNGTCAGCTTGGAGGCTCCCATATAGACCATCTTTATGCGAGGGCAGCACCTCTTTTCTATTTTATTTGACACGGAGGAGGCATATGACACAACATGGCACTATGGTATCTTGCGAAAACTGTCTGCTTGGTGTTTTCGTGGACATCTTCCATAATTTATACAGAAATGTATGTCATTCCGCACCTTCAGAGTTTGCAATGATGCTACCTACTCTCGGGGTGTTTGTTCAGATGAATGGTGAGCTACAGGGAAGCATTTTGAATGTCACTCTGTTTGTCATCGCTATCAATGGCACTGTGTAGTCCTTCTGCCACCTGTTGAATGTGCGCAGTATGCTGATGACTTTCCCATTTTCTGCAGTGCTGCAAATCTATGCATGGCAGAACATCAGGCCCAATTGGCCGTCCACCACCTTGGCGACTAGGTCGACAGCTGTGGTTTCCACTTTTCCACAGCCAAGACATAGGTGGTCCACTTCTGTATGGAATGTGGNGCGACTAGGTCGACAGCTGTGGTTTCCACTTTTCCACAGCCAAGACATAGATGGTCCACTTCTGTATGGAATGTGACATCTTTCCCTCTCCTGAGGTGATTTTTATGGTTCTGTTCTGCCGGTTTCTACCAACGTCAAATTTTTAGGCTTCTTGTTCGATTGTAAACTCTTGTAGNTTTTTATGGTTCTGTTCTGCCGGTTTCTACCAACGTCAAATTTTTAGGCTTCTTGTTCGATTGTAAACTCTTGTAGAGTAGTCATATTCAGTCCCTGCAATCTCGCTGTGTAAGGGACCTGAATATTTTGAAAACATTGAGTAGTCGTGACTGGGGTGCTGACTGAGTCACCCTTCTTTGGCTGTATCGTGCCCTGGTATGTAGCGAAGTAGTCTATCGCAGTGTAGTTAATTCTTCTGCCAGGTTGTCTGTGTTGAAACCATTAGCGAGTGTTCGCCTTTCTGGTGTTGGTTTTGCATCTGGGGCTTTCGCACGAGCCCTGTTATCAGTCTTCGTACTATGGTTGGTGAACCTCCTCTACTTTGCAGGGGTGACTAACTGCTTCTTTCCTACGGAGTGCGGGTGCATTCCGCTTCTTCGCGCTTTCACCACAATGCTTTTCTCCTTCCGCCCCATGAATGGTTGTACTCTGCTAGGCAATGTTCTCCTCAACCGGCGTCTCCACTTTGCACATGCCTCTGGAGCAGTATGACTTACCCCTGTTTGTGTAACCTTTGCCTCGCTGCGAACAGATATGTCTGACACCAAAGGTTCAAGTGCGCTTCGACCTGTGTAATTTTCCAAGTTTGAACACTCCTCCTGTTGTTTACAAGGACCTTTTCCTTTCCTCTGTGCTCCGAAGTTTTAATTGTTTTAACACTAATGGTTCCGAATCGGATACCTCGACTGGGTGCGCATTTCTCACTGGTGCTTCTCGGTATCTTTTTCAATTTCATCCATCGTGTAGTATTTTAACCACAGCGCTTTCTGCCTTTTTTCAAGGCTTTGTGTTTTATCAGTAGGGAGTTTCACCTCGTGTGCTCCGGTCGATGAGTGCCTTAACCGCCATCAGATCTGGCTCCACTGCTCACCCGCTTCTCTACATGATCCGGGAGAAGCTGGCAGGGGTTGTGCGTATCGGTGTTCGTGTCTTTTCCCTGTGGGTTCCAGGGCATGCGCGCATCGCTGTCCATGACACAGCGAATATAGAAGCTAAGAATGCACGCAGCTAAGAATGCATGCAGCCTTCCATCCTGCGACCCTCGTGTCCCTGCGTGTGATGTGCTGCACGCGATCCGTGTCCTTGGTAGCCGGAGCGGGCTTCTCTGACTTGCCTGCTTGCACTCGTCCTGGACTTCCGTGCACCCGCGCGGAACACGATGTTCTTTTCCGACTTCGTATCGGGCACACGTGTCTGACACACAAATATCTGCTTCGTGATGAATCCCCTTCTGAGTGTACCATCTGTGGCACTCCCTTGACTGTCCGGCACGTTCTGGTGGAGTATCGCAGGTATGACCGGGCTCGTCGGACTTTCAATGTTCCTTAACGACGTTAGGCGGATGCTGTGTGATGGGAGTACATCTGTGAGCAGCGCACTCCCACAGTACACATAGACGAAAAAATTAAGGCTGTTGGAACAATTCAAGAGGAACATGGGCTGGGGTATTTTGCATTTAGAAAAAAAAAAACCATCTAAGTTGTTCAACATAAAAAATATTTTAATTTTTTACATTTGAATTACTGATAATATTTTATATTATATTAATTATAGAATTTCAGATTCTATGCTCATAGACCCTGGAAATCCAGGTGGCAGCTTCCTATTAGGAGGGCGTCTCGCAGATGCCTCCTTATGGGTCAGCGTTTCACCGACCCCTTTAAAATGAAAATTAAGAAAACAACCGGATTAATGTGGTTGATAATTTACAGGAAATCTCTAAAGTTTATTGAGTTAACATTGTCGTTCCACTTATTATTTATTCCGTTTTATTATTGTGCCTCTTTTATGCCACTTCGTCCTCAGTTTATATTTGATAATTATATTACCAAATTTTATATTATTATTTTTTTGCTTTGTTCCACACTTTCTTATTATTTATTTGTTTTAATGGTCTAAAATCTGCTGTTCCACATCTTCTTATTAATGCATTCATTCTCTTTAGTGAGCTAGAATTTGTCTGTTAAATGAAAAAAAAATTGGATTTTTGTTGGAAAATTATTTGATTTTGATTTTTAAAAAATCAACATTTTCGTTTAAAAGGCAAGATTTTCGATAAAAAAATTCCTTTGCATTATTTCTAGTTCATCAACATTTTAAAATAAAAGTGGGGCGATGTTGCACACATATTTTTGTTAATTTTATTGAATTTTTGTTAAAAAAACAAATAATTTTAATTAAAAAAATAAGATTTTTGTTGAAAAAATTGAATAATTATAATGTATATAAACTTGTTAATTGGCCAAGGTCTCTCACCACCTCACTACTAAAGAGCGCGCGCCAGTATTGGGACACACAGAGGCGACAATACAATTGTTGCACGGGCCTGGGACGTCCATAACGCTTTCACCCGTCTGGGCCTCGGACAAACAAGACACCTTCAGCCAGGCGTGAGACACGTGTCGTCTCGTGCAACTTTGTTCGCCCGCGTTCGAACCGTCTGCACGAACGTGTCGTGCACCTATCCCGCCCGAATTCGCCGCTTGCTTCACGTCTGGGACACGAGAAACACGAAGCCGCTGGCACTTCCGCCTTGCGACGACCTCCGCTGAGCTGGAAATCTACGTAGCAGACGGGCTGTTCTCCTACGATGAAGGCCGACTACGGAGATGCTTCCGGTCACAAGCGGAATACCGGCCCCCGCACGTCTGCCCGCAGTCTGGCGTTCATCGACAACTGGCTTTTGTTGCGGCCCACCAGGGTGGCCGCTGTTACTAAGACAGCCACAGTGCTCGTGACGTCACAAGACATTTGTGTTTCCCGACGACGACGCTGCGCAACGTCCTGAAAAGGAACTGCGGCGCATGCGCGCACTCTACACTACGGCGAGAAATTTCCTCATTGGCTGGCGTGACCGGAAATGTAAATTAAATCTTATTTGTTAGTATTTTATTGTATCCCCTAGGGTTGGTGTTGTAGATTTTTTTTGTCTATATAGTGCTGACCAAGCCTGGGTTAGAAAGAGAAAGATGTCTGCCTCTCTCGGGGATTGTCGGTTTCAGTAGCGGTTGCCGAAGACAAGTATGATATCAAAATTACAAGTTTGGTAGTGGCATTCAGCATTACATTGTAAAGACATTGCATTTCAAATGTAACGATGCATGAGTTTTTGATCACATGTAAAGTTAGAAATAAAGAAATTTCTTTTTGAAGAGAAAGAGAACTACAGTATGGCTACAAATTATCGGGTTGCTTAAATATAGTTCAACGAAATGAGTTTTGTCAGATGCTATAACATGGATGGATGAACGTTTCATAGAGTTATTGTATTTAAATAATGGGTTTCGGCAATCACCACTTAGTACAAACGTAAATTTTAGTTCTTGTAAATGTAAAAAAAAAAAAAAAAATGGGTGCGTGTATTTATGTACGCGCGTTAGAAGTTATACTTCTTTGNGCGTGTATTTATGTACGCGCGTTAGAAGTTATACTTCTTTGGCGTGACTAAAATAAAATTTTATTACGCATGTTACCATTTCACGCTTACATTCATTCACATATTGTCCCATATCATAGTTGAATTCAAACTATATAAATTAAATGTTTTTCAATTTGCTTATTACATGAACTGATTTTCTGTCGGNGAAGTTATACTTCTTTGGCGTGACTAAAATAAAATTTTATTACGCATGTTACCATTTCACGCTTATATTCATTCACATCTTGTCCCATATCATAATTGAATTCAAACTATATAAATTAAATGTTTTTCAATTTGCAATAATGTACTTGACTTTTTCTGTCGGTTTTAAATATAACCACGTGCTATGCTGTGTACCTTGCGTTTGTATATACGTAGCTAGACGATACGCGCATAACCTCAAATACTTGAAAACAATACGCGCATGCGCGTTGGGTCATACCCCTACCACGTTCACTGTCGAATTTCGTTACACTGTGCGCGCGCAACTTCCGTTGCACACTAAACTTTTACCCTCAACGCGCCAGAAGAAGTATAACTTCAAAAATATTTTTTTTTGCACTTTTATAAATATTTTATTGGGATTCTTCCCTTATTGCAACTCCTGTAAAGAAAAACTTACAATATATGATAAAAGCCTTCATCAAACATGTTCTTGAATGTGTTTGCGCCGTATAAGTTGTATACGTGCTGTAGAGATATCGACAGTTAACAGAAAATGTGTAGCAAATATTTTATGTATATTCACTCTTTATTTTAACGTCCGTTATTTTATATTCCATTTGCAGACATGAGCAGCTAACCAATAAATATTTTAAGCTCATTGACTTCAACGTGACTGAAACTAACCTCTTTCCTTTCGCCGAGTTGAAGGAAACGCAAATANATATTTTAAGCTCATTGACTTCAACGTGACTGAAACTAACCTCTTTCCTTTCGCCGAGTTGAAGGAAACGCAAATATGTAACCTGTTATCTAAGTTCTACTCGATTATGGAAGGGCAGAATTAGTCAAGTAACTGATAAACTTCAGTAACGAGAAGTTTCAGGTAACGCACTCAAATATTACAACAGAACTGTCGAACTGGCTTGTCTTAATTTTTGTCTATTTTTTCACATCCAGGATAAGAGTAAAACTTTGGTTGTAAATTAAGTGTTTATATATATTAATGCTGGCTTGCACTAATTGAAATGTGTATTTGGAGAGCTGCTTTAAACTCGCTCTGATGTTACACAAGAAACACTTCAAACAACAGCAATCAGTACATTATAATATGTTTGCAACAAATATACATTACNACTGTGCGTGCGCAACTTCCGTTGCACACTAAACTTTTACCCTCAACGCGCCAAAAGAAGTATAACTTCAAAAATATTTTTTTTTTCACTTTTATAAATATTTTATTGGGATTCTTCCCTTATTGCAACTCCTGTAAAGAAAAACTTACAATATATGATAAAAGCCTTCATCAAACATGTTCTTGAATGTGTTTGCGCCGTATAAGTTGTATACGTGCTGTAGATATATCGACAGTTAACAGAAAATGTGTAGCAAATATTTTATGTATATTCACTCTTTATTTTAACGTCCGTTATTTTATATTCCATTTGCAGACATGAGCAGCTAACCAATACATATTTTAAGCTCATTGACTTCAACGTGACTGAAACTAACCTCTTTCCTTTCGCCGAGTTGAAGGAAACGCAAATATGTAACCTGTTATCTAAGTTCTACTCGATTATGGAAGGGCAGAATTAGTCAAGTAACAGATAAACTTCAGTAACGAGAAGTTTCAGGTAACGCACTCAAATATTACAACAGAACTGTCGAACTGGCTTGTCTTAATTTTTGTCTATTTTTTCACATCCAGGATAAGAGTAAAACTTTGGTTGTAAATTAAGTGTTTATATATATTAATGCTGGCTTGCACTAATTGAAATGTGTATTTGGAGAGCTGCTTTAAACTCGCTCTGATGTTACACAAGAAACACTTCAAACAACAGCAATCAGTACATTATAATATGTTTGCAACAAATATACATTATATATATTATATATTATATTATATATTATATATATACACACAAGGTGATTCTAAAATCATGGGACAAACATTGAGGGGTGGTAGAGCTCACTAAAATAAACAATTATTATTTAGGAATATATGGGCGGGAGTGACGTGTTGAGGCACAAACACAAAAACATAACACATTAACGGCCACCACGATCGCCAGATTTATCGAGTCTCGATTTGTTCCTATGTGGGCATTTGAAAGCCCTCATTTACGAGACTCCAGTTGATTCCATTGAAGACCTCGTCGCTCGACTATCCTGTGCGGCTGCACGCGTGCGTGAAAAACCCGGCGTGTTTGAATCTGTTCGCCAATCACTATACCGACGCTACCAAGCTTGCATTTCTGTCGGTGGTAGCAATTTTGAGCAATTATTATAAACATTGATGTAAAAAGGCATTTAGCGGTGACGTAAATAAACACTGTGTTGCATTTCATGTGCTATGTTTTTGTGTTTGTGCCTCAACACGTCACTTCCGCCCAGATATTCCTATACAATAATTGTTTGTTTTAGTGAGCTCTACCACCCCTCAATGTTTGTCCCATGATTTTAGAATNAGTTTAGATCTTAATTACAGTACGAGACAGCGCCACACAAAATCTTACAAATCTGTGAACCAACGCCCAATTTACACTTCTACTCTGACAAAAAAAAAAAAAAAAAAAAAAAAATACAAATCACCACAATGACAAATGTTCCTCTGCACTGTAGTTTAATGTAAAAAAAACAAGAATTTACCGATATCACTAATGAGCTGCTTTTCTATACATGGATATACAATTAGTTTCGATAAAGTTCTTAAAAAGCGTAGATTGTAGGTAGTCCTTAACATCTTGCTGATAAAGATATTATTATAAATTGAATCAGAAAAATAGGCAATAACAATGAAACAACTACAAATTCACATGTGCCTTACCCAGGACTCGAACACAGGACCCCTCACAACGTAAGTTGGCAGGCAAACAACTGCATTACAAATATAGAGTTAGGAGAATAAACATCTATTCTAATCAGTCTAATGTTTTGGTAGACAGGAATTACACAACTGAAATATTTATAGGGCAGTGGTTTTGAAAATCAAGTATCTGAGTAAATGAAATCACATAAGTGTGAAAAATAGGTGGAGGGGTGGTGGGGATCGATCGAAGAAAATTTTCGAAATATGAAATAAAAGCTTTTTTTATGTTGTGATATATTCTAAAATGGTGGACTAACAACAATATCCACTTCTAATTTCAATTCTTACATGAACTGTCAACATCAGATGAATAATTGCGAGGATATATGACATAATATTTTTATTTTAAAATTGCTCCCATTTTGAAAATAAATGATTTATCTACTTAAATAGCATACGTTTACACGGCCTACCACAGTATTAATTATATGCAAAATTTGGTGGGAATAGGTTCAGTAGTTTCCGAGATATGAAGTGAAAGCTTTATATTTGTATATAGTGCTATCTTACAAAATGGCGGACAAATAACAATATCTGCCTCTATTTTCAATTACTACATAATTAACAGTCAATATACCAAATTTTGTGTAGGTCGGTTAAGTCGTTGCCGAGATATGAAATAATGCCACAAATTGTAAAATTACGGTCATTTCGAAAATAAGGATCCGATGTTGTCGAAAACTGTAAAATTTAAAACTCAGATGTCCTTTGTAAGTACTATATGTGCACAGAGTTTGGTGAAATTCAAATCACGAATAAAAAATAAAAATATGAAGTGTACATTTAATACCAATGACGAAAACGACAGAAATTAAATGAGGGCATGGCGAAATTGTTCCTTGTCTCTTGCTCACTACCCATGCTATGATGCGGTATTGAAGTAATCCTTACCAATCTTCTCAGGTTCCAGTGGTTGATTAGAGTGACTACAGGATTATATATATTTTGCGTGTTTTTATTCACTCACATGACAGTAAGATAAAGTATGTAGATATGAAAAAATCATTAGATCAACTAACTAGCGATCTTTGTAATTTTGAAAATGATACAAGTCTATGACGAGACTTCCATGTGTATTTTTTTGTCCACACTCTGCACCTCATCCTTCTTGGACAGCTCTTACATGTAAAATATTTCCCCCTACTTCTCCCCCTCCCCTGACATCCCTAACATTTGAAATATTTCCTCCTGATATTCTTCTTTAAATACATATACCATTCGTGTCTCATGTACGGTATACCCCTTCTCCTCAAAAATACCTTTTATAAAAATGCCCTTCTTCTTCTTATCCTCGTATTCCTTTTTCCCTCCTCCTCAGACATCAATTACTTGTATAATATATCCTCCTCCTCAGCTCCTTTAAATAAATTTTATATATGCTATTCATGGTAACGTGAGCACTTTTTGAATNTAATATATCCTCCTCCTCAGCTCCTTTAAATAAATTTTATATATGCTATTCATGGTAACGTGAGCACTTTTTGAATCCCTCTCATTTGGAATAATAGTCAATAAACGTATTTTATTGTAGCCTTCGGTGTTATATTTCGAGTCCGGTGGAATATGTACACTGTGTTTATTACTTGCGTGGCAATATTTATTTTAAAAAGTGGCGGACGGATAAAAAAAATGGCTTATAGGAAAAAGTAACTAGGTCCTCAAAAGTGATCGCTTTACCGTGAACAGTTTATTTTACTCATGTCACGTGTATACTAATTCTCCTCAGAAGGACAGGACTTACACATAAAAATTTCCTCGCTATCCTTCTCCTCATCCTTATCATCATCATCATCCTATGTATGATATAAAAACAAGCAGAAGAAAATAGCTTACGTATCGTCGTCAACCAAGATGTTANATCATCATCATCCTATGTATGATATAAAAACAAGCAGAAGAAAATAGCTTACGTATCGTCGTCAACCAAGATGTTATCTCTTCCCGAACGCATTACTGCTGAGAAGGTAGCCATCTCCCACTAATCACGACATGGAAGCCTATTTCCGAATACCTCGCGATGCATCGTGACTGGTTCTTCCAAAATCAACCTGCAGCTGACCGGATCTGACGAAACGGAACAACTAATGACTGCTGGCTGCGTGCGCGTGTGATTACTAGGCTTTGCCTAAAACTTTATGAGGGATACCGAATGGATATTTTACTGAAATCCAGTGCTGTGTTCGAATGTAGNCTAGGCTTTGCCTAAAACTTTATGAGGGATACCGAATGGATATTTTACTGAAATCCAGTGCTGTGTTCGAATGTAGGTTACTTTGCTAGTTTACTTAATTTCTTAAAATAATAATAATAATAATAATAATAATGGCGTGTGGGGAGTGCACCCAGGGCAAGGCAACACCCTCCGAGTGACGGTCTTTCCAGCTGGGACCCGTAGGTGACCATCATCCCCGGGCATAACAGAAATTAAACCCTAGAATGGAGCGGCGCTGGAATGCAAGGGCGGGGGAAGCAGGAGTGCCCCGAGAGAACCCGCCGGCAAGCGGCATCGTCCAGAACGATTCCCGCATGCGAAAGTCCGGGAGTGAACCCGCCGGGGATCGAGCCCGGATCGCCGTGGTGGGAGGCGAGCGCCCTGGCCACTACGCCACCGCTGCCCCTTAATTTCTTACAAATAAATACCACGAGACATGTACGCATGGGTATGTATATGCAAGTCTGTGTCAATGACTGCCCTGTCCTCTGTGCTGCTTTGCTTCCACGGCGATAGATTGGTTAGCTGTTCAAATGAATTTGGCTGGCTTGCATTCTATTACTGCCTCGTTACCATTTTACATCGGATGCAATCATACTTTTGGGGAACATGTTATAAGAAATTGTATACATATATTGATCTCTAAAGCCCATCATGAAGTACAATCAAAATAGACTGAAGAGCCAAAAAAACTGGTGCACCTGCCTTATATCGTGTAGGGCCCCCGCGAGCACGCATAAGTGCCGCAAGACGACGTGGCATGGACTCGACTAATGTCTGAAGGTATGCAAGAGGCAGTTCACAGCATGAATCCTGCAGCGCAGTCCACAAATCCATAGAAGAGTGAGGCGGTGGAGATCTCTTCTGAACAGCACATTGCAAGGCATCCCAGATATGCTCAATAATGTTCATGTCTGGTGATTTAGGTGGCCAATGGAAGTGTCTAAAGTCAGAAGAGTGTTCCTGGAGCCACTCGGTAGCAACTATCGACGTGTGGGGTGTCGCATGTTATCGCTACTTCGGAGATGTTATGCCCCATCTCTCGTGCGCCGACTATAACACCACGTTCAAACTCAGTTAAATCTTGATAACCTGCCATTGTAGCAGCAGTAACCGATCTAGCTGCCGACCGCATCGCGTTACTCTGATTGGTTCCATACCTCTGTTATTTGCATACCCACTCCTATACCAGTTTTTTTTTTGGCTCTTCAGTGTATTAATTAATGTATGGTATTTGTTTTCTACTTACAAGCTAAATGAAGCTGACATATACGCAATGTTAATTTGAGGACTTGAACCGACATTCACCGGTCTGATGTCTGCACCCGCGTCAGTAAGTAATAAACATATATAAAATGGATGTGAGAGGCTCGAAGCGAGAGCCGCACTCTTGGAAGCTAACCTAGTTTCCCAATTTTCGCACTGAAATTGTTGGTAGAAGTATACTCGATGTATAATGTATGCATTAAAAAATAATAATAATAAAATATTGATTTTTGCAAAATTTATGTGAGTGTGTGTGTGTGAAATCATTGTAATATGACCAGGGATATAAAGATGCAGGCGGTACATTAGTACGAATTAACTGATNATATGCATTAAAAAATAATAATAATAAAATATTGATTTTTGCAAAATTTATGTGTGTGTGTGTGTGAAATCATTGTAATATGACCAGGGATATAAAGATGCAGGCGGTACATTAGTACGAATTAACTGATTTGTAGTTTGTTGTAAAGTATAATTTTTTGTACTTGCGTAGATGGATGTGTCTGTAAATAATTTTGTATGTCATTTGTTACTGTAAAAGGGAATAAGAAAATTCGATGAAATAACTAATATAAATAGAAAATGTTGGATGAGAAATATCAAAGCTGATCTCACGTGCGAGACGAGACAATGTTCTTAATATAAGTCTTAGTAGTAGTATAAATTGAACAAATTATTAATATAATAAAAATAAAAAAAACATGCTTATTACTATACAATAATTTTTCAAAACACCGAGATGAATGTTGCGAACAATATGGTTAATTAGCATGTAAATCTGTTTTTACTACCGTATTCCAATCCCGCTCGTTGTTTAGAAAACTCTCGCTCAAGTAGATGCTACACTCGCAAATAACACAACACAATTTAACTGCAAAACAAACCAACATATCACTAAGAAGATATCTACTGCTACTGGAAATAATTACTCAGCAGAGACGCTGCAAACAAATGTGGTATTTAATTATCTTGCTTGTAATCAGACGAGTTGTGACAGGAATAATGTAATCAATTTGTAGACTAGACTTTACGTGTGGCCTCGGCAACACTAGCCTCTCTCGTGAATGATGTGTTCCATTTTACTTTAGACTTGGAAATGAAAATTTCTAACGTCCAGGAAAATAAACTAATTGAATTGTTTCTTTGCTTCAGGCTAGCTCGGTGTTTTAAGCCGAAGACTCTAAATTACAAATTGCCCGTGGCTAAAATAATTTTGAATTAGTTCAACTTGAGAGAGAGAAAAAAAATTCAGTCTTTTCTTTTCAGTAAAATAGTTCTTGAACTTTGCTGATTATAATTTAAAAGCGAAGAATTCTTAACGTTCTAAGCGTTCGTGGCGATCTCGTTGACGGCGGTCGCATCCTCTTGGATGCGGCAGGACCTCTCGTAGCGGACATCCTTATCCAGGATCTCGGGCATGTAGTGCCATTACAGTCCCAGCATATATCAGCACACGCGGTAGTTCGAACTAATCACCCTGGAAATATACGCGGGCGGCGACCGATACAGGCGTGCTTCTTCCTAGGACTTGCCTCCCGTGTTCGCCTCCTTCGAGACGGCCTGTTTTCAGGTTCGAACTCAGGTCCTTGTAATATAGACTAAATTAAAACACTGCGTGCTAAACCCTCGTAGGCTAGCGTCCTGCGTTTGAACACCAACGTGCCAAAAAAATTCCTTTCAGCCTCTTAATTAAATAACGCTTTCTACAACTGACCAATCACGAGAGAGCTAGAGGCAAGAATTACTCAACACGTCACTTAGTTACCATGGCAACAAATCAATAACTGCCCATATACCAGGGCCTTCTAAACTCATTACAAAAACAACAGACTGGAAAGACATATAAACGTGTTAACAATAAAATAGAAATAAAAATTTAAGTGAGCAGTGAAATTACATACCAATTTAAATAATTAATGTGCCAATGAAAAATAATAACAGTGAAATCAGATTGCGTCTTGCAAATACAGAAACAAGTGAATAATCCAAAAAATCTGCATATGGCTTAATTTTACGACGTTACAATACGTTAAGTGGTGAAGAATTAGAGGAATAGTATAAAACTGTAACATCGCTGAAACGGTCTCATAAATGTGTATCCTGCTTATGACTTAATATAAAAAATATATCAAACTCTTGACTTTGAGTGACGTCTATAATGGTTCATACTGCACACTCCACATTTAAAACAAGTTCACAGTATTTAGATAAAAAGAATACATCCAAATTTAGCTGCTTTGAAATATATCAGGAAACGAAGCATAGTAAAATCCTTTTTTTGGAGTATTCCGATAGTAAAAAATTATAATATTAACGTATAATGTTACTTGATAATACATTCATTTCAATTTCTTGAAAGTTAGAACTATGTTTTTTTTAGGTAAAAGTGTGAATCCAAACTGCTCCATCTCGAGTGGTTGAGATGGAGTGTCCTTGCAGGACCTCACTTGGAATGTCTTCAGGATGTGCACTATGCTAGTCTTCACCTGTAGAAGCGCAAACCTCATACCTGTGGAAAGAGAACTTTCTTAATTACACTTGCAGGGTATTTAAATCACAGTTACTGCAAGTAACTGCGTCAGTATGCTGATCGGAGAAATGTATTAATTTCTACGCTTGCCATAGGTAATGTTTTAAAATTATCCATGAAATATCCTGTTTGTTAAGGGAAAGGGTTTTTTTTTTTTTTTCGTGAAGCAACTAACTGCATATTTTGAAATATACCTATATTTTCAAAAGCTGCACGTGTGAGAAATTTGGAACGGATCGAAGAGAGATGACGGAACGTTTAAGAAAGCAACTCGTAAATATTTTGGGGCATATTCCATAATTATGCATCTGTTAAGAGATATAATTCAACGTAACCACTTCCGGTACACTTGAGAAAGATACTTACTTTTGCCACAACTAGGTCAACTGCTTACGTTAGCCGGGGATATACATAGTTATTACACATTAAACAGAAATTCCGTTCAGGTCCAAGTAATGTCAATAATTCTCACAGTCTCTTAAGAGAAAACCACTTTTCTACTTAGTCATAAGTGCAAGGCCTAAAGGGTTATATTTTTATAGTTTCCACATTGTATAAATCTGCTAGGGTTCTCTTTTTAACAAACTTATTATTATTATTATATATATGTTCGATGCTTGTTACATAAGATTTTTACTTCAGTAGTAGGGTTGTGATGAGTTTNAGTCTAAAGGGTTATATTTTTATAGTTTCCACATTGTATAAATCTGCTAGGGTTCTCTTTTTAACAAACTTATTATTATTATTATTATATATATGTTCGATGCTTGTTACATAAGATTTTTACTTCAGTAGTAGGGTTGTGATGAGTTTGGCACAGGTATCATGTACTGGAGCCACCCGCCACCTCGGTTGTCGAGGCAGGCTGGGGCGGCCATGTTGTGATGGCGTCCTNTTGGCACAGGTATCATGTACTGGAGCCACCCGCCACCTCGGTTGTCGAGGCAGGCTGGGGCGGCCATGTTGTGATGGCGTCCTACCACCATATTGTGTCTTGGTGACCTTGATCCTGACCCATGTCCTTGACCTTGACCCCAAAAATTGTAAAATCTAAAGACGTTTCAAAAATCGAGGTACATATAATGTTACCCTACCCCTCGCTCACCCCACCAACTCTAACCAACACCCC
>NQII01000751.1:0-48301 GCA_002778355.1 Clitarchus hookeri
ACGGACACGTGTAACCTTGCTGTCTGTAACAGAACTCGTGTAACTCGGTGTACTTCTCGTGCAAACCGTATTTTTATATATATATATATATATATAATTTCGTCGTTGGAGTTATCAGAAGAAGGATCGATGAGGTGTCACATTTGGGAGGACCTGGATTCTAATCCCGGTCCATCGATCCTGATTTCGGTTTCCCGTGGCTTCCCGAGATCACTCCAGGCGAATGCCGGGGTGGTTCCTTACTACGGGCAATGGCCGACTTCTTCCCTGTTACTGCTTTCCTGAGCAATTTATTCCACCTCTAATAACGGGACGTTGAGCCCTACCCATTTACCTATAGGCTATCCGCGGTAAAGTGAGCACTATCTGGAAGCCCTTTCATTTGCAATAATAGTCAATATATGTATTTCATTGTAGCATGATACGTTAACTTTCGAGTCCGTTGGAATGTATACACTATGTTTGTTACTTACATGACAATATTTATTTCAATGAGTGGCGGAAGGATGAAAAATGGTTGATAGGTAAAAAGTAACTAGGGCCTCAAAAGTGATCACTTTACCGTGGACAGCCTACACCAGTAGATGCGTTGAAGACGAGGTTTACTGATCAAAGTGTGCACTATCTGCTTGGTGTTGGTGCTCTGTGCTGGAATACTAGATTCATGAGTAGATCAATCTGGTGCAATTAATACCTCGGCGTTCTCAACCCATGCCCGCCAAAGACACTTTTCTAAAAAAAACTTTTTACGTCTTCATTATTAGTGCGATGCAGTACATAAATGATCTGAGGCAGGCCTGGGACCGTATAATTCAAGGATTCCATATGATTGACGTGTTATATTGCAGGTAGGAGCATTTATGCTACAAGTTCAGTGTATGTTTATTAGCTTGAGCGTTTTCAAAATAAACACGTCTATTTGCAAATCTAGTGTGTAGTACTACGACATTTTGAAGAATTAATCACTCAAAAATACACACATATAGTTAAATGCATTTTTTTTTTTTACATTTGTCACCTAATAAAAACTTTTGGTGAAATAAAACATTAAATACATAACAATTCTGAAGCTCTATTTTGCATAAATACAAAACTAGTTTTTTTTATTGATTCTAAGCTAAAGTTAAATAAAATTGATATCACTAGATTATTGNTTGCATAAATACAAAACTAGTTTTTTTTATTGATTCTAAGCTAAAGTTAAATAAAATTGATATCACTAGATTATTGAGAAGTGTAAAAATATTTGTACCCGAAATAAACTTAATAAGGGCACGATAAGTGCAGTTTTTTCTAGTGCCAGGAAGTACTTTCGCTTCACGTAATAATAGATTAAATACCAAAGTTTTTAAGTGTCCTGCATTTTATTCAAAAATTTTTAGACGTTAAAAATATTAATAAATGTATTATTCTCAACAATTATACTTCTAACTTTTGATGAGGTCCTCTAAAGCTTGCAGAGTAGTGACTTTGGTTGCAAAAAAAGCAGTTCAGCAGAATGAATTTCCTATAATATTTTTGATGCAACCGACTTAGAAGTTCCTGTAATATTATGAAAGCCTTTAGCAATATTATTTTTATTCACTACATTCAAAATGGCTAATTATTCGAGTTATTTCCTAGCATTTTATTTAAAACATTTCGTACTTAAAACATCAAGTTTGTTTAAATAGGTTGCATTGTTCCAGAGTTATGTAATATAATACTTTAATAATGAGACTGCTATTTCATAAATAAGTGGCTCTAGAATGTAATTTACGTGGTCGTCCATATTGCAACCAACATGCAAATTTATTAGGACTTTGTTGAGAAGTTACTGATGTCGAACGTTTACTCTAATTTTTTCTAATGCTTCCATATTCCAATACAACGAACTAAATTAGTTTTTAATAATTAATGTAGATAAACTAATAGGCNTTTTTCTAATGCTTCCATATTCCAATACAACGAACTAAATTAGTTTTTAATAATTAATGTAGATAAACTAATAGGAATTAACAGCAAACCAACTTGGCAACTAAGACTTAAGTCAAATTTAAGTTCCCATAGATTGAGCGTGTTCAATGTTTTTAAAATAAGCGTCGTATACATTTTTAATTCATTAGTCCAAAACTACATTAATTCTACATTTTTTGAGATTCAGTTTGGAAGTTCCCAAGATCTGAATTTAAAAAATATTTTTCAAAATATTTAATTTAATTTATTTCAAAATGGTTAAAAAATAATCTATACATTAATTAATTATGGCCGACATAAATATTGCAAGCACATGGGGTTTGTCTTAAAGAGTATAGTGTATCGCGTAATGAGGCAAACCAACTTAAATAAATTATAAATTCGTTACTTCAGAAAATAGTTTCATACGTTGAAGTTATAAAAAATATAGGTTGGCCCACCACAACATTACTCGTGTGCCACATTTGGCGGTATCAGTCCCACAATATGATGTAAAAATTTTATTTATTCACGTGACCCTGTCTTTTTTAAAAATATCAGATTAATAACAGTGTAAGTTTCTGAATTCATTGCTAATAGTGTAAACTATCAACTTACAAATTGTTGCTTCAAATCGATCTATGTTCCTGATATATGACACAGCGCCCAAAAATTTTTATCGAGGCATTTTGAAAACAAATATTCGCGATGGTAAAAAAACTATAAGAATCAGGCCGCCTTTAGAAGTGCGGTAAGTATATCGGGTTTGATGAAATTCGGTGCACGGGTTGAATAATTTCTGCAAATAACACACACAGGTACACACGAACACACAGGAATATTATGACACTAGTTCTTCGTTCTTGTGGAATGTAGGCCAACATCATATTTTACGATCGTTCATTGACTTATTTGCAGCAGAAACCTTTTGAGTCACCTTGTTAAGAGTATTGAAAATAATTTTTTTACATTTTAGTCACGTGATACTCACATCCACTAGAGATTTTCGCCGTGTAAGTGCCAAATTCCCTAAATATAATAATTTGCTGTGACAACACAAATACCATGCGATAGGGCCAAGGCAGTAAACAATAGTAAATTACCAGTGACCATACGTTCGTTCCAATTTCGACGATNATACCATGCGATAGGGCCAAGGCAGTAAACAATAGTAAATTACCAGTGACCATACGTTCGTTCCAATTTCGACGATGTCATAATACGTCTTGAGATAACTTGCTTCACGCTAGCAAAATTGATTGGTGCTGGACCTCGAGACGGGAAAGTCTGCGTTCGAACCTAGGTTATTGTGTGACAGCTGATTGAAGGTAAGTTCATCTGACAATGCCTTCGGCGTAACTTGCGGGACAGCTCGAAAGTGTGAAATTATCAATTAGATATAAGCCACGAATCAGTAGCAGATCCGCAGGTTGGCCTGAGGCACAAGCCTCCGATCTTGTGAATGTGCCCTACTCCATATGCCCTACTTTGAAAACAGGTTACAGATACTTGTAACAAAGACTGTAGTAGTTAACTCTTGCTTTGTGAATGTGGAACTGTTGGGGCGGGGGGAAGGGGGAATAAACTGCGTCAACATGAAATGGTGCCCTTTTAAGAACAGAAATATATTTTCTAGGAATGCGCTCGACAGCCGAAATCCCTTAGGTGTAACATGTGCTAGCGTACAGATCTGGAGACATTGTAGATATGCATATAGGTATATAATTACATATGTCTCACACGGAGAGAGGAAGCGTTCTGTTCAAAAATAAAGGCAAAGACAAGTAATGGTGGTTCGTCGACAATATTTCTGACTTGGTTAAGTAATGTGTTTGTAGATGTAATAAAATATGANAGACAAGTAATGGTGGTTCGTCGACAATATTTCTGACTTGGTTAAGTAATGTGTTTGTAGATGTAATAAAATATGTGATGCATTGGTTAAATGTTAATCAAAGTATACAGTTTTTTTCTATTATGCATTTTTTTCCTGATTGCGAGAAATACTCGATACAGAGTATTATTGTGTATGACGTTCAACCTCTTGCAGTACATGAAGCACTTACGTCGCCGCCTGATATGAGCTCATACTTATCTTAACGTTGATTTATTTTGGTGACACACGTCAGTAATGATGCAAGATTGTNCCGCCTGATATGAGCTCATACTTATCTTAACGTTGATTTATTTTGGTGACACACGTCAGTAATGATGCAAGATTGTTATCTAAAGTAAAGGTATCATGTGATGTAGAACAAAAGGAGTTATGCACCAACACATTGTGGCATATGACTTGCATTAATTTTGTAGAGTAATGCTTCTACATAGCTTTCAATGTTTTGTGTTTATATATTATATATATATATGGGCAACGATTCGAGCTATCCTAGTTTGCAGGATTGCACGGCGCACTCTTTCGAACGCTGGTAGTCACTGGTCACAGCAGAAAAAAGTGCTCGATGATGGTAAGAAGATATATATATATATATATATATATATATTGTGTGCGTTGAGCTTTCGTGTATTTCATCACGAACACGGTGCTATAGAGCCTACAAACCAAAGAATTAGAGTTTTAGTGTTAATAATTGGGTTATTATTATAATCTCAGGGTGACCACCCTGACATAATAATAACCAAAGTATTAATTCAAAAACTCACATACATTGGTTTTGTAGACGCGATAGCGCTGTTTTCGTGATGATCAATATACCTTTTTTCTTATACCCCAACTGTTGACAGTGAAAAGATATAACCATGAATGGTAATATATAGACAATAAAACCCTTGTGGTGTATTGTGGTTATTTTTTTTAAGTTCTCTGTTTGTCAGCATTACATTCTTTATCCGAGCGGAATCCGACTAGTCCAGTGCATAATGTTTAATATTCACTCACAAATTCTCCAAAGCATGACAAGTCAGAAACGGTTCAGTCACAGACCCTTAATCAAAATATCATATATTTGAAAATTCGCCTGTTGTCGAGTTAAATGTTTGTTATAAAGGTCTTCGTTAATGCGGTGATATGGTCAGAATGCCATACGTTTCAAACTTCACCTGTTTTCAAGTTGTATTTTACATACCAACATGGTGGTCCTGTGCATACTTCGGGATACAGCAAAACGTTCTTAATTTACTGTGTGGCAGTATAAAGGCATTTACTTTGACGGAACTGACAAATATATTCCCTCTCTTGATTTCTTCCTTCGAGAAAATACGCTACCACTAACAACTGTTTTGGTGGTCTCGACCAGTTACATTAGAACACCCGGCTCATATAATTAAGTCATTCGCGAATTCAATGCATTGCTTGTCAGGTATGGATGTATTTGTCCATCCTGGCTCACCTGGAAGTTTTCCCTGATACGGCTGGTGCTGACGCTCTTGGGAATGTTGACGATGACTGTCTGTATGATGTGTCTTACCAACACTTGAGCTGGAGTCTTGCCGTGCTTCTTGGCCACTTCCAACACCACCGGGTCTCTCAAGGGACTCGGCATTGTCGGCCTGTAGACAGTACATCAGGTCCTCATCGTGTCTCCACGTGTATTCACATCCTTCCGTGACCACCCAACTGAAGCACTTACACTACACATTTTTTCAACGCTCAGACCTTACAGCACTAACGGAAACATCGGGTGCACCTACATATAACACTGATCAGTGTGTGGAATGTCTAAAGTATTTTCGAACTTTCAACTGGCCAGGAATTAGCCTGGCAGCATTTATCACTATTTGGGGTGAAGTAATAGTATATAAAATAAAACTGGAAAGAGAGTATTCTGGCGATCAGACAGAAGTTGATTTCATTAAGTCTTTATGTTTTAATGTTTGTTACACTAAGCTCTGTGGTCTAGAGTGGGAAATAGTGTCTCGGTACATGCTTCGAGGATGAGGTTCTGTGTAGCAGGCCACCAACGGTAAGCTTTCAAACGGAAAGAAAAGTTTTATACATTCCAAAAGAATATAATAATTTTCAGCAAATATTATTCTACTTTACTCTTGCTCTACCATTTCGGTTCAAAAGAATTAACGTGAAATTTCTTGAGATTCATATTTTGCTGAAACACTTGTAATAAATGTATGCAATTAGATAAATTAAAATTTATTATAAAACATTTGGTCAAAAAATATTACGTATTATAGTATTTCGGATTGACTCAAAGCAAAGGCAGACTCAAAGAGAACCTCATAATGTTGACTTTATCACAGGAACCAACAAAATTATACACCAATCATCATTGTTAAGTTTTATTTTCGTATAACTCTTTTTAATTCGCCTTATCTTTTATTATCATTTTGGTCAATAGCTCTCTATTTTCGTCAACATGTTATTTTGTTGTGGTACGCGGGGATTTTTTTTTCCTTCTCACTGTAGGCGAACTAATTGTATTTTATTATAATACACGCCTCATTCCATGGTGTCGTGCGATAACCTGCAGGAAGCTCAGAATACATGCATCTAATTTTTGTTAATATTTTGATCACAAGATCTCAGCTTTACTTGCTACGTACAGATGCCACTGGTTTTTTCTCGATGTGAGGTTAAAACCACACAACCTACCATTTCTAATAGAGGCAATACATTTTACGTCTCTGGTCTACGCAGCTGAAAGACTTCGCTTCCTCGACTCCCATCGCAATAGCATTAGATGTTCAAAGGCAGGAGGTCTCTGCTGATATCTATGCATCAAAGCAGTTACTTTCCTAAATAATTTCGGGGAGAGTACCGCGTTCTTCGAATACACCAGCAATTCATATTTGGCAACAAGTGTCACAGAAAATTTTTATATGAAAAGAATACAAATAGCGTGAACAGTGGGTAATTTCACACATATGCAGCTAAGTGAGTGCACGTATAGACGAGATACTGCGTATTTATGATGCGAGTTGCTGTCAGATACGAATATTATCTTGAATTGATAACGCACATAAAATAACTCAGCCATTTCTTTCCAAGTGAATTGACGCNCCAGCAATTCATATTTGGCAACAAGTGTCACAGAAAATTTTTATATGAAAAGAATACAAATAGCGTGAACAGTGGATAATGTCACACATATGCAGCTGTGTGAGTGCATGTATAGACGAGATACTGCGTATTTATGATGCGAGTTGCGGTCAGATACGAATATTATCTTGAATTGATAACGCACATAAAATAACTCAGCCATTTCTTTCCAAGTGAATTGACGCNGTCAGATACGAATATTATCTTGAATTGATAACGCACATAAAATAACTCAGCCATTTCTTTCCAAGTGAATTGACGCGTATTAGTAGGTTTTCAGGCTCCAGTTTATTACAATGTTCAGTGATACAATTAATGCGTTCATAAATGAAGAACAAATAATTCATTTAAATACGGAATGTATGTCTGCCTTCAGCAAGAACGACAAAAAATTTAAAAAAAGGAACAGGGATGTGCATCAAACCTTAATTTTTATTATTACGTCGGAGAATGGTAGGGGGTCTGCTGAAAGTCTCGCAGAGGCGCGTTATCGACGGCAAGACTGCATGCCATCACAGTGCTTTGCACGTAAAGGCGATGAGAGAGTTGATGCGAATGTCTCGGTCGCCCTTAGCGCCCCCACGCTTTTAGGCCTCAGACATGCACAATTCCTTCAATCAGGCGGCCACCTTAATACTTCGTCCTCTGTTGTGCAGCCTTTGGCGGGCCTGCCTGAGGTTTGATGAATGCCCCTACGACAACACAGCACACAACCAGCAATATCAGAGTGTATTCACGGAAGTATGACTCATTGACAGATTTAGCCAGCAGTTTCTGGCACCTTCCAAGACAACTGGGATTCCCGCACTAACTTATCGGCGCTCGCGGTGATAATACAAAAGGCAGTGCTGACTAGCATACGGACCAATACCTTCCTGGTTGGTTACCAGGACACAACGTGGATAGGCTTGCTGATAAATAGGAAAATGAAAGTCTTCATTCATTGTTTGATGCACGATTGGGAACTTTCAGGTTCTCGACTCCTGGGACGAATAGTAACACAGGATTTATTGGACTAGACTACTATATACATCTGCTGACGTGCCCATAGCGGATTGTACCATCTGATCCAGTAAGGAGGACATATAAGACGTTCGTCCCCCAAATCAGTCACGACTTTGAAGAGGTGTGCGAAATCCGAATCAGAGGAAATACGACGGATAGAAAGCATCGTGCTATCTGCATAACCCTTGAAAAACTATACTTGAATGACAATTTTCCTTTATCTGTTTTTTGGAGAGCACATGACAGCAGAAGAACCTTAGAGTTTACTCCCAAGAAATATATTGTAAACACGAGTTGTAATGTAATTTGAAGCATAAACTTATTTAAAGTCAAGTGTTAAATTATTTAATTATTTATTTGTTTATTGATTTTAAAGGAAATAAATTGTAACGGGAAAATTTAATGAAAGATTTAAAGTAGCTTTGCATGTTTTTGACAAAGACTTTAAAGCATAAAAAAGCACATTTTAATTTCAATATTCATATAAGCAATTTTAAAGTGTACGCTGTAACTTTAAAAAATATTTAGGAAAAAAATCTAAGATTTGTCCCGCAGTAATAAAAACAGAAATCTAAATATAATTATGATTCGCTGTTTTTGAAGTATTATTCTTTCTGACTTCAACTGTGATACGACTTTCCACCTCGTGAATAATTCGACATCCATGTTCTGAACATACGTGTTAACAGGCTCTGAGATGTTGGCCTCATGCCTTGCTGACGATGAAGAGCTCATCCCTCTTGACCCTGCCGGAGTCCAACCACTTGTTCAGCACCTCTCCTATGGTCGCCTCGTTCTGGTAGAAGATTGGCGGTGTCGATGTGCCGGTAGCCAGCCTCCAGAGCCGCATCAACTGCCGCTCCAACTTCTTCGCTGGACGCCTGACACAAAATATGGTAGGTATTTTTTAGATAATATTGTTGGTAGTCTGCTGATGGCGACGAAGGTGCACACAAGGCAGTGTACATACAAATAGTATCATTAGTGGTACGGTACTGGTGGTTCTGTCACACGCAACGCATAACACATTCAGACAATATCGTTAGTGTTATGGTGCTTCTGGTCCAGTGGTGTTCCTGCACGCGTCCCTGTATTGTAACAACACGGAAACAACAAGGAAATGGGTTTGCGCCGCGGGAGAACAATATGGCGCGTAATGACGTGGACGTACCGTGACCGCCACGAGCGGCCCGAATGACTTCTATGCGATAATCAAACTCGTTCCACACTCTTGTCAGCATGTCCGGTGTTACGGTTTGGATGGCGTCCGTAATTCTCGTTTTGAGGTCGTCAACGTTAGCCGGCAAAGGTGGACGAAACACCATATCCTTTATGTACCCCCATAGAAAAAAATCGCACGGGGTAAGACCCGGGCTTCTTGGGGACCAGTGATGAAGAGCCTGGTCACCAGCTGCTCCTCGACCAATCCAGTGTTACGGCAACGTCTAGTTCAGGTATCCGCGAACAGCTAGGTGCCAATGGGGTGGCGCACCATCCTGCTGGAAAATGAAGTCCCCCGCCGCCTCTTCTAACTGAGGAAACAACCACTCTGTAAGCATGTCCTAATAAGGGATTCCAGTAACAGTGGGCTTGTGAAAAAAGAAAGGGCCGAAAACGGTGTCATAGGATACAGCGCAAAACACGTTCACTTTGGGGGAAGCGCGCTCGTGTTCGGTGGTTTCGTGTGGAGGCTCCTGACCCCATATCCGCACGTTGTGCCGGTTCACCTTACCATTTGTGTGGAACGTCGCTTCATCGCTAAAAACCAGCTTAGACATGAAAGTATCGTCTACCTCATTCTGGGCAAGAACGAACGCGCAGAAATCATGTCTCAGTTCTTTATCCCTTTCGGTAATAACGTGTACAAGCTGTAACCTGTATGGTTAGTACAGCAATCGCTTTCGCAGCACTGTCCGTGCCGTCGATTGAGGAATTTGCATTTCCCGGCTAGCTTGTCGAGTTGATTATCTCGGACAGCGAACGAACGCTTGTTGTATCCGTTGCACATTATCTTCGGACACACGCGGCCGCCCGGAACGTTTGCCTTTGCGAAGGCACCCTGTGTCACGGAACTGACAGAACCAACGTACGATACTCCATCTATCGGGAGGACGACGTCCGTATTTGCGACGAAATTCACGTTGAACAGTCGTAACCGATTCACATTTAGCAAACTGAATACCACGTAACGCCTTCTGTTGTTCCGTCGCCATCGTGATGCGGACTAACACACAACACACGCTCGTAGTGCAACGACAGACGCTCCCAGTGCCATCTCTCGGCACATAAAGGAAACATCAGACCATCCCCCTTCACATTGAAGTATAGAATGCGAGCTCGCTTCCCCCTCACCACCTCAAACCGAGAGTTACGAACGCCATCCAAACCGTAACACCGGACACGCTGACAAGAGCGTGGAACGAGTTTGATTATCGCGTAGATGTCGTTCGGGCCGCTCATGGCGGTCATATTGAACATTTATGAATGTATGGTAAACAAACTTCACGATTCCACGGTTCATTTGATTGGTCAATCAAGGTTCTAGGTGGTTTGGTTTTGATTTTATAGACCTTCAAAGTTGAGGTATTGTTTTATACTCGCCCTGTACTGTACTTCCCACCGTGAATCCAAAAATGGCACTCGGTAAATGTTTTTATTTAATAACTCGTTTTGCTTTAAGATTAATTCTTGCGCCTTCCCTCTCATCACACCAACACAGTCCGAAATCACGGCTATGTCCATGTCCACTGAAAATTTATGTAAACCCTCCACGATATTCTCAACACAAAACAAATGCTCGCGTTGTCGATGTGACGTACCAGCTGCCATTTCCGATAACCACTAGCTCGCGACAGTTATCACAGCAGATAAAACTTGTGTGGATTATGTAGCGCTATTTCGCATTTGTAGGCGAGACGAAGTGGAACAAACAATCAAGAGTGCGCACTTGGCATCAGTGTGTTCGCATTTCCCGTATTCATTTATACAACAAACAAGGCTCGCATTTCGAAGAAAAAAGAAGGTATAGTATAACTGTAATGTAACATATCCATATTTTGTGTAACTAGTCAAAACGGTTTTCTTGAAATGCATCAAAAATTTCTTGTAGGCTCTTCACGGTAAACTGATCACTTCTGAAATACCTGCTTAATATCTTATTGCATACACATTGCGCATTCTTCCGCCATATATAAAATTAACAATGCCAAGGACCTGAGCACGTTGTTCATGTATCAGACAAGATAAGGTGTGTGGAATTATTAGGAATGAAAATATTTTCTTCAGATTTTCTCATTCTTACGCTTGTGTGCGCACTGCGACGTTAGCGCCGTCGCGTTATGTTTATTTACCGCCATCTATTTCTGGGCGGCGGTGTACTCTCTGCTCGGGTCGGCTCCCCTCCTCTTTCCTCCCTGTTCTCCCTCCACGCCTTCCCCTTTCGCCATCTTGTATCATAACTTTTGATTGGCCTTGGCAGTTTATTTAAGGGCTTGCATGGCCCCGTTCTGACTTCCTTACGCCCTTCTGACATCTGCTACGTTACGCCGCTACCTTACGCCTTCTAGATCTCCGTTTGCACCTGGTGACTTAGCCGCAATTTACCTTGTCCAGCAGTGGTCAACACCGTTATCGTGTTGTTTGAACTGACGTTTCTTCCTGACAAGCTACAGAGCGACGAGGCACTTAAAAATTATTTGCTACGTCTCCGCTTCAAGCAGACAACTTACACTAAATTAAGTACCAACGTGGCTTCAGAAATTACTTAATGCTGTGCTATTAATGTATTTGCGCAAAATGTTATTAGAAATTAAAGAGCCCACAGAGGTATTAAAATGTGCATGAAGTACGCCAAACTTAAAGATGAATTCATAACCTCCAAGTAGCGTACGTACCTACTTACGAATAAAAGTAGAACACTGCATAAATACATGCATGCATTCACATTCACATTTAGCGTACGTACGTTCGTAGAAAAGAGAGGCAGAGTAGATCAACTTTCAACTTCTACTTATTTACGTACGTACGGCTGAATTCTCAACCAATCAGAATGTCCGTTAAAATAACAATATTATTTTAACTAAAATTATTCAGGTAAAGACATAAAATATACGAATTTCTGTTTTCTTCAGCCAACATTTTAAAATTGCACCATGCTTTGCACAAAGCCAGCAAAAACAAAACGATAATCACACTTCGCTAAAGTAACGTTTTTGTTTGAATGTCTGCCAAGAGAATACGTACGTACGTGCGTGCGTACATTATAAAGGGATTGTCAATCCGCCTTAACTGTTTTGTAATCGACACAAGGCACAGACAGGCCGCGAAGCGTCGATAGTGAAAGCAACTTTGACAAGAGATAAACATCTCTATTAGAGTCGAAAATACGAGAAATCACGGAAAAAACATTCCACATAAAAATTGTGATTTTAAATTCTTTGAAAGATATCATACGTTCTCTTTCAAACAAACCGGAATAACGTTAGGCGATCGCGGCTTCTGGGGGATAAATTTCCCGACGCTGCGCACTTTAGAAATGTTAAACAATTATAAAATAAAGTCTGCGGTATAATCAAAAATTATTAATGCAGTATTTTTGTTCTTTTGCAGACATTGTAGGTCTAATTTTATGGTATTTCCCGGGCAAATTATGCACGTGTTCGTTTATAGCGACTCGTGTATGGAGCCCGATGTTGGTTGGACTCACTGGAAATTGGCGCACTTATAACTCCAAACGTTCCCGCTAGATAGCACGCACTGGACTGCAGCAGCGAGCAAACGGCATCCCTAGATCCTGAAATCCCCGTTCTTTCTGTTGCAGTGTCGCGCACAGGCGTGATTCGACGTCATAAATTAATTTATTGGTAAGTAATTAACTGCGTTGGCATGATTGTCTTACACATACAGTACTACGTGGTTTCAGGTTGAATTTCTACAGGGATGTATTCAATATTCGTTTTCAGTAATTAACAACTACATTTTCGGTTGAGAATGAAACTTTGCGACGCCTCCGTGAACAGTTTGAAAATGGCAGTAGATTTGGCCAGTGTTGTGCCGTGTCATGAAGACGCGTCTACGACATAGATCAAAGGTGGACTTAGAACGATCGGCCACGTAATCTTCAACAAACGCAGGGCAGTTNGCATGATTGTCTTACACATACAGTACTACGTGGTTTCAGGTTGAATTTCTACAGGGATGTATTCAATATTCGTTTTTAGTAATTAACAACTACATTTTCGGTTGAGAATGAAACTTTGCGACGCCTCCGTGAACAGTTTGAAAATGGCAGTAGATTTGGCCAGTGTTGTGCCGTGTCATGAAGACGCGTCTACGACATAGATCAAAGGTGGACTTAGAACGAGCGGCCACGTAATCTTCAACAAACGCAGGGCAGTTTTTTTTTTTTTACCGTTAAATGTTTCTCAAACTTTTACTTTCGACGGACCGACGGATGGGCTACCGCTTTTTGACGAAATTGCGTAGACTTTAATACGCACTTTGAAATAAAATCTTTGGCGGTTGGTGGTAAATTCAGGAATTTAAAATGTAAACAACAATTCAGTATTGATTCTTATCACGTAATTTCCCCCCCTCTCCCCTAAAAAATATTTATTTCTATAAAATGTATTTCCAATTTAATTATACCTCCAACTAAAGAAAAATGACGATGTTAAGTTGTCGCACTGAAAATTTGCCGTACAGAAGGATTGACGGACGACGGATTGTTGTAAATCGTTTTTGCAACTGACGGACGAGTGCGACGGATTGTTTGTGTCTTTTGCGCATGCACCTAACATTGACCTCTCAAACCATTACAGCTTTCAAAGCCATTTTCAAAAGACAGGCTCTTTCATATTAATAAGATGCTTTTACCAATTTGAATTTAATCTCATTGCGTTAAAAATTGGCTAGAGAAAGTTCCTTCACAAACCTCTCGAAGCCCTTTACTTAAACACTGTTCTAACTCTCAAATCCTATCCACGTCGTTTACGATAGTCATATTGGCAGATAAACAGCCCGGTGTCGGGACACGAAGTGACTTGCGGTGCACCTCGGGTGCGCACTCTGCCGTGTTTTCTCTCTACGGTCTACAATATTGGCCGTTGCCGTGGACTTGGGACGAGTCCCCATTCCTATGTCACGTGACGTCACATCGGAGAAGTCCGATGTCCGATCATGGTCTACAATTGCGATGTCCGAAATTGAACTTTCTCAAACTGTCACTTGAGCACAGTTAGCCTTATTACAGTAAGCTTAACTTTGTTTTTTTTTTTTTGGGTTTATCAAATTCGCAATCAAATTTTTAATTTTTAACGGATTAACTTGCCGTATAAATTATAATTTCTTAGTTATTCTTATTTTTTACACTGTTTCAGTGCAGTTCGCGATGTAGATGTTGTTTCAGCCTGATTTAATTTAATTTTATACTACAGTATAAAAAGAAGAATCTACCTAATTTGTTAACAATTACTAGTGTGTACGTTGAAGAAAAAAATAATGACGTTTTATGTTAGTTTGTTGACGTGCGTTTTCAGAATTTACTCTTTACGTTTTGGTATTTTTGCGCGAAAACGTATGAACAGGATACCGAAATGTATTCTTAATTTTATATAATATTAGGTCATAACACGGAAAAAAAAAAAAAATTCGAAGTTGGTCAAGGACGCTTGTCACGAAAAAAAAAAATCATTATTATATATTTTTACGAAATTCTGTTCAACTTGACATTACTTACAAGTACTGTTTTCCTGCACAAAAAATTTTAGACCTCTTATTTTTGCATGGTATGTCAAAATCACAATTTTTGTATTTTTTTTTTTTTTTGGAACGTACAAACACTAAAAACCAACTTACCCGAAATGAGATAATCACGTTGAAATGAGAGATGATAAGAGCTTCTTCAAGAAATATTTGAAATAAAGCTACGAAATGTTTTCTCAATTTTTAAAAAATCTTTCAATATTCGAATATTTTTTTGCATATTTTTGAATAGTATCAGTTTATTAATTTTAGCTTCTCTCATAGGGAGTAAGGCGACATCACCCGGTGGAGTATGGCAGCGTCTAAATTCTCTAACTCTCTGGCAAACTGCCCTGTTGGGATTTTGCTAAGCATACTTCTAAATGAATCGAGACGTGACCTTTCAGTCACCCTTGTTTAATTTTCTGTAAATGTTGTCGTTTATTTTATTTGTACTTTCCATAAAAACAAAAATTGTGATTTTGACATCTTATGATGCGTTAACTATGTGGTCCTTTTTTTTTTTTTTTTTTTCGGGGAAAGAGTATGTACAAGTAATGTAGGCCTATGCGAGCTGAACGGTGATATTTATACTTGCCCTAGTCAAAATATTAAAATATTAACTTTACTTTAAATACTATGCACACTCTCAAACACTGTTGAAAATCGTTAACTGTGCAGATACAATTGTGTTTGGTGTTCGCTTTAGTAAACGCGCTTATGTTAGTAAAAAGAAAATAGTTACAAATTTAAGGTGAAATGCCTATTATTAAAAGGAATTTTTCCGTTATGCTGTCACATTTAAATAAGGTAATTGTATATTACAGTAGTGCGCAAAATGGAGTTTTGCTGCTAAATATTATACAGCATGTGGGCATATTTCGGTGGTCCGGTGGTGTGGAAGTGTGCATCATTCGGGAGACCTGTGAACAAAGTTGATTATCAAAGTAGGTTCCAACACAATACTAATCGGTAGATTTGAACCAATTATATTCACGTAATAAAAAATTACAATTTTCTTACATACGAAACGGAAAAAAAGTCGGACGCAAATGCGACACCAGTGCTACCTGGTGGCGAAAACTTTCAGTAGCAGTGAGTTTCTCAGTCTGAGTAAAACAAACCTCACTCTTCTTACTTTGTAATTATAAATCAAACATGGCTGTTGGCTCTCGTGTCCGTGATGTAGGATATTTAGGTTCATTGCTTGGATACTGAGAGCCAAACTGCATAGCCTCAGGCACATTGTGCATGCTATTTCCTGCATCATATTTACCCACAGTCTCGACGAATAACATAACAGTTATGAATTATAAAATTATAGGGGATAGTGACGACAGTCATATGGTCATTTGTGAAGGCAGCTCTCAGTAGGGCGGCTGAGGTACAAACTCGAAGTCTCGTCTTCTCGGTAATTTGCGCTCGCAGGGAGTCTCGCTTATAAAAAATATTCAATAGAGGCTTTTGAAATATTTAGTATATATTTACATTGAGACATATTTTGTACTGATAACAAGGTAATAAAAGAATAATAGACCACGATAAAGTGTGAAGAAAATCCTTTTCAAAACTTGTTTGAAATAATTGCAATTCGTCTTAGCTTTTGTTCTAATTTTTCTGTAATTGCATTGACATTTTTATATAGCGGCAATCAAACTAGAATATAGACGCGACAAGAACTTTTTTAATATCCGAAAGAACTTTTAATTCTTCGAGATTCTGTGATCTTTGTCACTGTCGCGAAAAGGTTATACACAACTTAAGCTGTCAAGATCAAGCTCACTGTGGAACCCAATGATGCTGTTGCACCGCAGTGGCAGAGCAAGATAGGTCTCAAGTTCGATACCAATGGTCCCTCTGTGCGCTCATTTATAATGCACCAGCTGTGCCCGCGCGCGGCTCCGCTCGCATGGACTACGGAATTATTGTTTAGGTATTTTTTTAATANGGTTGCGACGTTGCATTGTTATTGCGTTTGTGTACTTTTTCATTTTCCAATAAGAATTTCCCCAAGGGAACGAGAAATTTTCTCGGGGTAAAAAGTAGCCTATGTCACTTTCCGGCCCTCCAACTATCTCTGTGCAAATATTGACGTCGATCCGTTGCTCCGTTGCGACGTGGAAGGACAAACAAACAAACACACTTTCGCATTTATATAATAGTTAGGGTATATATAGCANCACACTTTCGCATTTATATAATAGTTAGGGTATATATAGCAAGGACCAATATAATTTTTCAGTTACATATCAATCGATAAGTTATTTTCCATACCGATACTTATCGATAAGTATCGACATATATATAAGTATCGACATATCGAGCGTTGACGCAGCATTGTACCCCGAGCGCTAATTTTACTATTAAAAAAAAAATTGATGGAATGAGATTTTTTTTTTTGGATATAAAGTAGCCTATATCAACTTTTACTGCAGTGCAGAAGCGCAACCGCCGATCTTTCATTGTTCGGTCTGAGCGAAGTAGCACAGGGCCCGGCAAGCCAATACATTCGCGTTCGGGAGTACCGGGGTTCGAATCCCAGTCCGGCCATTCTCATTTTGTCTTTCCATGGTTTCCCGAAATGGTTCCAGGCGAATAGAGACATGCGCCCAGTAAATTTGGTAATGAAGGAGGGAAAAGTTTTATCTCTGGTAAAAACACTTATTAGTATTTCTCTGTTATAGATAGATATATGCTGCCGCGGAGTTTTTTTTTAGGTCTTTTTATTCTACAAAATTCTTTACTATACATGATATTGTTACATCTTTAAAGGTTTAGACAGCGCATTGCAAGAGAGCGCGCTGGCGGCAAACTTTTTCCTACTTGATTCACTATTATTATTGTTTGTAAATTTTTTGAGATATTTTCTTGCAATAAAAAGTGGCCAATATCACATTTCAGCCCTCCAACTATTTCTGTGCAAGAAATTATGTTGATCTGTTGCTCGGTTGCGACGTTACATTGTCGACGTTGCATTGTTATTCCGTTTCTGTACTTTTTCATTTTCCGATAAGAAATTTAATAAGAAATTTAAGTAAGATATTTTCACGGGATAAAAATTAGCCTATGTCACTTCCCGGTCCTCTAACTATCTCTGTGCAAAAAATCACGTCGATCCGTTGCTCCGTTGCGACGTGAAAGAGGGCCAAACAAACATCCAAACACACTTTCGCATTTATATATATAGACTATCCGATAATGTAGGTTCTTTACATACAGGTTCTCGTACACTGAAGAGCCAAAAAAAAACTGGTGTAGGCGTGCGTATGCAAATAAAAGAGGTATGGAACCAATCAGAGTAACGCGATGCGGTCGGCGGCGCTTATATAAGACAACAAGCGCCTGGAAAAGTTGCTAGATCGGTTACTGCTGCCACAATGGCAGGTTATCAAGATTTAAGTGAGTTTGAACGTGGTGTTATAGTTGGCGCACGAGAGATGGGACATAGCATCTCCGAGGTAGCGATANTAAAACATAAAATCTTCGACATCACTGCGGCCGGAAAAAGATCGTGAACGAACGGGACAAACGACGACTGACGAGAATCATTAAACGTGACAGACGTGCAACCCTTTCTCAAATTGGCGAAGATTTCAATGCCTCCTGCATACCTTCAGACGTTAGTCGATTCCATGCCACGTCGTCTTGTGGCACTTCTGCGTGCTCGCGGGGGCCCTACACGATATTAGGCAGGTGTACCAGTTTTTTTGGCTCTTCAGTGTATATCAAATTTACTTTCGCTAATTAAAAAATTGTATTTCTTTTTTTTTACATTTTTTATTCTATCTGTAAATTTTTTCTTAGACTATATTAAAAATCTGAAATAAATTAAATTGCCCGAAATAATAACTTAAAATATAAGTTGTCTTTGATTCCAGCTAATACTCATAGTACTTCATCTCCATATTTGTTCTTATAACTAACTAAATCATGTGATCTTAAGTATTAAATGCTATACGTAGGTATTCCATGTTCAGAGACACAAAAATGACATAGTTAGGATAACATGAAACTTGCTTAGTAATTCCCGACATGGGTTTTTCTGAGGGCTCTGAAATGTGTATGTATACTACAAACTTTCAAATGATCATGAGTTTGAAAAATTCAGAATTGTAAAGTAATAGTAAACATATCATGTTTATGATTGTACTGGAAGTGGTAGTTCTGTATTTGGGTATTTAGAAACTAAAATTGTCTGGAAAATGATGTAGCATTACATCCATTAGTCCTGTCCTTAACCGAACTGTGTGTTTGTTGAAGCAGTGTAGAGCCGACTATGACGTCACCTGAAGAAATAACAGTGGAGCTGATGCAGCCGGTGTTGAGGGCAGCCAAGAATGACAACAGCACAGTAGTTATTTCCCCTCTGAAGGTAGACGAGCTAAACGAGGTTCAGCACTTCGCCAGTGTCATCAGCAGGGTGTAGATCAGTCACTGGACACGCTCTCAATCATCGTCAAGTTTGTTCCTAATAGCTCTAATTTTTCAACTGTCACCTTGTTCGACAGGGAGATACAGATGTACAGCGAAATTCTCCCAAGGATGTGTACTCTCCTGACTAAGGCATTACCGGATCATCATACAGACTTCTTCCCGCAAGGATACTTTACTCAGAAGATCCCTAACTATGTAATCGCTCTGGAAGATCTTGCTCCAAAGGGCTTCAAAGCACCCAAACGAAAGAGTGATCTAGAGCTAAACCACTGTCTACTCGCTCTCAAGGTGATTGCCAGATTCCATGCAGCTTCTGTGATCATCCGTCATGAGGATGAAAGTAAAAGTCTTTTTACAGTTTTAGATGAGTACATATATCAAGAAGAATCTTTGAGGGAGCAGATAAGACACACATCCAACAAAGTCATGCTTGNCGACAGGGAGATACAGATGTACAGCGAAATTCTCCCAAGGATGTGTACTCTCCTGACTAAGGCATTACCGGATCAAGTATCCCGCAAGGATACTTTACTCAGAAGATCCCTAACTATGTAATCGCTCTGGAAGATCTTGCTCCAAAGGGCTTCAAAGCACCCAAACGAAAGAGTGATCTAGATCTAAACCACTGTCTACTCGCTCTCAAGGTGATTGCCAGATTCCATGGAGCTTCTGTGATCACCCGTCATGAGGATGAAAGTAAAAGTCTTTTTATTGTTTTAGATGAGTACATATATCAAGAAGAATCTTTGAGGGAGCAGATAAGACACACATCCAACAAAGTCATGCTTGCAATGAGCCAAATCGTTGAGTCGTGGCCCGAGTTCGGCCACAAGTGGGGCAGCCGAATGAGGACCCGTGCTCTGACAATGCACGAAGACCTCATGTTTGTCTGGAAGAGGGACGATGGCGCCTTCAACGTGTTGAACCATGGTGACTTCGGCGTACACAATGTGATGTTCCGTGATTCCGAGTCCAGTGGGGAACCAGAGGCCATNGCGTACACAATGTGATGTTCCGTGATTCCGAGTCCAGTGGGGAACCAGAGGCCATCATGCTCATGGACTTCCAGTGCTGCAGCTACAACTCTCCAGTGCTGGATCTTCACCAGTTCATCTTTACCAACGCCAACAATGAAGTCAATGTTCCGCACATGGAAACACTTATGAAAGAGTACCACGCCGAACTTACATCCACCCTAGAAGCGCTGGGTGCACCCCGAGAACAGACCATCTCACTTGCAGAGCTGATGCAAGAATTTGACAACAAGTTGTTGTTTGGCTTCTATTATGCCGTCTGTGTGCTACCCTTGTTCAACATCAAAGCAGAATCAGATTTAAGTGGTGGAGAAATGTATAATTTAGCTTGTACAGATGTCAAAAAATTTCAATCTCAGCTGTCTGATTCTTACATTAAAACTTTAAAGATGCTCCTACCAATATTTAGCCAAAAGAATGTAATTTAATTTTCTAACATATGTCTTAATACATATGAAATATCTCCGCATTTATGATGGTAANCTGATGGTAAAAATAAGTCCTATTTATGTATTTAACACAAAAATGCTGAATTTTTTTCAATATAATGCTTGATTAAGGCAATATTTGTTTTATCCTTATCCTTTTTCGGCAAAATTATCGTATGCTTGACTTAAAGGCAAGATAAAAGTAGGTTTAATGTTGTTTCCAAGAAGTGTTCTGCAACAACTGGCACTTTCCTGTACAGTATATTTTTATTGCGTTGCGTAAACTCACTTTGACGTTCAATAAAAAATAACTGATGTTCGTGTTACAGGAGACTTGTTTAAAGGGGGCCGAATAAATGTACTGTTCACATTAGCAACATAAATAGTTGACTGAACAATATCTTGGAAATAACAAAGTGAAGCTACTTTTTCAAACACATGTTGTCTCTATCGTATATATATATATATATATATATATATATATATATACACACACACTTCCTGTATTTATATGCAAATCAAATAAGTGACAGTTTTGGAGAAGTGATCTATAGGTAGATTATTTTATTTTTCACTTCGAATTTTACTGTTTGCTTCTTAAGTCAGTGCCCCTGTTGTATTACCGTAGGCATTTGGTATACAATCTGGGATATCATTTCTTAAACTGGTAACAAGCTTTCCTAAATCACAGACAAATGAAGCCTCTGACTGAGAGACCTGGCCAAATAACTGACTAAACTTACTGACCTTACTGAAAAAATTTTTCGCATCTGCTATATTGCTTGAATGGTAACTTGAGAAAAACTAAGAAGAATTACACCCATCGAATTACAATTACACGTCTCATATTCCCACACGAACTATGAACAACAGGCGATTGAGTTTATTATTTTACTAATATATCTACATACACTTACAATCCAGATTAGAGTTTAACAAAAATTCTTAGTGACCAAGCTTCACAAATTAAAAAAAAAAAAAAAAAAAAACCTCATAAGCCCAGTGTGATTTATGTACAGCAAAATTCGTATGTACAAGATCTTGCAGAATTGCATGACGATATTTCGGGGAAACATTCTCCACATCTGGAAGAAGAAGAAAAAACATAATATGAACATAGGTCCGTAAACGCTTGGTTTCTTTTCTACAGCTCGTAATACATAATTTACAGCGTATGGCCCCGAGGACTGGATCATGTCACTGTGGAATGCCACCGCAGTGTTCGTCTACATAGTACATGACACTATACCATAGGACATCAGGAACTGCATATAAATCTTACACACGTGTGAAAGCTTATCGTCGGTACATTACAGACTAAAGGAAATTTTCAAAATGCCCTCCATCAGTACGAACACATGCACCGACCCGCCGTTGCATGGACTCCCGAATGCTTTGATTAATCCCTGCAGAATTCCTGATTGTTTGGCAGCCCACCACAATAAATACGGCTACGAAGGATTTCCACATCGCCTGCTGGGGTTGCATACACAAGTTCCTTCAAATGTCCCCACAAATAAAAGTCTTAGTGGATTCAAATCAGGACTCCTCAGTGGCCAAGGAATGGGGCTGCCAATTACAGTTGCGATGGCATTCCACAGTAACATGATCCATCCCACTAGCCATGCACTTATGAAGAGCTGTATTTTAGAANGCTGCCAATTACAGTTGCGATGGCATTCCACAGTAACGTGATCCATCCCACTGGCCATGCACTTATTAAGAGAAGTCTAGTGGATTCAAATCAGGACTCCTCAGTGGCCAAGGAATGGGGCTGCCAATTACAGTTGCGATGGCATTCCACAGTAACATGATCCATCCCACTAGCCATGCACTTATGAAGAGCTGTATTTTAGAAACGAAACTTTCACGGACCTATGTTCGTTCATACGATGTTTTTTCTTCCTCCANGTTCCTTCAAATGTCCCCACAAATAAAAGTCTTAGTGGATTCAAATCAGGACTCCTCAGTGGCCAAGGAATGGGGCTGCCAATTACAGTTGCGATGGCATTCCACGGTAACGTGATCCATCCCACTGGCCATGCACTTATTAAGAGCTGTATTTTAGAAACGAAACTTTTTACGGACCTATGTTCGTTCATACGATGTTTTTTTCTTCCTCCAGATGCGAGGAATGTTTTCCCGACGTATTGGCTAGCAATTTGGTTATGCAATCACTAATATCTGCCAGAGAGTAAGTTCAGGGGCATCTGAAAATTGGGAGGGAAGCAACAGAGGGCATTTACCCCTCCCACCCCTCTTAAAATGCACTAAGACACGCTAGCACTTCAAGAGAAACGCCACAGGAAAACATTGTAGTTTAAAATTCATACTTTCTGTATAGTTACTAAAAATGTAGAATAATAATAAATAGTACCGTAATTTTTATACTGGTATAAGTATTTTGTGTCAAAATGTGTTAACATAATGCAATGTGTATGTGTTAATACAGCCATTACTGATTTGAAATTTTTTTTTTTTTTGTGATGGGTGAATTTTGCAGCAAACGGGGGCGCCAAATTCTCTACAAGACATTGTCCCTCCTTAACCGAAAATAGTTCCGCCGCCCTTTAGTATGAGTAACAGCACAAGTGACTTTTCNGCAATTTGGTTATGCAATCACTAATATCTGCCAGAGAGTAAGTTCAGGGGCATCTGAAAATTGGGAGGGAAGCAACAGAGGGCATTTACCCCTCCCACCCCTCTTAAAATGCACTAAGGGACGCTAGCACCTCAAGAGAAACGCCACAGGAAAACATTGTAGATTAAAATTCATACTTTATGTATAGTTACTAAAAATGTAGAATAATAATAAATAGTACCGTAATTTGTATACTGGTATAAGTATTTTGTTTCAAAATGTGTTAACATAATGCAATGTGTATGTGTAAATACAGCCATTACTGATTTGAAATTTTTTTTTTTTTTGTGATGGGTGAATTTTGCAGCAACCGGGGGCGCTAAATTCTCTTCAAGACATTGTCCCTCCTTAACCGAAAAAGGTTTCGCCGCACTTTAGTATGAGAAAAAGCACAAGTGACTTTTCCACTTTATTCATACGAAGCGACGAACCTCGTCATAAATGGTACGAACATAGTAATTTTGTGGTTGTTAGTGGTACAATAATCTGTGTTTGGGATTATAGGTGTAGTCCATTCACGGTTGCTACCAACTTTTCTGAAGTCCTAGTTAAGTTCTGCCTCCAGGGTATTCCGCCACCTCATATAAACAAAGCGTAGAAAATTACACCAGATAGCCAACGCACCGCATTCGTACGCACTCAGTGTAATAATATTTTGAATAAGTACTATCTCTTACTAGGCATTACCAACACACCAATTTTGTCACTGTCTGTATTCTTATTAGTTGTAAATTTAAAAATTTTAATTTACAAATCAAATATAAGTTCAAGTTAAATTTAACCAAAAAAAAGGGGTACTTTTATGTTAACATAAGTATAAAACGCTTGTGAGATATGGCATATTTAGGAACCGACCAAACACGACATTCGTGGGGTATTTCTTCGAAGGTCTGATTCAAAAAGTATGAATTACTATCTGCAAGATAATTTTGGAAACATCGAAGTACTTATCTATTTCACCGAAAATGTCCAAAATTAGTTTATTTCAAAATATCAGTTGTTAAAAGTACTATATAATAAAAAATTAAGCNTTTCACCGAAAATGTCCAAAATTAGTTTATTTCAAAATATCAGTTGTTAAAAGTACTATATAATAAAAAATTAAGCAATGTTCAAGGCACCAAGCTCACTATCAAAAATATCAAGGACCATATTTCGTAAATTGGAGCCTTATTGCTTCCATCTAAGCTGTTATTGTGCCAGCTACAACACATACATCACCAAATGTTCACCTATATGTACCCATCACATTGAACACATTGTAATACGATTCAAACGCATTAAGAGGAAGTTTTGTTTCAGCCAACAAAATACTTGTTTGTATAGCGCCAAAAATATACGTAGTTGCCCCAAAAAAATATTTGATGGTGTAAACAAAACCTGAAAAGCAACAAAATTAATTTTGTTGCTGTGTTGGGCCAAAATAAATTAGACCATCAGCCAAATATTTAGTCTGCCTCTTATTTAGTCCACGCCACAGCGTGCAGTGTGAATCTCCAGAACTGACGGAACGATAATCTCGAACTGTAGTTTCTGAAATAGTTGGCTCGCGAACCGCGTGCTGTCCCCGAGCAGTGTTTGCACGACTAGCACGTCGGATACAAGAACAAGGAATGAGCGTCGGCAACTGACAACAACAGGCATCGACGGGGACGTNGCACGACTAGCACGTCGGATACAAGAACAAGGAATGAGCGTCGGCAACTGACAACAACAGGCATCGACGGGGACGTTCCTGTTCTGGCGAGCGTTCCAGGTCAATACTGACACGCGCGCGCTGCTTTGTGCCGCGTGGGAGGAAGAGGACAGGTGTTAAGTCATAAAGAGCGCCGACGCGCAGTCTCCCGCCTGGCGCCGTGGCAAGCCTTTCGCGGCTCGCGCGCTCCTGACCTTCGGCAGGTCGCACTTCTGCGCTTATCTGAAGAACGTTTCTGGTTAATGCCCTGGTTTCTCTCAGCGTGACTCGGGGTGCGACGATCCTTCCAGACGAAGGCCAGCGATTATTTAAGCCGCGACAGGCCCTCCGAGCGCGGAGTTTACGAGGGTCGGCAGTCTGGGCGATTGTGCGGCCTTGAACGATGGACGAGCGGTGCTGGATGTGACCAGCGGGAGGGAAACCTGCGAAGAGTGCGACTGGCAGGCTGGACTATTGGACTGGATGCGAGAGTGAAAGACATTTCAAATGACGGCAACAGACAGAATGAATATGTTTTAATTATGAGAGTGAGTTAATTGGCTATAACCAAACACATACATAGAGTGAGCGAAGTGAGTGAAGAGATTTAGACGGCTCTTAACATCGATGTCTCGAGAGAGACATAGAAGACTTTAATTAGAATTTATATAGACATTAAATACTACGCTCATTGAGAAATAAAAATNTCTCGAGAGAGACATAGAAGACTTTAATTAGAATTTATATAGACATTAAATACTACGCTCATTGAGAAATAAAAATAGTAATAGTGGGGATTGATATATTAATGAAGTAATTAATAACTGTGTAAAAAAATTAAAAACCAAGTTTAGTTATTTTATTTTTATTAAGACCTCCATTCTTTACGAACTCGGATACGCCCCTATGGCGTATTGTAAAATTACTATCCTTAACACTGAACACTCTCTTACAATTTTTATGGATACTGATAAACTACAACGGTCCATAAGTCCGTGAATTAGCACCGCAAGTGTATGCTTTCACGCAACACGGCATCCATGAACATATTTCCTTTACTACGAATATTAGGTAATATATCTCAGGAACCAACTGTGAGAAAAATTTAAAACGTAGTTCCCTAGGTTTAACAGTTTTCCAGATACTGACGACAAATTAAACTAAAAATGTATGCAGATTTCTTAAAATAGAACTCGAGATTTTTCTGAGCGTAGTTTCTTTGCCTGATTTCAAAACACGTGCCTCAAACGTTCCATAAATAATGTCACGAAAATCCAGGCCCTAAAAACGTACGCCCTCTGAAACTATCTCCTCGCACGGTTCAGGAAAGACTGAGTTATAGATAGAAGAGGTTGCAAAAATGAAGGAAGGGAATAAGTATCAGTCTGCGTTTTCAGGATTTTGAAAACTGCCAAATTAAAAAATGTTTTTCATTAATGCATGCTTATAGGTAGATAATATTATTCTAGAATTGCGTACAGAATGTTTTCATAAATATTTTTTACTTGTGTTTGTAATAAATAAATTATCAAATAACCAAAAAGAGCAGGCAGAAAAAAATTAAATGAAAAACACCACAAGGTAAGTTGTCAACGGACATGTAAATAGCATATAAAATATTTTCTTCAGAAGATAAATAATTCATTCACATAAAGGGATGCGAGTCAGTAAAACACAGGAAGAAGTTAGCAAGCAGATAAAACTTGTAAACAATAAATTCATGAATACGCAAGTTTTTTTTATGCCTGATTCAGATCTTTCAGAAAAATGTTCTACGGTCGTTTTCATTTTATTTATAATTTGTTGTTGTTTTCTGGGTCTTCCGCGACCTAACAAAGGAACCATAGAAATCGTCCAAAAACCACATTTATTTCTTTGCATCTAACGACGGTTATCAAAATATAAATTTAATTGTGAGTAAATAAAAGATTTTGTATGAAAGAACTAAACGATGTTTGCCAAGAGAATAGCTTGGAATGCGCGTGGCGATAAGAAAATCAGACTTCAGCAATCGCGCCCGTACATTCTGCGACGACACACACAGTGACGTCAAAGAAACTATGTTTAACTGCGGATGATTAGCTTGGCCTTAATTGAGGTTCTTGTAGCCCTAGCACGACACTCTTACGCTAGCCTGTAACCTCACGAAGCTTTGACTAGAGCTCCTAGCGCTTTAGTTTCGTTGCGAACTACTACATTTTGCCTACTTCGTCAAAAACTGGTAACACTCGAAAATGAGAATTTAAAAAAAAAACTATTATATGTTGTTATAATTGTGCAAGATAAATTATTCCATTCTTGTCGGCGAAATTGTGCACTATTCTATTCCTTACGAAAACAAAATTTACACTAGGTGTTTGTTGCCATAACAACTATAGGTAAACTAAAGGTTACGGAAAATCATAGATAAATATTAGCTCACTTTTTATAATAAATTGAGAAAATCTTTAAAATTGCTATTAGTTATTTGAAAATTATTTTATCCTAAAACAGAGCGACGATTTACGTGTATTTATGCATTAATTGGGTTTTGTTATGATTCAGTAAAGGCGGACAAGCCTAGCGAACAGCAGCGAAGCCTTGGTATCCAGGCCAGGCGAATAATCAAAACATACTACAACAATTATAGTTTATAAAACATATCAGCGAAGCGCCAGCGAAGCTCCCCTCCCGGTGGCATGGTATTTGGGAAAATTACGCCACCAGAAACCATATAATACGGCAACACTTTGCACGCGCGGTCTGTCAGCCTGTCTGTATGTGGACCCACGCAGAGATGAAGCCACCAAGATGCAGCTTGGCGTTCCGCTCGTCGCCTTCCGACTCACCACTCAGCCTTCGGCGATGGTGTCATTCAGGTTAGTCATATCTTGGAATTGATCAGGACCTCCCTCTCCAATAGCGTATAATTACTGTAACTCCTAAAAAGTGTATTAAATATCTGTTCTGTCTTCATAATTAACTTCAGTTCTTCCCTAATAATAGTATAAACCTTCCATAGTCCCTAGACAGAAGTACAATATTAGAAAAACAACAGTTTGCATGAAATTAGTGCATTCATTAGTTGAACATAAAAATTAAAACATAACGTTTTAATGGCATAGGGAACCACAGTATAAGCTAAGTTGCATTTACAAGAATTACAAAACCTAAAAAGGACATTAAGAGCAAAAAATATCCCTTTAGATTTAATCTGTTTCTGTTGCCGCGTAAATTAACGTTATTTCTTACATTAATTGCATTCACCATGGAGAATAAGTACAGATAACTATCGCTAATCACAATTGTAATTTCGTTCTGACGCTTAGAGTTCCCTCCGAATGGGAACAGTCTTTCTGCGTCTTCAAACAGTGACATTAAATAAAGCGTTTTAATTTAGTGAAGNTCTCGAGAGAGACATAGAAGACTTTAATTAGAATTTATATAGACATTAAATACTACGCTCATTGAGAAATAAAAAGAGTAATAGTGGGGATTGATAGAGTAATGAAGTAATTAATAACTGTGTGAAAAAATTAAAAACCAAGTTTAGTTATTTTATTTTTATTAAGACCTCCATTCTTCACGAACTCGGATACGCCCCTATGGCGTATTGTAAAATTACTATCCTTAACACTGAACACTCTCTTACAATTTTTATGGATACTGATAAACTACAACGGTCCATAAGTCCGTGAATTAGCACCGCAAGTGTATGCTTTCACGCAACACGGCATCCACGAACATATTTCCTTTACTACGAATATTAGGTGATATATCTCAGGAACCAACTGTGAGAAAAATTTAAAACGTAGTTCCCTAGGTTTAACAGTTTTCCAGATACTGACGACAAATTAAACTAAAAATGTATACAGATTTCGTAAAATAGAACTCGAGATTTTTCTGAGCGTAGTTTCTTTGCCTGATTTCAAAACACGTGCCTCAAACGTTCCATAAATAATGTCACGGAAATCCAGGCCCTAAAAACGTACGCCCTCTGAAACTATCTCCTCGCACGGCTCAGGAAAGACTGAGTTATAGATAGAAGGGGTTGCAAAAATGAAGGGAGAGAATAGGTATCAGTCTGCGTTTTCAGGATTTGGAAAACTGTCAAATTAAAAAATGTTTTTCATTAATGCATGCTTATAGGTAGACAATATTATTCTAGAATTGCGTACAGAATGTTTTCATAAATATTTTTTACTTGTGTTTGTGATAAATAAATTATAAAATAACCAATAAGAGCAGGCAGAAAAAAATTAAATGAAAATCATCACAAAGTAAGTTGTCAACGGACATGTAAATAACATATAAAATATTTTCTTCAGAAGATAAATAATTCATTCGCATAAAGGGATGCGAGTCAGTCAAACACAGGAAGAAGTTAGCAAGCAGATAAAACTTGTAAACAATATATTCATGAATACGCAAGTTTTTTTTATGCCTGATTCAGATCTTTCAGAAAAATGTTCTACGGTCGTTTTAATTTTATTTATAATTTGTTGTTGTTTTCTGGGTCTTCCGCGACCTAACAAAGGATCCATAGAAATCGCCCAAAAAACCACATTTATTTCTTTGCATCTACCGACGGTTATCAAAATATAAATTTAATTGTGAGTAAATAAAAGATTTTGTATGAAAGAACTAAACGATGTTTGCCAAGAATTTGGATGGGAGAATAGCTTGGAATGCGCGTGGCGATAAGAAAATCAGACTTCAGCAATCGCGTCCGTACATTCTGCGACGACACACACAGTGACGTCAAAGAAACTATGTTTAACTGCGGATGATTAGCTTGGCCTTAATTGAGGTTCTTGTAGCCCTAGCACGACACTCTTACGCTAGCCTGTAACCTCACGAAGCTTTGACTAGAGCTCCTAGCGCTTTAGTTTCGTTGCGAACTCCTACATTTTGCCTACTTCGTCAAAAACTCGTATCACTCGAAAATGAGAATTTAAAAAAAAAACAATTATATGTTGTTATAATTGTGCAAGATAAATTATTCCATTCTTGTCGGCGAAATTGTGCACTATTCTATTCCTTACGAAAACAAAATTCACACTAGGTGTTTGTTGCCATAACAACTATAGGTAAACTAAAGGTTACGGAAAATCATAGATAAATATTAGCTCACTTTTTATAATAAATTGAGAAAATCTTTAAAATTGCTATTAGTTATTTGAAAATTATTTTATCCTAAAACAGAGCGACGATTTACGTGTATTTATGCATTAATTGGGTTTTGTTATGATTCAGTAAAGGCGGACAAGCCTAGCGAACAGCAGCGAAGCCTTGGTATCCAGGCCAGGCGAATAATCNTGGGTTTTGTTATGATTCAGTAAAGGCGGACAAGCCTAGCGAACAGCAGCGAAGCCTTAGTATCCAGGCCAGGCGAATAATCCGAAACATATTACAACAATAATAGTTTATAAAACACATCAGCGAAGCGCCAGCGAAGCTCCCCTCCCGGTGGCATGGTATTTGGGAAAATTACGCCACCAGAAACCATATAATACGGCAACACTTTGCACGCGCGGTCTGTCAGCCTGTCTGTATGTGGACCCACGCAGAGATGAAGCCACCAAGATGCAGCTTGGCGTTCCGCTCGTCGCCTTCCGACTCACCACTCAGCCTTCGGCGATGGTGTCATTCAGGTTAGTCATATCTTGGAATTGATCAGGACCTCCCTCTCCAATAGCGTATAATTACTGTAACTCCTAAAAANCACTGTAACTCCTAAAAAGTGTATTGAATATCTGTTCTGTCTTCATAATTAACTTCAGTTCTTCCCTAATAATAGTATAAACCTTCCATAGTCCCTAGACAGAAGTACAATATTAGAAAAACAACAGTTTGCATGAAATTAGTGCATTCATTAGTTGAACATAAAAATTACAACATAACGTTTTAATGACATAGGGAACCACAGTATAAGCTAAGTTGCATTTACAAGAATTACAAAACCTAAAAAGGACATTAAGAGCAAAAAATATCCCTTTAGATTTAATCTGTTTCTGTTGCCGCGTAAATTAACGTTATTTCTTACATTAATTGCATTCACCATGGAGAAGAAGTACAGATAACTATCGCTAAACACAATTGTAATTTCGTTCTGACGCTTATAGTTCCCTCCGAATGGGAACAGTCTTTCTGCGTCTTCAAACAGTGACATTAAATAAAGCGTTTTAATTTAGTGAAGNAGTTCCCTCCGAATGGGAACAGTCTTTCTGCGTCTTCAAACAGTGACATTAAATAAAGCGTTTTAATTTAGTGAAGGAATGACACAATGACTCAGTGATATTAACGCCCAGGTAATTTTACACGTGCAAGAAACGTCCGGAATGCGTTAAACTTGTAACCGCCCTCTGGAACTCGCAAGAGTATGAAATGTCGGGATTAGGTTGCCGGGAAGTTACGAAAAAGAGTTTCCATTTCAATTGTCTTCGACCGAAATTGTCATAAAATCGTTTAACACGAATGTCGATTACTGTACGTCAAGGAGAAGAAAAGTACCATTGTGTTGAAATTGAGTGTCCCATTTCCGTTACATTTGGTGAGTATCAAATGTACAGAAAGAAGCTATTTGCATTTATTCTTAGGAATGTCTTAAAAGTAATTTAAGTCGCCTGTAGCAACAACGCCTCACACTACAAGTAATGAGAAACCAGGCTCCCCTCCCCATTTTTTTATCTGGCAGTTATTTTCGAGCACCCGAGATTGCTGAATAATCTGAGCCGAGAAGGTCGGACGTGTTCGATTGCATTATCTAGGCGAGCTGTAGTTAGCGCTATCTTACCATCGCGCGCAGTGTCTGCCGCGTGATTGCAAGGAGAGACATCCTGAACTCCGGAAAACAGTCTCGCCGTGCGTGCACTTTATTGGAGGTGAGTATTCACTAAGCATGCATACGTCAGTTCATTTAGACGTAAGANAGTCTCGCCGTGCGTGCACTTTATTGGAGGTGAGTATTCACTAAGCATGCATACGTCAGTTCATTTAGACGTAAGCAGAAGTCGTCAATTCCTTACGACGGACGTTGCAAATATGTCCCGGGGTTCACAACCCAGATAAGATTAAATGTGGCTTGAGTGTTCAGTGTACACTATCGCAGTGATAGCTTGCAAACGTCCTTTGGATCGAACAGCAAATGTTCAAACTAGTTTCACTTCACGTGCACGGCAGTCTAATATAATATCTAGGCTATTCACGGTAAAGTGAGCACTTTTTGAAGCCCTCTCATTTGAAATAATGGCCAATAAACACATTTTTCTTTAATTTTAAACGTTAACTTTAGAGTCCGGTGAGATATACACAGTGGGGTTTTTACTTACGTACGAAGATTTATTCTAAAAAGTGGCGGAAGGATACAAAATGTCTGATAGGAAAAGAAAGCTAGAGCCTCAAGAGTTCTCGCTTTACCGTGAACAGTCTATAACAACATTTTATCACAGAAATACGTGTCTCGTGCAATTAACTTCAAACGCTTGCAATATGACGTTTTGTTTTAATTGGTTTTTGAGACGAACGTTTTGATATTTTGTACACAATATAATGGATGAAAATAACTCATTATCAATATTAACAGTATCAATTTAATTTGTGAACTTTGGGATAAAATTGTAGAAATCAGTGGCCTTGAACCTACGCAGTAAAGATACAGTGCCACTTTACGACGCTCCCTATGACAACATATGCTAAGCTGTACCGTTTGTCTCTCATTAATATATTCGTAATATTTGTGTAGTGGCAAAAGGGTATAAAGCGTTTTGCTGAGTGCAAATATTTATTCTTGGAAACTATATGTGTATAGTAATTCCTGAGACGGTAAATAATAATTATTTTAAGTGAAATTTGGTTATTTCTGTTAAAATTAGCAAACAATTATTGATCACTAAATCTACAAAGATCCGTTCCAGAATATCAATTAATACATCATTTTATTTTCTTGTTCGGCAGCGCTTTTTATTTACAAAGAAAGATTTAGACTTCACATTTTTTCATTTTGAAAAATATTGTCCTTAGATCTTCAGTGAAGTTACGGATATACGCTACGATTTTTGACATGCATAATATAGACCCAGATCTACATTTAATAAAATACACTAGAATTCGCATCTAGAATTTTGAGAGCACGTATGTATATATCTAGGTTGATGTGCAGATAAAACTCTCTCAGAAATCTTTACATCTCAGAATCATGAAATATAACAGATTTTCGGAAGCTTGTTCAAATATAAATGCTGAATGTGCCTGAGCAGCCATAGAATTAGTCTTATAAGCTGCCATTATTTTCTTGATCACAAAACAGTTTTGTAAGTTACTTATCTTTATCCTATTTGTTTTAATCCAAAAATGCTTTAAAATGTGTACGTTGATTAGCAGAGAAAATATTCTGTTGAAATCATTACATCTCAGAATCATTAACTTCGACAACATTTTTGAAAGCGTGGTTGAATCAAAAAACTGAAAATTTTCTTAGTGGCTAAAACTTATATCGACTCTTCAGAAATGTCATTAATTATTCCCTATATGTATTAAAAGATAAAATGATTTTCATGGCATTTGTTCTTGCATTGTGCTAATTATTTTATTTTAATCACAGTATTACGTTAAAGCATACAAGACTTAGTTATGGGGTGGCACCATCTCTCTTGTTTGGGAGTTTTTTTTTCCTTCGCACAGTTTAAACAATAATTCCTCGAAATCTTTCGCAAAATGATCTTTTTTTGTATAGAATTGACATTTTATATTTTCCTTATAAACTTATTATGCCAATATGAGTAAAGTTCATCGCTAGAATAAACGCATAGTTTTCTATAAAGTGCCATCACCATCATCCGCACGACATTTTTGCCAGGTAAAGAATAAAAAATGGTTACTTATTTTAAAGAGAGAATTCCCCTTAAGACATTTTATTTACTAGGTCTTGATTGGTTTTCAAGATAATTAAATATGCTTAGACTTGGCTCGTTTCTGATTAATTTCACCATTTTATTCTATGTTCGCAGGGAAATGGCTGAAGCTAAATTCCACTTAGTTGCCGCAGTTGTATTTGCACTGCTTGCCAGTGTATTTATGCAGTCATCGGATATTGATGATGACGGTAAGTTACTTAGCATTTATTCTGAATTTGTCAGCTTAAGAAGCAAAAGAAATGCCATGTTGTTTGGGAAACATTAAAATTCCCTTATGTCACTGTATCTATGACTCTTAGATTAAACTATTCAACATTCGAATAGCCTCCGTATAATTACAGTGATACATCTCTGCTGAAAATTTGAACTGTTAAAACTGCTCCAAATCAGTGAATTTTACTGTAGATCTGTTGAAATTGATCCATTTTAATCAGTAAATTTTTACTGATCATTTTCGTATCTCGGAAACACCTTGGGCGCAGAAAATTTTTGAACACCTTCATCGCTTCCAGGATGAAGAAGTATTTACAATAATTTGTGACTTGCAAGGTATTGAAGCAATATTTGTAGCGGATTTGTATTGCCGTTAAATCGTATTTTAGGATGCCTCCTTTGATAGGAACATGGCCAAAAATAANCAAATCAGTGAATTTTACTGTAGATCTGTTGAAATTGATCCATTTTAATCAGTAAATTTTTACTGATCATTTTCGAATCTCGGAAACACCTTGGGCGCAGAAAATTTTTGAACACCTTCATCGCTTCCAGGATGAAGAAGTATTTACAATAATTTGTGACTTGCAAGGTATTGAAGCAGTATTTGTAGCGGATTTGTATTGCCGTTAAATCGTATTTTAGGATGCCTCCTTTGATAGGAACATGGCCAAAAATAATAGAAGGAAAAATAGGCCAGTGTTCGTAAATCCTCAATGTTGTCTGAAATACTGAAATCCATAAATGGAGGTTTAATCGACGGTTAAGTAACTTTGGGCTTGTTGATGTTCGAGACAAAGGAAATAGCTTGATGGATAACGAAAATTTCACTAATAAGGAACTGATGAAAATCTTTTAATTAATTCGTGTTGGAAGAACACATGCTTTACTCAACCTCTAGAAAAATAAAATTCGAAATGGTTTTCCTTAAACGTTCAACAAGTGATATGGCTCAGAAAATTCGAAATTAAAACACAAACAGACTCCAGTGAAACAATGTGCTCAAATACTAAAGGATTAATTTTAAAATGTCAAGTTTGATCTCCAAGACAAGTTCTGAGATGCTGCAGATTTAGTGTATGCATGGTAAGGCATTCCTGTTGCAGATCCATTAGTAGTACCTTATCGTGAGTTGTTTGGTTTGACTTCAGAAGTTCAGAAAACTAAGAGCAGAATGAATATTTCTTACAAGTCAAGTCTTATGACGGAGTAAATAAAGTGTTGGCGCGGTTTCAAATAATATCTTATGACATCCATAATTAGTGCAAGAGAACTCCGCTGCGCACAGAGATAACTCAGTACATATATGATACCTTTAGAAGTAAAAGTCTGATACCAGCTCCAAATCATTTTTGGGTTACCTATAAGTTACAATGGCCTTGTTAGGTATCACAATTATTTAAGGCATGCTACATTAAAGAACGCTGAACACGTTAATTGAAGGTCGCTTGTTTCTGGAAGACAACATAGAAAAATCAGGAAAGGGCCGTCGTACATAACAGTTTCAGTGTACTTTGTGAGCAAATAATGTTACGGAATGGCATTCCTTCAGCGCGATATCTTATGCCGCATTAAAACATGCAAAAATACGGCGTAAGAAATAGTGTGATAGTGATGCATCACGCTGGTAAAACGTTTGCTCACAAAGTTAGCAAAAAATTCTGTACATGATTGCCGTTTCTCAGTTATTCTATACTTGTTTCTGAAACATGTAGAATTCTATGGACGCGTTTCGTGTTTATCTATGTACCACACGTTATTAACGAGTTACGTAGTAGTAATACATTTATTCGAATAATTGTAACATCAACAGACGTTATTCATTCTTGAACATTACCATCTTCAGGGGTAAAGATTGACGGTACGTCCGGACGATTAAACCAAGCAAGTTTAATATTAAACCGAAATGGTTTATTATTCGGACAATGTTCAGAAATTTGTGGGAAAAACCATAGATTTACACCTACTGTTGTTGAAACACCTGCTGTTGTTCAATATATTCATTAAATGAATAATAAAGTCATCAAATGACTGAAAGCAATTATTGGTCTCTTAAACCACTTTATAGTAATTAGCAACTACTTTTGATGAGAAATTTAGTTAAAAAAAAATAAAATTAATATGTCATATTGAAATTATTGATTATCAATAAATAGTTGAAAACTCTGATATGAATGTATGGTCGATTCGCGGTTATTTCCAAACTTCCTGAATCCCTGCCGAAGTCCTACTTTCAGTCTATTCATCCGACTCATGATAACAAAGATTAGCCAATACTAGGAAACTACACCAAGAGGACGACGCACCGTATTCGTGCGAGGTAAACAAAGCAGTAGTGACAAGCGCCGTATTCGTGCGAGGTAAACAAAGCAGTTGTGACAAGCGACGTATTCGTGCGAGGTAAACAAAGCAGTTGTGACAAGCGACGTATTCAGGAGACAACCAAACACGTCGTACGTAAGGGTTTTTTTTTTCAATGATTTTATTGAAAAAGTGCGAAGGTACTGCGAATAGACTATACCACTTCCCTACAAATTTGATACTGAAATATTCGCGAACAGTGTGTGTTTCTACCATTTATATCTGAGCAACCTTGTATGTGTGAGACTCACGCACGTGACTCAACGCTGGTTCGCAATTCACTGCAAAACTCATAGAGATATATACCATCCACTATCTATGCTTTCAACACATGTAAAGATTAGCACCGCCGCAGGCCTCATAGCTAGCGACAATGAAAAATATTTTTAGTCGTAAAAACATTGTTTCTATACTTACTATAATTTGCGTATAACAAAAATAACCCGATATAACTGGCACACTGGCGAGGATAATCGCCTGTATTAGGTATAGACGGATCGCACTCGACATTTCTGACAGACACCAAGAAAAGTAGGGAGTGAAGAGATTTGGGCGACTCTTAGCATCGGGTCTTGAGAGGCAGTGAGGGTGAAGCGAGGTAAGTATGGAGCGGTGCCGGTATGCAAGGGCGGAGAAAACGGGAGAGCCCCAAGAAAACCTGCCGACCAGCGGCATCGTGCAGCACGATTCCCACTTGAGAAAATCCGGGAGCGACTCCGCCAGGAATCGAACCCTGTTCGTCTTGGTGGGAGGCGAGTAGTCTGACCACTGCACCACCGCGGCCCCACCGAGCAATTTGTTTTCCACGTCCCGCTGTTTGGCAGTCACCCCTACACGAGCTTTATCGATGAGGCCGAGCGAGATGGAGCAGTGGTAAATCTTCGGACACGCGTTCGTGATGATCTGGGTTCAGTTCCCGTTCCGGCAATCCCGATTTCGGTTTTCTATTGTTTCCAGAAATCACTGTAGACGGCGAATGCTGGAATGTTTTTTTTTTTTTACTACAGGCAACAGCCGACTCCTTCCCACGTCTCTGCCCTGTCTACGACCTTGCGGTCGGCAAGACGTTAAAACCCCACACAGCTACCTACCATTACTACTGTGTCACTTCGCTCGTCCAGTTGAACCCGATCTCAACAGTGACGGATATAAGGAAAACGTCCCTGGTGTCGTATTTATTTGCGGTTACTTCATAGTCAATTTTACAAGACCAATTTAAGTTTAAGAAATTGTTAAAAAGAAAATAATTTTCATAATTGTTTCCTTATTGTATCTAATTAAAAATAATATAATTCGAACAATTAAATAAAATTATCAAAAATTATATGTACTATACATATAGCATTAAGCCAATGACCAATAGCATCTTTATAATAATTCACATTAACAATACATTTTTTTGAGTCTTTTTTTTAAACGAAAACAGCTATGAAATGAGTGGACGCTTTAAGCAGATATTACAGGAATAGACACCACGTCTGCTCCAAAGTATATATATCACACGTGAACACAACGTGGCATAGAAAAATATGGGACTATAAAAACTGCTGACATACTGGTGTCCACACAACTATGACTAACAGAACTTTTGAAATCGAACTGTCTTTTTTTTTTNCACCCCGCTGTTTGGCAGACACCCCTACACGAGGCAGTGTAAATACCGCTTTATCGATGAGTCCGAGCGAGTTGGAGCAGTGGTAAATCTTCGGACACGCATTCGTGATGATCTGGGTTCAGTTCCCGCTCCGGCAATCCCGATTTCGGTTTTCTATGGTTTCCAGAAATCACTGTAGACGGCGAATGCTGGAATGTTTTTTTTTTTACTACAGGCAACAGCCTACTCCTTCCCACGTCCCTGCTCTGTCTACGACCTTGCGGTCGACAAGACGTTAAACCCCACATAGCTACCTGCCATTACTACTGTGTCACTTCGCTCGTCCAGTTGAACCCGATCTCAGCCAACCAGTGACGGATATAAGGAAAACGTCCCTGGTGTCGTATTTATTTGCGGTTACTTCATAGTCAATTTTACAAGACCAATTTAAGTTTAAGAAATTGTTAAAAAGAAAATAATTTTCATAATTGTTTCCTTATTTTATCTAATTAAAAAGAATCTAATGCGAACAATTAAATAAAATTATCAAAAAATACATGCACTATACATATAGCACTAAGCGAATGACCAATAACATATTTATAATAAATCATATAAATTAGTAACAATGAATGTTTTTTGAGTCCTTTTTTTTAAACGAAAACAGCTATGAAATGAGTAGACGCTTGAAGTAGGATATTATAGGAATAGACACCACGTCTGCTCCAAAGTCTATATTATGGGACCATAAAAACTGCTGACATACTGGTGTCCACACAACTATGACTGACAGAACTTTTGAAANTTTTTTTTTTTTTTTTTTTTTACCGGGTTTTCCAAATGTTTCACACGACAGTCCAAGATGTACAAAAACATTTTTTCTAAAAATTATTTTTTGGGAGGGTGGGGACTACGTGGCAACTGATCATATTATCCACGTCTGTAGTCGACGTACAACGTATAATCCATTGACGGTTACTTCCAAATTTCCTGAAGTCCTGCTAATGTTCTACTTCCAGGATATTCCTCCGCCTCATGGAAACAAAGCTTAACCTAGTCTATAAAAATTACACCAAAGGGAAAAATCACCGCAGTCGTGCGTACTCACTTTGATAATATTCTGCATGAGAACTATTTCTTAGTATACATAACCGACACACCTATGTTCTCGCTGTTTATATTTATATTAATTAAAAATTAAATATTATTATTTACAGAGGAAATATAAATAAGTGTTTAATTTAATAAAAAATAAGGTAGTTTACGTATTAAACACTATTGCATAGGGTGGTTTTTCAAAAGGTTAGATTTTAAAAAATGTGAAGATGACGCGAATAGACTATAGAGTTGATGTGTGCGTGGTCGTACACAGGCGCCGAGGGCGGGTTCCAGCCAAGGAAGAGCATCTACGACGACAAGTTGAAGGCTCTGCTCGAGAAATTCCGCCAGAACATGTCGCAGCCGCTACCGTCCCTGGGCCTCCCGGCGCTCGACCCTTTCCACCTGGACGCGCTGGCGATCAACCTCAACCTCAACGGCATCAGGTACGGCTCATCCACCTTTAACTCTCCGATTTCGACGTAGTACATTTCATAAACTCACTCCCCTTGTCTGCACTGGGAGAAAGAGCGTTTTGCATTTTCCAGGCATTCAAATTATGGCACGGAAACTGCAACGTTATTTTCCCTCCTTAATTTTGTGTTACATGCATAAACTTGACTTTTGTGATTTTCAGTAAGGACCTGCAAAATTCGCGTTATTTCGTTGCTGCAGACCGAACTCCAAGATGCTTATTGCAGTAGGAAATTTTTATGTTCATTATTTATATCTTTATTCATGTGTGTTTAATTACTAATATTTTAATTTTATTTTTTCCAGTATTTATTACACTTTATTTTGGGTATGAGTTTTAACTATAAAATAATCCTAATCGTAATAATTATTTTTTTCGGAATCTCAGTTTTGTTGGTTAGAAATTTAGTTTTGAATTTTTGTTTGTAGGGACGTCCAGCTGTCGTGAAGTTAGTGCCGAAGAGAAATTATTTGCTAGAGAAACTCATTTTAATGTTATTTATTTAATGTATTTAATATTGGGTGCCTTTCTGCGATGATTCGTCGTCGACATACATTTTATCACTCCGTTTGAAAGACGTTGCGTCGAAGGCCGCGGCGTCATTTGACTGAGCGGGACAGGATGTTCTCACATCTGATGTCGGGCGGAAGTGTAGTGCATCTCGCTCCGCGAGGTTTTCAATGATAGCCGTAAGTGACTACAGTTGACATTTGCCGAGGAAGAGGCAATATAAAAACGAAAACTAAAAATGTTTTTCTTCGAAAATATGTTTGAAATATAATTTAAATAGTTTTAATTAGTTAGTTTTCATCAATTACGGCAAGCAGCGTCATTTCAGTTTTAGAACATTCGAAATGCAGCGGACATTCTAATTAAGTGTAAAAAAAATTCTCAATAAATGCTGATAACGAGATTACTTATATGTCTACACATGCCGACTGAACAAAGCTGGAAATTTAGTTTTCAGTTAACAATTTAAATTTGGAACTTTAACATATCGAACGTTATGAGTTTTAGGTGTTGAACTAGAAAAATTGTCCCTGCTATTAATTTTTAGGCCACGTAGAGTAATTAATTAACTGTTACAAATGAAGTAAATTAAATAGAAAGTAACAAAGAAAATTATAGTGGACGTAGATATTTTTTAATTTATTAATTCAACACAATTACATAATTACCTAATTGTCGGCCAGTATTTGCAGTTAGATTTGTGTTACTAAAGAATTTGACTTCCAGTTGGGTGAGAATGTTGATTAAAGGTGTCACATTGCTGTTTCCTACCCCAAGTGTATTGTATGTCATCTGAACCGAACACCCAATCACTGAATGTCTATACCCTCAGTAAACACCTTCAACAGACACTCTCCACTTGACAGTTTTATGAGCAGGAATACCACCATTAGAGATAAGTGGCGCACTTCCACCTTCAACTTCCACCATCATTACATTACTCTCTTCTATTACTATTACTACTACCGTGATAAGTGGGAGGCTCTATGTTCGTTCGACTTTTGCCATTGGCTGATAACTTCTGTGGCACGTCCCAAAGACGCTCTTAGCCATTAGCAAAGTCTCAGCGGCTGATAAACCAATCCCCAGTAAAGCGGTTGTATAGATAAATGACGTCGTATAGTTTTCAGTAGTCAATAACATCATGAACTGCGCTCAGGTAGATATAGGGAAATTAAGTCTAGCATGTTTACAATTATTTAATAGCTCGTATTTCGCAGGTATCTAATTATAAGTTAAGAGTGATATTTAAGTGTTAAAATGTTGTGCAGTACGGATATAAATGCTGTTGTCAAAGGATGCGTGCATCAAAACTAGCTTCTTTATATAAATTATATCATCAAATAATTAATATCTAAAAAAAATTTATCTGTATCCGTATAAACCTATGCAATTAGACAAAAAATAATTTTCTTACAAAAGGAGGTTACGTCATTTCAGCACATTTGCCATTCACCTACGTAAAAATTTCCCTGAATAAACGGAAATTTTTATCAATGTGGCGATACGCATTGTTAATAAAGTAGTTGTGGGTTAACTGTAAAAAAAAAGTAAACAAGCAAATATCGCGTAGACAAAATTCCGACGGCTTCTCCGAAAGTTCGTGGACTGAGATTACTATTCGCAGTCCGAGTCAGGGTTTTCTGTGGGTTTCCTTTCCGAAATAGCGACATTCACCCTCTATAAACCGTTATCGGCGATGTGCGATCTTCTAAAACATAGGACACATTCTGTCTTCTGAGAGACGGTGTAACATAGTGGATATGACAGTTTTAACTTCCTGGCCCGTGTTAAACTTCCTTCTTAGTAACTCTTACTCCAGTCTTTAAAAATCCCAACAGTCGCAGGGTGTGAGGCCTGAGCCGTATGAATGATGGCGTAGAGACTTACCACCAATTTTCTTCGCACATTTTATAGCAACATTGTTTATCCTGAATGGATGAAGTTTAAGCCTTTTTTTTTGGTTGCGAATTACACTCATCAAATGGGCTTGCAAAATTTTAGCATAGCATTAGATGTTTATATCAACGGCATATCCTTGTTATGTGCCATCGTAATACAAGCTGTAGTTCATATTTTATAGCGCGCAAACAAATAGCGCTGATTGCACGTTGACTTTGCTCACTTAAAAAAACATAGACTAAATATGAGGTATATCGATTTCGCTGACTGCGCCCAATCAGTCTCCGTGTTCCAACATTGAACTGCTTTTCTGCCTACGCGACTAGCAAAAACTGCTTGTATTGGACTTGAGGTTCGAATCCTGTTTGGTAAACAATTGCTTTAAGGTGTTTGAATATTTCCTCTAACAAATTTTCAAAGCAGTTTGATTAAATTCAAACTGGTAAAAGTATTCTGTTATTTAATAGTGCTCGTGAATAAAAAAAATTAAGATATAAACATACACGTTCATCACTAATAACTATGCGACTTTGACAGTTGTGTTCCTTTGGGGTAGATCAATGTACCCCTTTGGGGTACATGTGTAGAAGACCTATAAGTGGTCTACCTCATCTGTAGTCTACGTTAAAAAAAAAAAATACGCCTCACGGGCAATTTTCAAGGACGAAATTCACAGAATCGCTTGCGTAGAAATCGGCGCACTGTTTCCAGTCCACGAAATTACTAAACAGCCCTCGCAATCATGACTGGAAGGGGAAGAACGTGAAGGTTTAAACGCCCTGCCGATTTCGTGTTGCGATATTTTTACCGGATTGAAAGTTACAAAAAAAATTCATATGTGATTTTATTTGGNACACGTTGCGCATTTTTACCGGATTGTTAGTTACAAAAAAATTCGTATGTGATTTTATTTCGTTTGTTGCAGGGCAACGGGGGAACTGAAGGACCTGGACGTGGTAGGATTGTCGACGTTCGTGATCGACAGGATCAGCGTCAAGATCGTCGGACTGCACCTCCTGTTCCGCCTCTTCCTGGAAGAGATCACCGCGACGACCCAGCTGAACATCTCCGTCGCCGACACCCTCCACGTCTCCGGAGACAATACTTACACGTAGGCGTGCTGCACTCTTCTCGAGCTCTGCTTTAGTTCTACTCCCAGGGCATTGCTCCGCCTCGTGTAAACAAAGCTTGGAAAATTGCACCACAGGACCAACGCACCGCGTTCGTGCGCTTTAAGTGTATTCATATTTTCCATAAGAACTATTCCTTACTTGGCGTTACCAACACACCTATTTTGTCACTGTCTTTATTCATATTAGTTATAAATTAAAAAAAACTACAATTTATATCAATCACAAGTAAAAGTTAAATTTAACCAAAACTAAGGTACTTTTATGTTAACAAAAGTATAAAACGCTAGTGATGGGGGATCGGGCCCCGCCATCTTGTATTTTCACTTTTTTTTTGCCATAAGTTCCATTTAAGAGCGTTCAGAGAAGTTTTTCGCATGACATGACATAACTAATAGATTTTAAAGCTTTATTAAACTATTATAACTCTACCATATTCATTAATTCTTTACTAGTGGCTGCCGGCAAGAAATAAGTAAATATTTGTAGCCTGCCATCACGTAAATGATAGCAATGAATGCCATATGCCTTGTCGACGCCCAAAATAAAATATAAAATCTGTGTTTCAAGTTACAGCGAAAAGTCTGAAAATCCAAGATGGCGGGGACTGATCCCCCTTAAAGAAACAACCAAACACGTCACACATAGTGGATTTTTTTCGAAGGTTTGATTTAAAAAATATGAAGAAACAACGAATAGACTATGTAGACTGTTCGCGGTAAACTGAAATTTTTTTTAAAGCCAGATTAAGATCTACTTGTATGCGCTTTGTGTATTCTTCCGCCGTATGTAAAATTATAATTGCCAGGGGCCTGATCACTTTATTCATGCGCCGGTCAAGTGAAACTGTGAAATTCTAACAAAAGTAAATATGTTTCAAATTCCCCTATTGTTACACCTATGTTCATAAAAAAATTACATAAAACAGAAGGAAAAGATTTGCTATTCGCCAATTGTTTACCAAACACTTTTAATTCAACATTAAATCATGGAACTACTTTTCCCTCAGTCGTTACCNTTCGTGCGCTTTAAGTGTATTCATATTTTCCATAAGAACTATTCCTTACTTGGCGTTACCAACACACCTATTTTGCCACTGTCTTTATTCATATTAGTTATAAATTAAAAAACCACCATTTATATAAATTATGAGTAAAAGTTAAATTTTACCAAAATTAAGGTACTTTTATGTTAACAAAAGTATAACAAGCTAGTGATGGGGGATCGGGCCCCGCCATCTTGAATTTTAACTGTTTTTGCCATAAGTTCCATTTAAGAAGGTTCAAAGAAATTTTTTGCATGACATGACAAAAATAATAGTTTTTAAAGCTTTATGAAACTTATTATAACTCTACCATGTTCATTACTTTTTTGTTAGTGGTTGCCGGCAATAAATAAGTAAATATTTGTAGCCTGACATCACATAAATGATACTGGTAACAGTAGTTTAGCAATGCATGTTTCAAAACGTGTGCAAAGCAATGAATGCCCTATGCCTTGTCGACGCCCAAAATAAAATATAAAACCTGTGTTTCAAGTTACAGTGAAAAGTCTGTAAATCCAAGATGGCGGGAACTGATCCCCCTTAAAGAAACAACCAAACACGTCATACATAGTGGCTTTTTTTCGAAGGTTTGATTTAAAAAATATCAAGAAACAACGAATAGACTATGTAGACTGTTCGCCGTAAACTGAGATTTTTTTGATAGCCCTGATGTAAAGTTTATTATTGCCAGGGGCCTGATCACTTTATTCATGCGTCGGTCAAGTGAAACTGTGAAATTCTAACAAAAGTAAATATGTTTCAAATTCCCCTATTGTTACACCTATGTGCATAAAAAAAATTACAAACAGAAGGAAAAGATTGGCTATTCGCCAATTGTTTACCAAACACTTTTAATTCAACATTAAATCATGGAACTACTTTTCCCTCAGTCGTTACCNGCTATTCGCCAATTGTTTACCAAACACTTTTAATTCAACATTAAATCATGGAACTACTTTTCCCTCAGTCGTTACCAACTTTATTCGGGCGAATGCCATTTAGTGTGCCCGTTAATTTATATGCAGGCGGGGTTAGTGACATTTTTCAAAGGTTGATTACCAAGGTGCTCATTTAACCGTGAACAGTATTTAACGGGGTGGAATCACACTGGGTTGCCGATGGCCAAGCGTGAATTGGGATGGACGCCGTCCATCTCCGATATATTTGCATCTATTTCTAACGACTGTTCACGGCAAAGCGAACGCTTTCNTTGGGATGGACGCCGTCCATCTCCGATATATTTGCATCTATTTCTAACGACTGTTCACGGCAAAGCGAACGCTTTCAAATAAACCTTTGGACAGTGTCACTGCCCCTAACTTCACATATTTTTACGGGAACACTGACCGAAATTCGCCNTTTCAAATAAACCTTTGGACAGTGTCACTGCCCCTAACTTCACATATTTTTACGGGAACACTGACCGAAATTCTCCCAGTAACGCTGGTAACGAAGAAGCGAAAGTAATTCCATGTCTCAACTTTCAATTAAAAGTGTTAGGTAAAACTTTTGTGAATGTTGAAATTAATTGATTTCAATTTCAGTTATTTTAACTGCATGCAAGTGCAAAAATTAACACTTTCGTTAAAAATTTACTTTTCCAATAAGTTCACAGTTTCAATTGGGTGACGTATAAATAAAGTGATCAATCTCATGACAGTGTTAATTTTACAAATGGCGGAATAATATACAATCTGCACACAAGTAAATCTTAAACACGGCTTTTAAAATTGCCCAGCTTTCAAAATTGCTCAAAAGTGACAGCCTTTACCCAAACTTCTTGATTCTATAGTAAAAATCAAAGCTTTTTAAAGCATAGAATAATACTCTATGCAGAATATCTGAAATTATTATTACACCCGTATTTCCTCATGTAAAGAAAAATTATCAGAAAATAATTAAGGAACTTTCTATCGTTGGTACACATGCCGTAATTACAATATTAAAAAATCAAGAAGGAATTTAAAAATAACTTTTAATGTACCTTCTGTGCCTGAACAAGTTTGGATTTTGAATTCTGAATCAGTAAATTAAATTCTTAATTAATATATACATAAACACAATATGGTAAGAACTCTCAGCCCTAAGAGGGAAATAAACTATTGCGGAGTTATTAGTTTCTGAGCCATAAAATGTAATTATTAAATAATACCCAAACGTTTTAAGGCATAATAAATGACTACATATAAATAAATTGCCTTTATTTGTTTGCCACATGTAACCAATGGGAAAGAATTATTGATTTTTTCTAATAAAGATTACAGAGGAAATATTCGTTAAATCAAAAGAACAATGACAATGTTTAAAATTAATCAAATAATAAAGTTTAGATTGTCTCGAAAGATTAGATATTTTCAATTAGATAAATAATTATCTCTTGCAGATAATTGATAAATTTAAGGTTACGTCAAACTCTCTCCTTAAGGATGTGCAAGAGATAAAAAATATTTCCATGATTTTGAGGATATTTCATGTTATCGTGACACAAGATCAATAATAATTTAATTAAAAAATAATAATTCGAGTTATATCTTGTCATGTTTTAGGGCGTAAACATGAGAATTTGATCTCAAATCTTAAAATTTTGATCCATACAAATTACAAAATGTTAATTTAACACAAAGTTTGGTTTCAGTTTAAGTGTTTATTAAATTCGTAAAAGCTTCAGGATTCCATTCCGTTGAAAACCGACGGTTGGTTCGCCTGTACCAAGAGTTCAACGTCTAGATATTTTGGTTTTATACATTACTAGCTGACCCGGCAAACGTTGTTTTGCCATAAAAAGTATTTCTATTGATTATAGTATTAGAAAAAAATAACTATAACTTATTGTAAGTGTGTGAGGATGTGGTATATAAGTGGAAGAGGCATGGATACAAAATTACTAATATCGGTATAAAAAATAAGGGTTGGTGGTAGAAGGGTGAAAATTTAGGAGGGTATGTATTTTTTGATGCCACATCATAAAAAAATAAAAAATAAAAATTTTGTTCAAACAATAAAAAAAATTGTTTGGGGGTGGCCACCCTTATTACTTAGGGGTGTAAAAAATAGATATAAATCTATTCTCAGACCTACCGAGTATACATAAAAAATTTCATAAAAATCGGTACAGCCGTTTCGGAGGAGTTCAGTGACTAACACTGTGACGGGAGAATTTTATATATTAGATCTAAAAAGTTAGAAAATAAATATAACGACCTTCCAAGAAATTCTCTTCGCGCCATTCCAATAACATGAACAATCATTTTGAGCTCCCCACTAACGTATTAAATTTGGTCAAATTTAAGATTCGTACGAAATAAAAAAATTAATTTAGAATTTTTACAGTTTGTTACATTTACTACTGGAAAGTATATTCCTAAATCTTCGTAATTTCTAGAGAATATGATATCTTATCACGACAAAAGTATGCAATGTGGTAGAAATGCAGAAATAGTTTTAAGCTCTTGAACGCCCTTAACTCTTCTGCCTCCGCACGGCCGCAGTACTGTAGTGGTTAGACTACTTGCCTCCCACCAAGGCGAACCGCTTTCGATTCCGGCCGGGGTCGCATATGGGAATCGTGCCGGATGATGCCACTGGTCGGCGGTTTTTTTTCGGGGATCTCCCGTTTCCCCCCGCCCTTTCATTCTGGCGCTGCTCCATACTCATTTCACTTCAACCTCNCAAGAAATTCTCTTCGCGCCATTCCAATAACATGAACAATCATTTTGAGCTCCCCACTAACGTATTAAATTTGGTAAAATTTGAGATTCGTACAAAAAAAAATATTAATTTAGAATTTTTACAGTTTGTTACATTTACTACTGGAAAGTAATATTCCTAAATCTTCGTAATTTCTAGAGAATATGATATCTTATCACGACAAAAGTATGCAATGTGGTAGAAATGCAGAAATAGTTTTAAGCTCTTGAAGGCCCTTAACTCTTCTGCCTCCGCGCGGCCGCAGTACTGTAGTGGTTAGACTACTTGCCTCCCACCAAGGCGAACCGCTTTCGATTCCGGCCGGGGTCGCATATGGGAATCGTGCCGGATGATGCCACTGGTCGGCGGTTTTTTTTTCGGGGATCTCCCGTTTCCCCCCGCCCTTTCATTCTGGCGCTGCTCCATACTCATTTCACTTCAACCTCATCGGCTCTCAAGATCTTGGCGTTACAAGCCGCCCAAATCTC
>NQII01000751.1:48365-127130 GCA_002778355.1 Clitarchus hookeri
GGGGGGGAGCGCTTGCATTCTCTTTCCTACCTCTAATCTCGTCTCGTCACTCTCATTATTCCGACTGTCTGGGGACCGTGGGTGAAACAGCCGACTGTGTTTTTACGTCACCTTCCTGTCGTGCGAGGGGCCCACGGTAATGCAGTAGTAAGACAAATCTCGCCTTCCGCCACGATGGACCGGGTTATATGCCCGGCGAAGGGATAAACCCGGATTTTCGCATGTGGAAAACAAGGCGGACGCTGCCGCTGGTCGATGTTTTTTTTTTCCTTCAGGTACTCCCGTTTTATCCAGCCATTGCATTCCGTCGCTGCTACATCTCCAGACCTCAGCTGTTAAGTAACACCCAGATCTCTCGCTCACTGTCTCTTTCTTCGTGTATTTCGCAACCCCTTCAATTTGGTGGGACGAAGGGGTGCGTTTGTTAATATTATGTGGGAGGGATCGTGGTGTTGGACTTTAGGATATGATTTGCGCTCTAATTAAGTAAGTTTTCTAGCAGCACGACACTGTAAGATAATGTTCTGAACTATATCAGACCACCTTCACAGACCTATTAAGAATGTATGATAATTTACTTGTTTAAGAAAAAGTTACGTATGAAGAGAAATTACCTTACTCGTAATGTAACTGCACTAAGCATTTTTGTACTTGCAGACTGGAGTAAAGTGAAACTCCTAATTTTAAGGGTATGCTAAAAACTTCCATTATGAGATTAGGAACTTCATAAAACAACTATATAGTTGCTGAAATGTAATACGAGGGTGAAATCATACTGAAAATCACTAAATATGCATCAGAGGAATCACATGCGACCAAGTCATTATTAGAGTAATATAATTTCCGCTTTTCTGGTCGTGATCTCCCGTGCATTTTCCTATCGTGCACTAACCTCGCTTGCAAGTTGGCATCAGATTGTGTGTGCTGCGTTTCCAACGAGGACAATTTCCTTTGTTGAAATCAGTGATTCAAAAAGTAGAAGAAACTAACGTCCATACGTAAGAATAATCTGCTGGTGCTGCTTGGCATCTAACTCGTTATGTCCAACAAATGTTCTTCTTCGATGTTTCAAATGCAAGTTACAGGCTTTTCACGATCACTTTCAACTTTTCTGAAGCCCTGCTGAAGTTATACTTCCAGGATATACCTCCATACCGAGAAAACAAGGACTCACAAGTCTAGAAAATCACACTAAAGGGACAGCGTATCACATTTGTGCGCACTCAATTTAATAATATTTTTCATGAGAACTATTTCTTACTAGGCATTACCAACACGCTTATTTTCTCTCTCTATCTCTCTCGATCTCTCTTTCTTTCATATTGCATTTAAATAAAATGTAACTTAGAGTATAATATGAGTTAAAAATTAAATTTAACCAAAACCAAGATACTTTTATATGGACACAAGTATGAAACGCTTGTGATACACGATATATTTAGGAAATAACCAAACACGTAATAGATATAGGATGATTTTCCAAAATTTTGATTCGAAAAATGTGGGAATATCGCGTAGGTGTAGACCGTATAGTTCTATGCACTGCTTTCAAACTGTTTCTTATCTTTCCCCGCAGGTTAACGGGTGAAGACCTGTGTTTAAGTGGAGACATAGCCATTGCAGCTTATATAACTGACAAAAATAACCTCTACCTCAAGAATGTCACGCTCGACTTTTCATATAGAAGCCTTAGTGTAAGTATGAACGGCTTGTATTAGTGTAAGTATGAACGGCTTGTATTAGTGTAAGTATGAACGGCTTGTATTAGTGTAAGTATGAACGGCTTGTATTAGTGTAAGTATGAACGGCTTGTATTAGTGTAAGTATGAACGGCTTGTATTAGTGTAAGTATGAACGGCTTGTATTAGTGTAAGTATGAACGGCTTGTATTAGTGTAAGTATGAACGGCTTGTATTAGTGTAAGTATGAACACTTGATCGTTTACACATTTAGATATCTAAACTTGTCACACTGTAAACAAGCGTCTGAATATTCCCAAGTAAGTTTCGACGATAGTCACCCAAACATCGAGCCGGTTGCACGAGTTTTGCATACACGTTTCATTTCCTATTGCTTAAGGGGTCTGCCTGGTGATCATATGGGCGCCATTGTAAGCATTCTAATTAAAAAAAAAACTATTGATTATTTCAATGTGAATCTTTTTTTCATAACAGAGATGGAAGCCGATTTATAAATGCTGTGAGTAGCCCTCTGTTTACGATATATATTCGTAAGTAAAGCGGTGTTGTGAGCTATTGCGACAATGTCGTATCTTTTCTGAATGTATTGCTGTCTTAAATCCCTATAGCCATCGCTTAAGATTATGAGGAAACAGAACAGCCGCGAAGCTTCTTTATGGTATTTTCCGTCAACGTCGCGATGCTTCCTTGCAGCCGAACGTGACCTTGAGGCTTTTGAAATTGTTTACTAGGCAGACCCCTTAATCACCCTGTTGCTGTTATCCTTGTATTTTTCGTCCGAGTTCAGTGCTTTAGGCTATATTTCTCGAAAACTGTTTATGTTGTTATCTGAAATAGATTTATATAAGGACCACATAAATGTGAATATTTATAGTCAAACGATTATAGTTTTCAAAACATAGCACTGTAAAGTCGAAAATTTCGGAATATGGGCGCTCAAATTTCTATGCTACTAATTAACTTTGCCAAATAAATCACATGTCATGTGATGTTTATCATATACGCAATATATTAATTAAGTATCAAGGATATTTAACAATTCGGGTACTGGTATCCCGAGTTTCTTATCAAATAGGTGTTGATGTTTTTGCCAACATTTTGATTCGTCCTAGAGAAACTAGAAAATATTAATATAAATTATATTATTATTATTATTAGAAAAAATTAATATTATTTTTCTGCTGGGCACTGTAATTGGGCTCCTGGCGAGAGGATAAATGAATGGAAATCACGCATCCTCTGCAGAGCTGCCAACTTAGTGTTTTTCTTACCAGATCTGTGATTTCAGAAGATGGTCTTGTGGCCAAATTTCACATTTGCGACAGCTAGAAAAGTTAATGATTTCTGTCTAAATTTGTTGATATATCTGGAGATTTCAAGTTAGACAGAAGATTCCTTTTCAGTTATCATATAATCGTACTTTTGTGCCTTCAGGATTCTTAATTTCCGCGGAACATACGACGTACACGGCATGCAGACAGCATGGGTAGGTATATCTTGAGATGCATATTGCATGTGATTATTATTTTATATATATAGTCGTGTGGGCTGTCTCGTGTGAGAATAACGATACGGCTTGTCCCCGTCGTAAGCGAAGTTTTGGGAAACCCTACATCGGAAAAGTCCTTGAAGCATCCATTTGTGCGTTATTAATAGGAAGGGGAAAATGTCGCGCCTTAAATGACTTGTGAGCTAGTCACCATTGCCCTATGTATTTTCGAGCCTCAGCTTTCTGTTCATCTGCTGCCCCATAGTGTGGCCAGTTTTACCTCAGACCACGTGGCACTGCATTCGGTCCTTGTCTACTTTCAGGTCTGTTACTGGCTCACAGTTCACCTTGACGTTTCTACAAACCCCTAATCCAAAAGCGAAAAAAACATATATATATACATGTGCTTTAAGTCTAGCTTGTACTGAAATGAATTCGCAAAATTTTCCAGTCACAAGTTATTAATTTATTTCAGACGGAATTTTTTATCCTTTCAATCTTTTTATTTTAAAATGCTTAAATTTCTGACTGAAATATATATATGTGTGTGTGTGTGTGTGTGTGTGTGTGTGTGTGTGTGTGTGTGTGTGTGTGTGTGGCAGTAAGCATCTGAAGTGACCCGTAGTAAAAAAAATATTTCAAGTCGTGAAAGCAAATATTTTATATATTTGGCCCACCTGTAATTTGAAATAGATTATATCACGATCTAGATAACTCAGACACGAAATGGCGTGGTGGTTTCTTTGAAGCGGATGAACCTCGTTCTGAGATTGGCTGCGCAAGGTTTCCAGGCACCGGCCTTGTGTCCGATTGGCTACCGCGTGCTGCGAAAAAGTTCCCTGCCGGCGGGCAAGTGAACTACCAGGCGCTGATTGGCGAACGGCGTCCCGGCGTGTTTGCTGGCTAGAGACGCAGTTCTGTTTGCGTGTTTGCGGCTGGAGTTGGCGTAATAAGCTGCCGTTGCCCCTCTGAATACCTAAGTACTCTGTGGTATGGTGTTAAAAGGCTGTTCGCGGTAAAGTAAGCACCACTTTTGAAAGCCCTGCTGAAGATCTACTTGCACGCACATTCCTTATTCTTCCGCCAAACGTAAAGTTAACATTGCTAAGGGCCTGGTCACTTTATCCATGCGTCGGACAAGTAAAACTGCAAAATTATTTGAAAAGTAAATATTTTATAATTGTGCTAATTCTTACACGTATATACGTTAAAAATACAGAAAGAAGAACAAATAATTTCGGTATTCTCAAATGTTCTCCTAGCACTTTAGATTCATGGAATTAATTTATCTTAGTCGTTACCAACATTAGAGGGTGCGTGCTAGACAGTGTGCCCGGTTAAAATAACGCGCAGGCAGGGGAAGCGACATTTTTCGAATGTTGATTTCAAAGGTGCTCACTTTATCGCGAACAACCATTACTCTAGTGATTCTTGTATACCGATTTGGAGGCTTAGTGTAGAGAAAGTTGGCAGCTCTGCCCCGCGGGAGGAAGTGCAGTGTTGCGACTGAGCGCGGCGTGTCGCAGGTGGACCTGGGGTCCGACTTCAGCGTCGACGACAAGCTGACGACGGCGGTGCAGAGCGTCGTGAACGACCTCCTGCCGCAGGCGCTGGACCGCAAGAAGCAGGACCTGCTGACCTGGGCGGAGAACAAGGTCACCAAGTTGGGCAACCACCTCCTGGAGAACACCACCCTCGGTGGCCTCCTGGGGTCCCTCGGCTAGCGGACGCCGCTCTCCACGTCTGTTGCGCTGCTGAAACTCTTCATTCTGAAAATAGTTTCCATTTTTTTTTCTTTGTGTACACTACACTCAAAATCCGAATCTGATATTCTGATCGGTATAACTATTTTACTTATCTACTGGCGAATCGGGGGAATGCACGTAGGTTTTACTGCCAAGCCAGTGACATTCACATTCACTGGTAATCACTGTTTTACTGCCAGACCAGTGAAATTCACATTCACTGGTAACCACTGTTTTAATCAGTAAATACCTGCAAACTTAAACAACCAGTATAATTTTATTTATTCAGATGGAGCAGTATCAACAGATGTGCAGTTAAATTTGCTTATTTGGAACAGTTTTAACTATTTCGATCTTAGAGTGTACCAAATCCTTTTATATGAAACTTTACCGATTTTGCTTTATTGTCCTTCTATACTTTTCTGTTGAATTTCTGTAAAGGTTTTTTTTTTTTTGCAGTAGTTACCAATTTTTCTTTGATACTCTACTAAATATATAATTTTCTTTTATACTGCTAAAAATGTTTTTTTTTGATAGTTACATTTTTTTTTAATATCTCAACTAAATACTTTTCTCTTGCACTTCAAAAAATTATAATGGCGATAGTTACCGATTTTTCTTTGTTACTTTGCTAAATACTCTCCTGTTGCATAGCTAAAACAGTTTATTTTGAAAATAATTTGCTATTTTTCTTTGTTACCCTACTAAATACTTTTCTGTTGCACTTTTAAAAATGTTTCTTCTGAAAATAGTTACATACTTTGTTACTCTACTAAATACTTTTTTTGTAATGTAAACGTGAACATTTTTTGTCACTATACAAAAAAATGTTGATAAATATTGAGAAATTATTCGTGTTTCTATGTTTTTTTTTAACAATCTGCCAAAAAATATTGGTAAGATAATTCTTTTTCTTTGGAGCAAACATTTACAGATGTGTTTGATGTCTGATATATAAACTTATATTAGCACTACCCATCAATAATATTTGCAGTATATATACATATATATAATCACTAGTTATTTGAAACTTACAGGAAACGCAATATTTTAAAACTGATAGAACTTTTGCCAGGGGTCCAGTTGTGTTATATTTTGTATATGCTAGCTAGTATAAAAGTAATTAAACAAGTGAGCAATTTTTTCGGACATACGCATTTTGGTGGGTATTTGTGTGCATGTTGCAAAATGCTCAGACCATGGCATAAAATAAACACGTACACAAAAAGAATTAGTAAATAAAATTAAAAAACTATACGTGGTTAGCTGTGATGCTTACGTTTTTTCGTCCAGTTTTGTCCACACGCACTGCAACTGTATATGTTGTTCCCGTTGTTCGTGAGTTTGATTACTCGTTCTGGTGCTCTTGTCTAGATTGCATTGTGGTTATAACTGATCGTATTGGTTGTGTCGAGTTGTCTGGCTGTTGGATGGGGCGTGACGTCACGTCGCCAGCGAGGTCATTACAGACGGAGCAAGCTGCTCGGAGAAGCAGGAATTGTAGAGGAGTCGGCTACGGTCTGCAATATGAAACCATACCGCATTCGCCTTGAAGTCACTTCGGTAAACCACGGAAAATCGAAATCAGGGTGGCCGGACAGATAATTGAACCCAGGTCCTTTGTAATTCGAGTCTAGTAGTTTACCACTGTGCCACCTCGCTTAGTGGTATTTAGGCGTATGTTAACAACAGCAAAATTTGTTATTTGTTTCTTTGTTTTATATCATACTAGCTGACCCGGAAAACGTTGTTTTGCCATAAAAAGTATTTCTAGTGATTATAGTATTAGAAAAAAATAACTATAACTTATTGTAACTACGATCTGAGCACAAATGAATAAGAGAAAGGTTATTGTGTGAGAGAAAGTGGAGACCGGCTACTCCGTGCTGTGTCACTGGGAGACACCTGGTGGGAATAAATTGTAACCTAGATCGATAAATGATCGATGATAATTGATCAGTTATCGACCTAGGGTAAAATTTATTAAATTACTAATATCGCTATAAAAAAATAAGGGTTGGTGGTAGAAGGGTGAAAATTTAGGAGGGTATGTATTTTTTGATGCCACATCATAAAAAAATAAAAAATAAAAATTTTGTTCAAACAATAAAAAAAAATTGTTTGGGGGTGGCCACCCTTATTACTTAGGGGTGTAAAAAATAGATATAAATCTATTCTCAGACCTACCGAGTATACATAAAAAATTTCATAAAAATCGGTCCAGCCGTTTCGGAGGAGTTCAGTGACTAACACTGTGACGGGAGAATTTTATATATATTAGATTCTAGGTTTGTTTGCGACATGGCCTACATCAAATTTCTGCAAGGGCGTACATCCAAAATAATAGGTCATTCGTAGCGGAATACTCAAAGGTGGGGTTCACTAGAAAGTTTGCCTGCGTTTCTAATTGGCGACCAGCAATTTAATTTTCAATATTACTACATGTATTATTTTCAAGCTCAATAAAACTATACACGTCAACGGAACGGGTTCGGGAACATAATTCTGTGAAAACGCAAATATTTGTAATATTTTAAAATGGTATGCCTATTAAGAAAAAAATTGCCTTGTAGGGTGGACACACCCCAGGGATAAGTGCGTCATATTCCTCGAAAATGTCACGACAAGTAACAAAAGAAATAATGTAAATAATGTAGCTGATTTCCTTGTCGAATAAACTCTTTAGAAAATCATGCTTAGTTTTCCTCTTACCGCCCGTTGTGAACTGAGGAAAAATATACATATATAGGTGGAAAACTCTTTTCTGTGCTTATAACCAGGTGGGACTGTCGAGGCGGCCCCTTTTGCCTTGGCCACTAAACGTTGTGCAAAAATTAGCATTAAACGTTTTGCTCAAAAGTTAGTCAATATTTTTTTATGTTCAAGGTTAAGGAAAGCTACTCGATAAAAAAAAATATTCTGATTTTCAATTTTTCCCCAGATGGATTATATTTTTATTGTAAAAATGGTTAAAACGAGTACTTTCACGATCTTTATTTATGTGCGAATAATCCGGCGCAGAATATTTACAGTTGCTGACGGAAAGACTGTACGTGCACACTAGTTTAGCGACTTGCGCTAACAGGCGACAAGACAGATAATACGCGCGTAAGTTTTATCAGAGTTGGCCACGTGGCTTTGGTATTTGCGTTGGCGAGCGATGGGTGAGTCAACGTTCGGAACAAAAGACGAAAATCGCTTTATCTCGGCTTCAGTCTACGGTGCCAACAGTGAACTCGGAAGTTGGTTGTTGTGCAGTAGACTTGTTTAACTCTTTCCCCTTAGGCCGGGTTTCTAAACTATGCAGTAAACGCAAGAAGCCTACGACGTTACACGCAACTTACGCAAGGAGTGAGTGAAGGGATTGGCATGCCTGCAGGTGGACAACACGCAAATACACGCTATGTGATAGGAATCGTAAGATGCACAGGGAACTAGAGAGTATCACTTGCTGCCGATTTAGCTTCCAACTTTTTTTAAAACCCTTTTCGACCCAGTGTACCTAACTGTCTACATGACGTAGTGGAATTCTATACTTCTCCACTGCAAGTCCCAGTGGACTGCAATCTTCTCTGTAGGTGAAACAGCGAGGTCTTGAGAGCCGATGAAGGTGAAGTGAAGTGAGTGTGGTGCAGCACCGGAATGAAAGGGCGGGGGAAACGGGAGATCCCCGATAAAACCCGCCGGCCAGCGGCATCGTCCGGCACGATTCCCACCTTTACACAAGGATATCACATTCACAGTCCACTCACGATAACTTCCAACTTTTCTGAAGTCATACTTCCAGAACATTCCTCCGCCATATGCAAAAAAAGCCTAACCGAGTCTAGAAAATTACACCAAAGGGACAGCATACCACATTCGTGCGCACTCAGCGTAATAATATATTGCATAAAAACTATGTCTTACTAAGCATTGCCAACACACTTTTCTTTTCCTGTTTTTATTCATCTTCATTATAAATTAAATATTAAAATTTACAGACAAAAATAAGTAAAAGTGGTATGTATAAAAAATAAGGTACGTTAATGTTAAAATAAGTATAAAACGCTTGTGGTACATGTAATATTTAGGAAGCAACCAGAGACGTCATACACGAGATGATTTTTCAAATGTTTTTATTCGAAAGTTGTGAATAAATAGCGAATATATTAAATAAACATCGTGCGATACAAGAAGGAACCATCATTACAAAATTAAAGTACGAAACTACTGCAAAACTATCTTGCAATAAACCATGATTTTTTTAAAAAAATATATTTGGTTGTTATTAAAATTTTTACCTTTTAAACTTTAGTAAGCTAATGACCTCGACTATGAATTTATTGGAGCAATATTTCATTAGCTTATCAAGATATTAATACTAGAATATTTTAATAGGCAGTTAATGCAATTTATTTGTTGCTGAACTAATTAAATTTTACGTAAGTCCATTTTACAAGTAAAAAAGTTACCGTATCAAAATTAAGGTGGAAACAGAAGATCGTAGCTTTATATACGAGTGTGAAAGGATTTTACAATCCATCACCGCCAGTCGAGAAGGTACTAGACGTAAGTCCAAAACACAAGAAGATGGGCGTTGACTAATTTTCGTGTTCCATATTTTTTTTTTTTTTTTGCGTCTTGCGTTGTCTATAGGAAGCATCTTGGAATTATGTACACACCTACAGTATTTTGTATGTCTGCATTTCTTGCGTGCTGGTATTCTTTGTGTGGGTTATAAACCCGGCCGTAAGGTTGTAACCACGAGCCTCTTACACATACAAACTCTTAAAAGTATAGCGCCTACAAGGTAACTGCATATTGCTCTAAAATGAATATAAAATATATATATGAAATAATTTTATTCTTCTAAGCAACTATTTTACCGTCTGGAACAACTGCACAACACATGAAACGTTTATTCAACACGTACAGATGTTTTAGCACTTTGTCGGACATTCTGTGGCAGTTCAGGTTGCTGAAGTGTTGTTTAATTATCAGGGTGTGTCGGGTTCACATCTCAGTTAATTATGTTTGGTGTCAATTGAATCGAATACTTTTTTTTATTTCCTTATCATTTTCAAGTACTTCGTAGCATTTTAATGATTGACACATTTTACGAGGGCCACAGAAACAAAATAAGAATTAAGTGATTTGGATTACGTGAAAACGTACGAGTTCCGGGTACTCCTCTCATCCACTCTATTTTTGTGCAAACAATTTAATTACTCTCTTATCTTCAGATTTTTTATATGGAATTTTGTTTCCTGTTCTTTAGTCGATTTGCTGTCTATATTATTAACATAAGTGAATGTCGACTGCAAACGAGAATTATTCTTGTATCCTCCACCGTACTGCTTATTGAAAAATAGATATTTAACCTTTATGTTCGCAGTATCGTAGATCTTCGATGTTGCACATAAAGTGGGTTTAATGGTGTGAACTGTACACAGCATAGAAGAGCGTATATACTCCATTCACGGTTTCTCCACACTTATTGAATCAAGCCTTTGAACAATCACCTCATGTACGGAGTGTTTGGTTGTTTCCTAAATACAGGGTGATTCTAAAATCACGGGACAAACATCGAGGGGTGGTAGAGCTCACTAAAACAAACAATTATTGTACAGGGATATATGGGCGGGAGTGACGCGTTGAGGCACAAACACAAAAATAACACATGAAATGCAACACAGTGTTTATTTACAACGTCGCCGCTGAATGCCTTTTTACAGCAATGTTTATAATAATTGCTCAAAATTGCTACCACCGACAGTAATGCAAGCTTGGTAGCGTCGGTGGAGTGATTGGCGAACAGATTCAAATACGCCGGGTATTTCACGCACGCCACCATTGTCAGCCAATCACGCCATATGTAGAGGTCACCAAGCATGCGTGACTGTTGGTGGATGCATTTCCAGCAACTGTTTTAACATTTTCTGTACGGAATCACTCGTTAAGTATGCTGCTAATTAACATTTTATGTTTCCGTTTTAGTGAACTCTACCACCCCTCGATGTTTGTCCCGTGATTTTAGAATCACCCTGCATACCGTGCACCATAAGCGTTTTACACTTCTGATAACGGGGGGTCTACTTGGTGGTGAATCGTAAACGCGAGGAGTCGAATCCGCGCAAACATGTGGTTGTAAAGGCAAGGCGCATGCGCGTATCCTTGACACCGCGGGGGGAGGGTCAAGCGAGTGAGCTCGACTGGCTCTTCGCAGACGGCGACCGGGAGCCGAGCGAAGCGGACGGACAACGCGAGGTGAGTTCATTGTGACTCCCGACTTTCCTCAACCCCTGCTTAAGTTACAATACTTTCTGGCTATTCATCAGCCTCGTCGTGCAAACAAAGTTTAGCTCGAATCCCTAGTAAACAATATTCAATGCCACATCCGGCCATTAGGTAGCATTGCGATGGAAAATAGTACAAGCAAGTCTCGCGTGTTTATAGTTTCCTCAGAATTTTAAGCGGTGACTATAAGTTTTAACACAGTTCGGGAAGGATTCAGCATTGTCGCTACATATTAAAACGTATTTTTTTAAAACGATTACGTTTCTACGTCAACGAAATTTATGAATGGGCAACTAAATATCAACTTTCGTTCGTCCTGAAAAAAAAAATGTTTACATTTAAATATTCCATAGTTTTTTTTTTTCAATATTATAATAGACATAAGTACTTATAATGAGACCCATATGATGGGGGAAGTATCCTTGACATCTCGGATTTACGTATTTTCCTCCATAACTTAATTTTCGGAGTCAATATTTAAAAACCAAGCAAGTCAAAGCATAGGGAATATTTTAACAGTTATTTCGAAATCCCACTTATTTTTCTTACATGATAAGTTTCTCATCTATAACCGTATTCAAACATTACCTAATTATTTAATAATTTCAATCCCACGTGGGAAAATACGGGTATAATTGAAACCCTACAAATTAAAAAAAATTCTTTAAGTAGCCCTCTGTCATGTCTAGCTTTGATTTTTTATTTCTGGTCATACATTTTCATTGCGAAGATTTGTAAGAAAATTCGAAGATGGAGTGGATACTACCCCCTTAGCAGTTCAATATTGGAACACGGAGAGTGTCTACTGCGCCGCACGTTTGCGCACTCTATGCTATATTTCCTCTGCGGGTAAATGCTTCCCTCCTCGAGTGTTGCCAACTTCGCTATAAAAAAAATGTTGTTCCATGCAGTTTATAGGCTTCTCTATCTAGGCTGTTGCTAATCGAAAGAAACTTCGAAAATCTTACAGCGGGCAGTTTTGAAGAACATATTTATGATCAGTAGTGGTCCTATGGTATCGCGCTGACTTGAAAACGAGATATTATCATCCAAATAAAAGTTAGTTTTGCCTCCATTCATAACACGTCCAGCAAGACTGCACTCGGTTGGCTGGATTCCGTGTCGCCGAGTCGATCAGGAGAACCAACTGTGAAGAGCGTACGACTATGAAGTTTAGCACAGAGTCGTGTTGTTAACTGAAATTATGGGGACTATATTCGTTAAAATCCCGGCACTTAGATGTAGTTCTGTGTATTCCTCATCCGCTGCAAATTGTCCATTGGCTGTTTCCATAACGAGCGTTTATTCTGTGAACTGCAATGTAGCTGACACTTTAGTGTTATTGCTTGGTGGTTTTTACTAGCGGGCCGTATAAAGTGACAGTGACTCAATCGCGGAAAATAACTAGGATGCGCAAGTGTTTTAAATCGAACCTTCTGTTGAACGAACTCGCGAAATTTCCAAGCTTATATTGTACGTGTTTCTATTATAACCATTTATTGCTGATACGCTTGAAACATTTCACCGAGTTCACCGCAGTTACTGTGATCCTATTTGTGAATGCTTACCCCAAGTGAACAGGCAGTTTTACCTCTGAACAATGTTCATGGATTTGTAGGCTTTTCAAGGTATAGTGAGCACTTTTGAGGTCTTGGTTACTTTTTCCTCTCAGCCATTTTTTCTATCATTTGACCACATTTTTAGACAAATATACCCATGTAAGTAATAAAACACAGTGTTTTTGTTCCACCGGACTCAAAAAATTAAGGTCTAACGCTGAAATTAAATATATTTACTGACTATTATTCCAAATAAGAGGTCTTTCAAAAGGGCTCACTTTACTATGAATAGTATATAGAAACTTGTTTGCTTGCGTGTTTGTTTTTAAGAGTCTTCAAGAGCGTGTTTTAATTTACTGTGATACGATTCGTAAATTAACTTACACGTGCATATGTTTGAAACCTATCCTTGGATACGGTAATTTATCTCGAAAATAAATCGACTGTTTCCTAGAATTTAATTTGCTTAACACATCTCCAACAGTTTCCTTCCGTTACTGGCGGTCACGCATGTACGAAGCTGCTATTGGACCAACAAGAATTCTGACACTCTGAAGCAGAACGTTACTGATATGCCTGCAAAAAATCTTAGACGAGTCAAATAAATCTTTATTATCCAATCGTAAAAAGATAGACTAAATAAGTTGGGGTATCATCGAAGATACGTTAGCTCATAATATTGTCTCGATTTGTTATTGTCTCTAGCTATCTTGTCTACAAAAATTAATTCCATAAATGCAGGTCTCCATCCCCTCCCCCCTCCCCCGCAACGTACGCACGCGCGCCACCAACGAACGGAGAATTTCTCAGTGAATTTTGAAATCTTTAAATCTGCAATAGACGTACTCACTACTCAGTATTCATTTATATATATATATAGCACAATCTCAGTACAGTGCACCTCGCTAATTTAGACATATTAATTTGCTCAGAATAATTACGTCTGTCGTTAGCTGCTGTTTTTATTCTTAATTCTGGTAACTTTTGTCATATTTATTTGTTCCTTGTGTGCGTATAAAGCATATGTAATGAAAGCAAAAACATTCACAGCTGTGCCACGGGGTTAACAATTAGTTCAGTAAGTGGGTTATTAGTATCGGCTACAGTGATAGTGTAGCAAAACCATTTTTAAAAAAAGAGAAGTACGTAAAATATTTGAGATGATTTATGTCACTGAATTCCTGGTCATCCCGAAGCAGCGGTAATGTATGTATTGTAAAGATCTGTGGCAAATGACGTGTTTACAGAAAATGGCGTCGAGGAAGAAGAGTGAGATAAAGAAATATTTGCCCTTGTGGTTTAATTTATGCGAATTATAAAATTTTTAACTCGTTTATTTTAATGTCATGTTGTATATTAATTATTTGTAGCTTCTTAATATTAGCTGTCTCGGTGGCTGCTTGTGTTATTTTTTGCCACGTGCTGTTTTTTTTGTGACACTGAGTTGGCAAAACTGCCGCTAGCGCGAGCGAACTGCGTTCATCTCCGAATCCGGACGTTGCCAACCTCCGTCCGTCGGGACGTCACTGCGTGAGTGGCAGCTCGGCGATAAGGTCTGCTTTCGCACGTGTTCCAAGGACGCTTCTCGTAATTGTGACCATCGAGCGTATCTGCGAAGAGAATAACAGTTCGCTGCGCAGGACTTGACAGTAGACTAAACTCCGACATGTTTTTTATGTGTTCACGTATCTTCAGTTGTCTGAGAACTCGTGCGGCACGCCTCCGAAGGACTCTGGAGTCAATAGTAAAATTTCAACCTTAAAATGGTCAGCTTGTTGTAACGTCGTTACACAGGCAGGTGACTAATTTAATCAATACAGGAGATGGGTTAATTATCTTAAGGTCATAAGTCACGAGATTTTTTTTTTATTATATGAAAAAAATTACATAAGGACCACATAAATGTAAATATTTGTAGTCAAATTATTATAGTTTCCAAAACATAGAACCAAAAAGTCGAAAATTTCGGAATATGGGAGCCCTAGTTTCTACGGTCCTAATTAACTTTGCCAAAATAGTCACATGTCATGAGATCTATATCATATACACATCATGTTGATTAAGTATCAAGTATATTTAACAATGGGTAATCGAGTATTGGTATCCTCAATCTCTTTTAAAATGTTTTTGCCAAAACATTTTTATTCATCCGAGAGAAACTAATACATATTAATATCATTTTCTCTCGGACGAATAAAAACGTGTTGGCAAAAACACTAAAACCTATTTTAAATTGATTCAGGATGCCAGTGCCCGAGCACCAATTGTTAAATATCCTTGATACTTAATTAATATTTTGTCTCTATGATATATATCACAGATTAGTTAGTAAAGTTCATTACAAGCATAGAAACTTAAGCTCCCATATTCAGAAATTTTCGAATTTCCAGTGCTATATTTTGAAGACTATACTCATTTCACTATAAATATTTACCATTATGTGGTCCTTGTATAAATATCTTTCATATTCTGAAATTAAAAATTTATCGTGAATAATGACCTCAAAAGTAATTGTCACAAAAAATAATTATTTTATATTTGTACTGAATACCGTTAAATTTGTATAAATAACTGGTAAGTACTGATGCCTCAGGAAAAAAAAATTTCTTCCATCATGGCACACAAAAAATCATAATTTTTTGTGTTTTTGGGATTACAGATAAAATAAAATGAAAGGATATATAGGAAATTTTACAAGGATGACTGAAAGGTGGTGTTTTAAGTAATTTCAAGGTGTTGTTAGCAATATTTGTTTACGTAAATTTATAAACTGTTACAAATAAGAAATGCGCAACAATTTCCTTATTTTGATAATTTTTTATTTCAAAATTGCGAAAACATTTTATAGCGTAAATTTAAATATTTCTTAAAGTAACTTATTGTGTCTTATTTCAACGTGAAATATCTCATTTCAGTAAGCGACTCAGAAACATTACAATTGTAATTTTGACATGACATTATGCAAGCAATATGTCGTATAAAATGTTATGTACGAGTAAAGAGTACTTGTAACCAATGTCTACAAGTTTAACAGTGTTTCGTACTAATATAAAATAGCGAATTTTTCGGAGACCAGTAATATTAACTGTACACATCAGGATCACACTACCCAATAAGAAAAGGCCTTAACATTTGGGAGTTGTCAAAACTTGTTAAAACTATGGCGTAGGTTGAAAAGAGCTGATGTTAATAAGATTACACTGAAGATATTTTTGTATTTATACAAGAAAAATCCTTGAAAACATTTTTCCCAAAGTAATATTTTATAGGACTAAAACAGTTACCGTGTAAAAAAAAATTCAATACATATACTTGTAATGTTACAAATTATTATAACTTTTATTTCAACTTTCATTAGTAAGAAGTCAGGGCAAAATTAATTTTTCGGGTCTCGAAAACAACTGCAATGAATAAATAACAGAGAAGTAAAAACATTTTTGATAATAAAATTACGTCGTTTCAGTACCGAGACTCCGAGATCGTGACCCCCCCACCCCTCACCAATATGATAAAATCAAAGACTTCAGACACATTATCAACTTGTCTTACACTGTAGGCAGTTTTTTAATGGTAATATAAAAAACATTATCTCGGGGAAGAAGAAAGCCATGTCACTTCTTGGGAAGAATTAATAAGTATTTTAGAGAATTACTCCACTTCAAAATTGGCGTTATAATTCTGCGGGGCAGCCGCACATTCCAGGCCAGGCCACCTGGGCTATATAGGCCACGACGCGCCTCTGTGTCGAGAGATTATACGCAAGTGAGAAAGCGCCAACAGTAATGTTTCTTCGCCATGAAATCATGGTAGCTTTAATATATTTTCTCAGGAGTGAGTGAAATGAGCGAAGAGATTTGGGCGGCTCTTAACATCGAGGTCTTGTGAGTCGATGAGGGTGAAGCGAGGGGAGTGTGGAGCAGCTCGAGAATACACGAGAGCGGGGGGGAAACAGGAGATCCCCGAGAAAACTCGCCGACCAGCGTCACCGTCCGGCACGACTTCCACGTGCGAAAATCCGGGAGCAACGCTTCCAGAATCGAACCCGGTTCACCTAGGTGAGAGGCTAGTAGTCTAATCATAACACCACCGCGGCCCCGTTTCTGCTCAGGAAAGAGTCAAATGGGTACGGAAGTCTTCAACTTTGTATAGTGTTAACGTTAAATATTCCTATATTTTCAGCTCGATATGTGGTGGTATTCTCATATGGTGTATAAGTCAAATACTTTTTATTACGGTTTAAAAAGTCTACAAAAAAAAGTTTATATTGTGTACGTACACTACCGGTAAAAAATAACGTTCCTTTGCCTTATGTACAGGACTGTGTACACTCAGTATGAATGGGTTTAAATGCCCGCACAACCCATAACACAGCGAGCATTTTACGTACCGCATTATCGGCGTTGTGTTCTCGTTTCTGACTCCCCTGATCGCCTAGCACTTACTGACAGCAGAACTAGCTGATGATCTTACATAGCACACGCATTCAGACTTAAATAAAAATACGACACTATGAAACATGACAATGTGTTGTAAAATATATTTGAGAGATGTTTGTGATTTATTAATATAAATTAGTATATTTGTATCCTTGACTTTGTAGTCGTTTGCGTACAGTTTTATTCATTTAATGTTTTCATTACTTTCCATTTTATTCATTCTGTTTATTTACTACAAATGTATTTATTATAAAAAAAATAGTTTATTGATGTTCGAATAACAATTCGCAGAATTTAATTAACGCATTTATATGTAGAAACTTATTTAGTGAATCAGTGGTAAAAATATATTTTGCTAGAGGTCCCCCAACCAAAAAGTGTTACAAGTGAACTATTCTGACATGGTTAGAGGCCTGCAAATTAGTGTCATCTAACTTGGTATAACGTCCTAAGTTCTCTGCAGTGTGCACTTCACGTTGTTACTGGAAACACCTTCAGTAATATCCTTTAAGAAAACACGGATTCTAACCACTTTAGGACGTAGTTCAAGCCCCTTTAAGTTTGAGCCCCAACAAGAACTGACAAAATTAAAAACTACTTCGGACACGCACCATTGCAGAGCTATGTTTTCCTTGGCGACATAGCTCTGCGGTGGCTTATGTCCGAAGAGATTTTTCATTTAATCACCTACCACCATTGCAAGAATGATTCAAAGAAGATGTCAAGAACTGTTTATAATTGACCTTACTATACACACCACTGCATTTTATTACACCGGCTCACGGATTAAAATAATTTTCCCACTGGTCAACAAGGCCTAAATGCCTGCGATAATTTACATTTACATCAACCAAGTACTCTACTTTGCCTTGGCTGCTTTTTTTTCACATTCTCAACAAGAAATTCAAACTTTTGTAATCACTATGATTTTCACTTCTAGTCTTGCTGCACATACGAGAGGCCGGAATCGCTCGCGTCACTGTCGTTTGGCACAGATGCTGAAACAACCTTATCTACAATTATACACTGGCCTCCTGCAGTAGGTTAAGGTTATCAGAAATGTCGTATCGCGCTATATAAATGACTGCGAGCAGAAAGCAGTCACAGGAATTCTCCACATTTTCCACGACTAGCACATGTTTTTCTTTTACCTTCTAGTGGCGTATCAGACCACTTCCTGCGTTATTTCAGTTAACAGTAAATAGCGAAATTCTAATTGATGATAATGACGGATGATTGATGACTGAAGATGGATGATGAAGAAGATGATGATGATGATGATGATGATGATTATGATGATGGTCAGTGGTGTAAAAAAAATAGGGGACGGCGTATACATTACCGCTCCATAAATCTAGGAAATAATGCCATAATGAGAGTAAATGGGCACCCATACTTTTTGTTTCGCGAGATACGCTGACTTTTTTTATAAAATATTTAATGTTAGTTTCAGTATTGATGTGCCTGGTTAAATTAAGTACTTATATCTTCAATATAAAAATAAATGTTTGCAATAACCGCAGTTGAAAAATGGTTAAAATGTATTTATAATACTTATATACATCTTCGCTTCTGAGGTATAAGAATTTCTCTATATTTTATGCAACATGCAAATTAGGTACATTTGACTTAATTTTTCTATTGTATCACAGTCTGTAATCTGCTCCTGAACGAATTTGAGCCAGTAACTAAACTACAAGAAAAAATACGCCCAAATATTGTGCTATATGGTCTAGGGTAAAATTGGGGCATGAGCAGTGGACGACTAACCGAGGCTTAAGTATACAAAGGATTGTGGAGTCTGGCTTGTTGCTAGGTGAATTTGCGAAATTTTTGGATCTCTAATAATGATGATGGTTGGGGTGAGGATATTGGTAATGATGGTGATATTGGTGATGATGGTGGGGATGGTAATAATGATGGTGGTGGTAATGAGGATGGTGGTGGTAATGAGGATGGTGGTGGTAATGAGGATGGTTATGGTAATGAGGATGGTTGTGGTAATGAGATGGTGGTAATGGGGGTTATGATAATGTGTTAGTGGCAGTGGTGATGATGATATTGATGATGATAATTGTTGCAAGATTTGATTGATAAGCCCCTCAAGAGAGAAGGATAATGATGGACACCCATCATACACGAACTTACCGCCTCGCCATCTTGGTATTCACTGCTCCTCCTGGGAATGCTGCCGAACTACTTACGAGATGTTGGATACATGCGCGCTGCGCACTGTGTAGTTCTACGCCCACACACACGATATAGTACATGAGAATATACAACATACCCCCCGCCGAGACCGACTGAGGTCTCTGAGAGTGCACACACAGTCACACTATCTACAAAATATCACATTTTGACAGCTGGCGAGCATTATTGGGTTGGCAGGCGGTGCAGCTTGTGTACCGGTAGGCACAAATGTCACATTTGGTTGCGCACTTCCACCACTCTGGCGATGTTGTCTGCTCCAGGATGTAGTAGTCTCCCTCATCTTTAGTATATGGCGCCAATATCGCTATCCAATACGTCACTAAACCGGCCGTTAGCCACGTTAATACTGCAGTATTAGATGCTTCTCAGATATGTGCAATATTTGGTGCTCTTCACTGATACTGGGTTGAAGTTTTTTGAGGACTAATCTCCGCCTTTTTGGATTACCTAGTGGATTTTCCACCGTCACTTAGTAATACAAATTTTCTGTTCTATTTCACGAATTTAGAAATCTTAGCGAATTGCATAGTGAATTTTTTTGAAATTGATAATTAGGTTCGAGCACCTATTTCTTCACCTGCAAATAATAATAATTTATTTAAGCAAGTCTGCTACGAAATTGTACAATCTCAACCTAAATCACTGGGTTCAGTCTGTGAAATACAAGTCAGCAAATCAGTCTTATGGACTGTGAACTAGTGTCGTGAAGTAATGAGAATCGTTGGAAATACCATTACATCACTGAAATTGAGCAACAATAATAATTAGCGAGTTGGCACTGATTTTCAGTGGAGCACTTTTAACTGGTTTAATTAGAGAAATATTGCTTATTTCGGTTTGGAATGTTAATGTGGTGATGATGATGTAACGTTTTAACAAGATACACAAAACTCTTTTTCCTGCGCTGGCGTGCAAAAATATTTTTATGTTTTTGAATTCCAACTTATAACGAAAAATTTATAAATAAAATATGCCATTAATAATTTTTCCTTAACGTTCACAAAATTTGTTGTGAGCTACGTTATGTGCTTGGAACATCTTTATATCTTCTGATTTCCCCTCCCACTTGTCAACAAAGTAATAAAAGTAAATATAATGCAGTTCATAAACGCTTGTGAAGGAGTTGACATTCAAGATGGAAGGTTCCCATACTCTTAGCGCCCAAAGAACAGAGTGAGAATAAAAGAATACCCCAACTTTTAAGGTCTATAATATCAAAATAAAACAACCTACAACCTTGATTGACCAATCAAATGAACCACCGTGGAACCGTGAAGTTTGTTTTCCATACATTCATAAATGTTCAATGCGACCACCATGAGCGGCCCGAACGACATCTACGCGATAATCAAACTCGTTCCGCGCTCTTGTCAGTACGTCCGGTGTTACGGTTTGGATGGCATTCGTAACTCTCGATTTGAGGTGGCGAGGAGGTAGCGAGCTCGCATTCGACACATCAATGTGAAGGGGACGGTCTGAGGTTTCCTTTATGATGCGTCACCCCATTTGCACCTAGCTGTTCAGGGATACCTGAACGAGACGTTGCCGCAACTCTGGATTGGTCGAGGAGCAGCTGGTGACCAGGCTCTTCATCACTGGCCCCCAAGAAGCCCGGATCTTACCCCGTGCGATTTTTTCTATGGAGGTACATAAAGGATCAAGTGTTTCTTCTACCATTGCCGGCTAAAATTGACGACCTCAAAACGAGAATTACGGATGCCATCCAAACTGTAACACTGGACATGCTGACAAGAGTCTGGNTGCCGGCTAAAATTGACGACCTCAAAACGAGAATTACGGATGCCATCCAAACTGTAACACTGGACATGCTGACAAGTGTCTGGAGTTTGATTATCGCGTAGATGTCGTTCGGGTTGCTCGTGGTGGTCACATTGAACATTTATGAATGCATGGTAAACCAACTTCACTGTTCCATGGTTCATTTGATTGGTCAATCAAGGTTGTAGGTTGTTTGGTTTTAATATTTTAGACCTTAAAAGTTGGGGTATTCTTTTATACTCACTCTGTATTTCGCTAACTTAATCGGCGACGAGGCAGACTTCAAGGACGTATTCTTATTTTGTCATATTATGACTCGACCTCATTTATTTACACAAGCCTTGCGTTAACTGTGAGTTATTTATATGCAGATAATAGCAAAGTGACCGAGTCATGCGCAACTTAGGACAAAGGCTTCGCGCTGTAACCACAGCCTACAAAGTAATGATAGCAGCGCTACGTAGATGACTATGAATTCTGGCTTACTACCAGATGGCCAGCGAAATTACAAGGGCTCTCTGCAGTCGACTTGCTGCGAAGGCAGGGAGTTAGTTTCAACTTTGCCTAGAAGATGAACAACTTCCAAGCACGCACGGAGAAAACTGTTTTGTAGGTAAGTCACTCTGCCAGATTTATTTGTAGTCACCACAAAATGTTGTTTATAGTTCCCACATAGGTTCGGTGGCGATAACTAAATTATTCTCAGTTTACCATTGAATACGTATTTAGCGAGGTGAATGACGAAACACGTGTTGTGGCTGCTACAGTTTTCCTCCCAGTGCGTCCGACGAAGGCTGTGTTCACGTACAGACGATACTATGTTTTAAATATTTATGTCACGGATTAACTTATGAGTTTAAGCTTTGCAACGAACCAATTTTTTGTTTGGAACCGTACACTCATCTGGAAATTGCACTGTCATGTATCAGAACATCAATAAAAAAAAGTTTTGTGTTTTGTGTTATTGATAGCAGCGGTTTATCACGAGTAGTATAGTCTCAACAACGAATGATGTTTCCCAAATGCAGACCCGTACGAATGGTTACAAAGCTAATAAAAAANGAGTAGTATAGTCTCAACAACGAATGATGTTTCCCAAATGCAGACCCGTACGAATGGTTACAAAGCTAATAAAAAAACAGTTTTTTCCAAGTACATCATAACGCATTTTAATGTTAGAAATTATAGGATTTCTTAATGGAGTGACTTTCGTTGTAATGAATACTTAAGTCAGCGTATACTTTTAAGGTAAAGTGTAATTGTGGTACTTTTAATTAAAAAACAAAAAATATTCTGTAAATCTATCCCATGACTTTTGGCATGTCGGTGTAGATTGTAATTGGAGCGACTAAAACTATAGTTCTGTTTTACAATTTATCAAAGATTTAGAAAATATATCATTAGCAGCCCTGTGTAAAATATGCACAAAAATAATGTGTTGTAAGTTTTCTCTGCTTTCTTGGAACACGCCGGTCACAAAACTCTGAAAATTACTTTTTTAGAGAGGAAATAAATTAGACCTATCGCTTCTGCAGCGCACTATTATGAAATAATTGCTGTTAATTTCAGCGAATGGTAAAATTAATAACTTATGATTTTAACTGTCAGTATTTCGCACCACACTTATCAAAATGTCTATGTAAAAATATTTGTTTCTTTCACGAAAAAGTTTACTTTCACTATACAGAATTAATATGGAAATTTTAATTCGAGTATGATAAACTAATTTGCTAACATTTCGATTTTCTTACTTACCTAACCGTAGACTTTAAACTGTTCTCACTTATCACAGATTTTTATAATTAATCAGACATTAGTAGTAATGTTTTATAGTAGATTGTACTTTTCTGCAATAGTACGGACAATCTCTTGTTTTCTGACAGTTCTGCAAGCAAGTGATTTGAAGGCTATTTTGTGTAGTATCACTTTAATTTGCTTAATTTCGCATAAGTGAAAGCTACCGGTAAAACTAAGTCTTCACAGAAACTCTGCAAATAATTTAATGACCAACCACCTTAAATAATTCAGGGCAAAAACTAACGACAGATTATGCTAGTATACAGGTTGTCATAAAACTACGGGATCATCTTGGGGAAAATTTAAAATATCCAACTTTTGTATGGCAGTTAAGTGTGATTATTTACTTAGATATTTCTCAAGCCATTCGATTANAAATTTAAAATATCCAACTTTTGTATGGCAGTTAAGTGTGATTATTTACTTAGATATTTCTCAAGCCATTCGATTAGTCAGCACGTTTCAAAATGAAGTTACCAAATTTCTCATTGAATGTCTATAAGTCAACCCCCCAGAAGGCAACAGTAAACTACTGTATGGCTCATTCCCCATCACGTTCATTGGATACCCGTCCACAACCTTTCGAAGGGGACGTCAGTTGAGCTTTTTGGTAATGAAACCACCCTNAAATTTAAAATATCCAACTTTTGTATGGCAGTTAAGTGTGATTATTTACTTAGATATTTCTCAAGCCATTCGATTTTTACTAATAATAGGTGACTTAGTCAGCACGTTTCAAAATGAAGTTACCAAATTTCTCATTGAATGTCTATAAGTCAACCCCCCAGAAGGCAACAGCAAACTACTGTATGGCTCATTCCCTATCACGTTCATTGGATACCCGTCCACAACCTTTCGAAGGGGACGTCAGTTGAGCTTTTTGGTAATGAAACCACCCTNATCACGTTCATTGGATACCCGTCCACAACCTTTCGAAGGGGACGTCAGTTGAGCTTTTTGGTAATGAAACCACCCTTCATGTGTAACACACATCATCAATAAGAATCTGATAATACTGTAAATGGTTGTGTAGTGTACGTTAAAACAGAATTGGGGTGTCTTTAATTATACAAGATTATCCTCAACTCCAGGCATAAACTTATAAATATGATTCGTAACGGAAAATGGAGTAGCAAGCATCGTACGACATTTGACCTACGGGGAGAGACGTACCTTTGGAAATTAGCAATTAAAACAAGTTATTTGCAAAATGTCACACACTACGTGAGATAAAACCTCAAATTGGTGAACTGTGTTAGCATGATTCGTGTTGCTTTAATGTGCACACGTTAATTACGTCGTAGAAATCGATAAACAAGAACGAGCAGCACAATTCTGTTGGTTGCTACAAATTTCCCCGCCAAATGTTCATAGATGGCAGATATCGGATCAGGATTACACTACTCACGACTTTGTTGTGTCATCTCACGTAGTTTCTGCGGGGTCGCGGTGGTGTAGTGGTCAGACTACTCGCCTCCCGTCTAGGCGAACCGGGCTCGATTCCCGGAGGGGTCGCTCCCGGATTTTCGCATGAGGGAATCGTGCTGGACGATGCCGCTGGTCGGCGGGTTTTCTCGGGTATCTTCAGTTTTCCCTGCTCTTTCATTCTGGCGCTGCTCTATACTCACCTCTCTTCACCCTCATCAGCTCACGAGACCTCGATGTTAATAGCCGCCCAAATCTGTCCACCCCACTCTCCACANACCTCTCTTCACCCTCATCAGCTCACGAGACCTCGATGTTAATAGCCGCCCAAATCTGTCCACCCCACTCTCCACACACACAATTTCTGATATTTCGCAAGTGACTAATTTTAATTCCCAGTTTTCAAGAGTGTATCTCCCACTCGTCAATCAAGTTATGTCATAGACCGTGCTATGTTCTCAATCTTCATTTTCCAATAACGAATCACCTCACAAGGTTTGTATCCTGAAGTTGAGGATGACACTGCAGACGTTGGTTTAATGTTTCCGGCAAAAATGAGACGGGCCACTAGGAAGTAGGAACTTTTGCTTGGGAGTGTTGGCAGCGATGAAATGGGTTGTAAGAAAAAACCACGTTACGGCACTCCGCTCGGTAAGGATACTGGTGACAACGATGGGACGTGACGTTTGCGAAAATTCCGCGGTGTTGTGATACTGGAACATGAACATGGCGTTGTAAACACCGTCCCGACGTCTCATCGTCAGAAGGACGCCCGCCGAGTTGTCGGCACGGAACAGCAGACTGTACAGATGCGAGACCATCGCGTGATGCAGTGGCAAAACACTATCCTCACAATCGGAGGACGCCGCCGGTTCAAATCCCGGTTTCGTCATCATGATTTCTGTTTTCCGTGGTTTCAATAATAATGTATTTATGACATGTGACTATACAAATGCTATATAATGCATCGTTTTTATACGCCGTAAATATCTGCTAATGTCTGCGAATTGTAAAATAATTTAAATTCTAATTTCTTACGTCCTTAATCACTGACTCCGAAATGATTTCACGTCATGATTGCGAAGTCTATTCCCGGTTTCTTCACGAAGTCACTCCAGGCGAATGCTGGGGTAGTTCCCCACTACAGGCCAAAACCGATTTCTTCCCTGTTCCTGCTTCTCTGAGCAACTTCCTCTAACGAACTTTATTCGCCCTTAATAAATTTAAGTATTTAACCTATTCAGACTCGATGTACACAATCGTGCACGTTACATACATGTAAGTAATTTTTTACTTGTGTTGAACACTGCAAAGATCAGTCGCCAATGATCTTATCTACGGGTATATTATTCACATACCGCCTTAATGGTTGTGACTGGCTCATATTACTATAGCCGAACACAAAGATTGCAAATAATTGGTTGTGACAAAAAAACAAGTGTTNTTTCCGTGGTTTCAATAATAATGTATTTATGACATGTGACTATACAAATGCTATATAATGCATCGTTTTTATACGGCGTAAATTCCTGCTAATGTCTGCGAGTTGTAAAATAATTTAAATTCTCATTTCTTACGTCCTTAATCACTGACTCCGAAATGATTTCACGTCATGATGCGAGGTCTATTCGCGGTTTCTTCACGAGGTCACTCCAGGCGAATGCTGGTGTAGTTTCCCACTACAGGCCAAAACCGATTTCTTCCCTGTTCCTCGAAGAGACTCGTTGAAGGAGATTGCTTGAAATAAGCGCCTTAATAAATTTAAGTATTTAACCTATTCAGACTCGTACACAATCGTGCACGTTACATACATGTAAGTAATTTTTAACTTGTGTTGCACACTGCAAAGATCAGTCGCCAATGATCTTATCTACTGGTATATTATTCACATACCGCCTTAATGGTCTAGGTTGTGACTGGCTCATATTACTATAGCCGAACACAAAGATTGCAAATAATTGGTTGTGACAAAAAAACAAGTGTTNGGTTGTGACTGGCTCATATTACTATAGCCGAACACAAAGATTGCAAATAATTGGTTGTGACAAAAAAACAAGTGTTGTGTCAACTAATGTACAACACGTATCAAAAAATTTCTTATTTGCAACACCTGAAAANGTGACAAAAAAACAAGTGTTGTGTCAACTAATGTACAACACGTATCAAAAAATTTCTTATTTGCAACACCTGAAAACGCAAATTAAAGTAGGTCGGAAAGGGTTAATACCCCCTTTATGCTGAGTGATTACTGAGAGGTAATCCTCATTGCTAATCCTGCCTTGTGTACCCCACCGAGCACGTCATTGAGACACTAAACTAACAAACAGAGTTTTTGTAATACAGTCTCTGGAAATGTTTAATTCAAAGGAAAACTATCCAAAGCGTGTAAATTTATCGAAAATTAATTTTACCTTGCACATTTTCAACGTAATTTGTCCCCCTCGACTTGGTGCGATGTAGACGACTGCTGAATCCGAGTCTTAGAAACGTCCTGGCCAGAGCCGCGATCCACTTCTTTTTATTTTACTATCACGTACCATTTTTTTATTTAATAAATAAATTTATTAGGAAAGCGCCTCTGGGCGCGCGTCCAGTGGGCGCATGCACAGAACGTTTATAAATTACACCAACCAACTTCGACTGCACGTTAATCACGAAAATGAAGATGAAAACGTAAATACGACCTGTGGTCTAAATTGAACACTACGGGAAGTACATATTTTTTAAGTTCAACCTGAAGGACTAGTCTATTACTGCTGGAGATGGAACATTCAGTGGCTGGTACAAAGATAATTGTGACATGCGGGTTAATAATACGTCTTTTAAATCCCAAACACGTTACAGCGTCGTGGAGAGTAGCTGTGATTATTTCAAGGAAATAATTTGATGAAAGCGACAGACAGGTGTTGTGATGCAGGTCTTTGTTCCGTTAAACATTATCCATACGCTNAGGAAATAATTTGATGAAAGCGACAGACAGGTGTTGTGATGCAGGTCTTTGTTCCGTTAAACATTATCCATACGCTCCATCATTTGTAATGAACTATCGATTCAGGTCGAACTTCCAAAATGTGTATTCCTCTTAGGACTCAGTTTAGATATGTTTTACCTCATTTTTTTTTTTTTTCGTTATTAATCTGCAGCCAACGTCTGTCGGTATAACTTAGTAACAGGGTATAAAGGAGGGTTTTATTTCATGCCTAGAGTTGCGTGTGAACGGCGGCGAGCGAAGCTTGTCGGGTTGCGCGATGGGCGATGTCTGTCCGCTGTAACCTTGACCTGACGACGTCGCTGTGATCTGCCACGCCGCTGAGATAAGAGACAGTGTCGGCGCCTTGACAATACTTGCGGCGTAGAACAACGAAGTGCACAGAAACGAAACGGCATGGGTGCAAGGTGACCTTGCGCCCTAAACGAAGGTTCTGTAGGCGCCACTTTCCCATTTCGAATTACCTTCGGTTAACACTATACTAACTTCCTAAAACATTAGAAAGCTCATTGTAACAACTAGTGAAAATAGTTAGTGAGTCAACGACCACTGAGACATCCTCGATTCTAGTATATCGATACTACTCGCTCATAAAAATGGGCTATAAGAATAAACTCTTTCTGAAGATAAAAAAAAACCGCCGATGGGTAGTTAATATGTAATTAATATATGAATTTATATTTGGAAGACTTGCCATGGTTTAATAAGTTATAATACGACCAATCATAATTATTTATATTTCAGTTAATTTTTCATGGTCGGACCACAGAGTAAATAAGTAGGCTTACACACAGACGAAATAGCGTCGTGGTTCCTTTGAAGCGGGCGAACCCATTCACTGATTGGCTGCGCGAATTTTTGGGAACAGGCCTTGCGTCTGATTGGCTACTGCCTGCTGCGAAAGATTCCCTATTGGCTATGCTGCCTTCTCGCAGGAAAGGTACAAGGCGCCGATTGGCGAACGGCGTTCCGACAAGTTGCTGGCTAGTGACGCCATTTTGCTGGCGTGTGCCGCTGGAGTTCGCGGTATGCGTGGCTGTTTCACCTCTGTATTTAGAAGTACTCTGTGGTCGAGCTGTAAAGCATATCAGATCTGCTTACGCCAGGGANTGGCTGTTTCACCTCTGTATTTAGAAGTACTCTGTGGTCGAGCTGTAAAGCATATCAGATCTGCTTACGCCAGGGACGGACTCCAGCTCCAAGCACCAGAAAAAAATGGCCCAAACTTACTACGAACATGGCAAAAGGTTTGTCACCAACCAAACCAAGATGCTTAAGTTTTCGCATAAATATTTCGTGCCTGGATACACTAAAGCAGAACTATAGGATGCCAGAAGAAAAATAAAAGTCAGGAGACCCGCAAAAGGATTCCACGAATTCCAAAACACTTACTTCCGATATCAGATCCTCTTTCNAAAATAAAAGTCAGGAGACCCGCAAAAGGATTCCACGAATTCCAAAACACTTACTTCCGATATCAGATCCTCTTTCGTGATGGGACCGCGGGGGTTGAGCGGTTAGCCTGCTCGCCTCCCACCAAGGTGAACCGGACTCAATCGCCGGCTGGGTCACAGGATTTTCGCAGGTGGGAATAGTGCCGGACGATGCCGCTGGTCGGCGGGTTTTCTCGGGGATCTCCCGTTTCCCCCGCCCTTTCATTTCGGCGCAGCTAAATACTCACCTTAATCACACTCATCGGCTTTCAAGACCTCGCTGTTTNTCCCCCGCCCTTTCATTTCGGCGCAGCTAAATACTCACCTTAATCACACTCATCGGCTTTCAAGACCTCGCTGTTAAGAGCCGCCCAAATATCTTCACTCACTCACTCTTTCGCGATTGTATGGTTTTAATTGTCACAATTCTTAGGTGTCTGCACGCGAATCACAAACGTTCAGTGTCGAAGTAACTTAATTCCGGTTGGCTCAGCTAGGTTAAAAAAAAAATTTCTTTGTGCAAAGACACGTGGCCAATAACCAAACGGAAGTTCCACGTGTGCACACATTATAGTGAAGTTTTATCCTNTCTTTGTGCAAAGACACGTGGCCAATAACCAAACGGAAGTTCCACGTGTGCACACATTATAGTGAAGTTTTATCCTGCGCCTAAATAATTTCGCGGAAAACAGGCCGCCTTAAGCATCATCAATTTACGCCAGAATGTATTTCACATACGTATACGGGCCAACTGCTTTTACAATTGTAGTGGAGCGGGGAGATTTGGGCAGTTATTAAGGGAGATCCCTAGTAAACAATATTAAATGCTTCAAGGCCACATCCGATCACAAGGAAGCATTGCTACGGACATGGAAAAGCTGGTTTGTGGGTTATAAGGCATGGAAACGAAGTAATGTAGGTAACATAAAAATTGAAAACACATTACACCTTTTCACTTTCTTAGGGGTTTGAATTTTTAAAAATTCGGAATTTCGTTTTTTAAGTGTTTATGAAGCCAATCGTTGGGATCAACGATTTTTTTCTTATTAGGGGCGCAATTTCGAAAAATCCTGAAATTTATTTGTGGGTATGTATGCAGCCAACATTTCGGGAGCATAACAGTATGTTACTGGGTTAACGAACTATTGAAGAATACTCAAAAGTACGCTATACTGACGTGCAGTCGTTCTCTTGTCAAATATTTTTGTAGAACTTTCAATGGCGACCATATCAGTTTATGGTGCAATAATCAAGACCAAGCTGTGTTGGAAGTCCCTATGCTATGTTATGTAGCCTGCGCTGGAAGTTTCGCAGCCGAAAATGATTGTGAAACACTTGTATTAGCCCTTTTTCTCTTTTTTTAAATTACACTAGAGAAGAATATAGATAACTGAAACTAGTATCCGGAGGTCAACGATTTCTCTAATGCTATTCTTAAGGGTAATCCCTAGCTAACAGCCATAATGTGACATTCGGCCATGGAAAATAGAGAAAACAAGCTTCGAGTGTGTTCTGTTTTCTCAAAATTTGAAGCTGTCACTTAGGGGTTTTAATAAAACAATCTGTTCAGAAAAGATTCAGCATCGTCGCTGTAGTTTAATACACTGTTTTACGGAAGAATAAATACCAAAAAGAAAGGGTTACTTACAGCAATTTTTGCTGATTTTGACACTTTTCAATAACTATGTTTATGTTTCGATAACAAAATTTATGAACAAGAAATGAAGTATCGCTTTAATTTCTGTCCTGACAAAAGATTTACTTTGAAATATTCCTCAGTTTCTTTAATTATAATATATACAACTTCTTACAATGATATCCATATTACAACTAAGTAGACGTCGCTCAAATATAATGAACAGTTTCTAAATGCACAATTATACGATTGAAACTTTACAGTCTACACTTTGCTTGAGGACCCGTGCAGACGGCGCCATTAACATGTACGTGATGAAGAGCTGACTAACTGCGGTAAACTGATCCCACAAGTTCCAAATGCNGCAGACGGCGCCATTAACATGTACGTGATGAAGAGCTGACTAACTGCGGTAAACTGATCCCACAAGTTCCAAATGCTGGACTTATCGTGTTAACGAGTCACGAATGGAAAGAAAAGCACATTCCAACGTTCGAAGGTCTCTTCCACGCGACAAACTAAACAGTAGTATGAATGTCCTTCAGAGCCAGCGTTGGGCAACACTCTAGTTTCGTTTCANCTTCCACGCGACAAACTAAACAGTAGTATGAATGTCCTTCAGAGCCAGCGTTGGGCAACACTCTAGTTTCGTTTCACGGACACTGCTGAATGTCCAACCTTCAACGCAAGTCTCCCGAATACTTTTGCACGTATCTCATCCAAATATTTCATAGACACGGCGTTTTGAAAAAAAAAAAACCGTTGTTAGCAGGGCCGGACTTAGAGACCCAGGGCCCCTAGGCAATTACAGAGTCCGGGCCCCCTTTTTGGTAATTTCNTTGTTAGCAGGGCCGGACTTAGAGACCCAGGGCCCCTAGGCAATTACAGAGTCCGGGCCCCCTTTTTGGTAATTTCACAAAATAACCTATTTTATTTTATATTTGATTAACGTTTTTTTAATTTATAAAATAGACAAGATGAACAATATAGAGAGGGAATTAAGTATCTCCTCTTCGGTGGTAGATCTTAAGTAATTTTTAACTCTTTTTAGCGTTGAAAATGAAAACCGTTTGTCCCCTGGCCAGGGTCCCCCCGAGGCTACTGCCCTAGACAGGTGTCTTGTTCGCCTAGGTGGAAGTCCGGCGCTGGTTGTTAGTTATGTTGGAGTGCTTCGAAATGGCGATTCTCATGCGCGGGACGTCTTGAAAGTAATAGACAGGCACGGTCTCGACGCACGTTCACCAGTCTCGTGCAAAAGGCCGGATACCAAACACTCTGCAACGCAATCCAAGTTTCACTCGTGCTGTGAGAGACCAGGCATACTTACTGAACGACGTGGCTTGATTCAGCTACGAATAATTACAGTGTATTTCCTGTGACAAGAGAAGAGGCATATTCGACTGACCTTGTTCAGGTGAACAGCAACGGTTGTGTTTCGCGATTCCTGAAAGTCATCTATACCTGCCTGTATCTTATCTTTTCTTCCCTCAGTCCGATTAGTCAACCAATAAATAATCCCTAGTGATTTTGGGAAATCCCTAGTACAAATTTGGAACGCCTCAAGTGAACGTCTGGCTATAGGGAAGCATTACGACGGATCCTCCCGAGGCTCACGCCATGCATTCCCGGATAGAACTTCTCGCATATTGAATATGTAACATTAGAATATTATTACACGCTATGAAAGACAATGGATCAAACTACAGATGCAATTTTGTACTTTTTTCTCGTAAGGAAACTGTGCAGGAAATCCCTAAAAATTCTGTTTTTCTTTTCGTATTTGCTATTTTTTTTTATATATCTGATATAATAAAAGTAAAAAGTGGTGTCTGTAGAAAATAGTTTTTTTTAACCTTTACTGGAAGAAAAATCATATTCCCAGCTCGTTTTTTTTTTTTTTTTAAACTGAGATGCGCATATACACGCAAGCACTGATTTTATAGACGATATTGACTAGAGAATCCCCTTCACACAACGAGTGCTGAGCACTTGCATAGCACTTCTCACGTTGCCAGCAAATGCCATAGTATTACATCTAGTGTGTCGCAGAAAATTTGACCATTTCCTAGGAAGCAAAGTGCTGCGCACGTGACATACAGTTTTCTTCCCTTGCTGGCTCTCATGCGTGCATGAAGCTACTGCCCCGTGTAATTGAGTCGATGAGGATTCCGACACTCTAAAGCAAAATATCTCTGGTAAGTTCTGCAAATAATTTAGCCGAATCAGAAACTTGATCGTCAAATCTTAAAGCGATTAACTAGCTATAGTGTTATCGAAAATATGTTGGTTCAAAACATTTTTCGCGATTATCCATTGTCACTAATCATACTTTCGGAAATATAAAGATAAATATGCGCGTACTTTTAATTTATATAGGCATTATTTGACAGCGCAAATGAACCGCTGATATCAATAACTAGTAGAGAATAAATTGCAAAAAAATAATACTCAAAAAATATATTTCGATGCTATTAGAAACATTTAAATATACCAACCCATAAGTTTTGCCTTAAACGTTTAATTGGGCGTTTGTTTCAATCGCTTACGTTTTAGCACTTTTAACATATCATCCCGAGTCTACTAGTTCACGAATGTCATGTTGCATAAAAGATTATATTAACGTGCAATGTCTGAAGCTGGCATCACCACGCGTAGCGGCTTTCCCTGGGCAACTCTATTTGAAACTACTGACACACCGAAATCTTAATGTGCATCCAGATATGCAACCGAACCTCGTTCCCTAACCGTGATTCTGCGTTGCTATCTGGACGGTACTGCGTAACTTAGGCACGTAGCCTTAGACTGTAACTTACCAGACGATACGGAACGGTGGCGCACTGCTCTCCGTTGCTTGCTCCCCCCCCCCTCCCACAACGCTCCCAGGATGCAGTAAGTGTAGACGTCGTAGAACCCCGACACGTTTCGTTCGTTTGTCTGCAAGCGGTGAACATAGAGTGGAGATTAAAAAAAAACGCCACAATTTATCGAATTGTATAGAGATAGGGAGTGGGTTTGGAATGCGAAACATCGCCAGCTTTTCAACAAAACCTTAAAGAAGGATGCTGACGACTAAACTGCGCCTCAACGGCCGAGCAGTGCTTTCTTATCTTCACTTTGAAGAGAGAGAAAGCAGAGATACGGAACAGCTTGAAAACAGGGAAGTGCGCCACCATTAAATTCGTTTCTTTTTTTTTTAGAAACTGGCGAGATTTGCCGAACTTATTGATTCGTTTTCGAACGCTTGAATCTCCTGGGAACAAATACAAGCCGCGAGAAGTATGAAACATTCTGATTTGAATCTAAACACTTTCTTCTATACTATGTGGTACTACACAGCGTAGAAATGTTTTATACTCTATACGGGACACACTCCTGGAATACTATCACTTACAGACTGCTTGGAAATGTTGTAGAGATATTGCAGCCTACTGTACAAATCACTGACCGCCAAAAACTAGTCTTTATGGCCCGAGATAGCGCTCCTGTATGTGTTATTTCTTTTTGTCTACCTAAGGCACCACTAAATTAAGCAAGTTTTCGAAATCTGTAGGAGACATTCCAGTTAAAGTTTTGTCTTGTGCGCTTACTTTTTTTCAAAACTTTGATTACGGAAGTGTATATAGTTGGTTTAGGTGCCAACTCGTCTGTTTTACTTTCCCTTTCTAATGCGTAATGCAGGTAAATATAGGCTGCTGCAGATACTTCCATGCTTGTTGCGTGCCTCCGTCTGGGCTGGCGGAGCGGCGCACGATGGGACAAGCGGTAACGAAACCTGGCGGAAAATAGAAAAATAAAATAAAATAATGGGCCAGGTTTGGAATAATTGACGATTCCGAGTGGAGGGTGATCTGAACCGACCTGTCGTAGCATGTCGCGCTGTTCGGGCTCTCCGGATGCCTGGCCGGGCCCGCAGTTCATGCGCAAGTCTGCTGTTGTGTACACGCGCGTGCCAGCAGCTGGAATGCAACGTCTGTTTGTGGTGTTTCCAAGCAAGCAAGGATTTAGCGGCGAAACCATCTACGTCAGGCATGTATTGCTATTGCAGCAACAAGAACAGACGTTTAAGATGCTCAAGAGAAATGCTATAAGCCTGCAAAGAAAGCACATGCAAATATAACATTTATGTGCGATATGGTTGAAAACGTAACATTTTAATTATGTTTCAAATGAGATCAATCATCCATCCTTGTTTTTATGTGTCACGAAATCGTCACAAAATACTGAGCACTTTATTTTTTCTGCTAATTTGTCTTACTTTCTTTTCCAGGATGACTTTTTTGGAAACGACATGAAGACGAAATAAAATAAAATCAGATTGTATTATATCTAGAATGTTTTTATGGCAGGTATGAATGAGTTCGAAAACTGTTTCTGTCTCGAGGTGAGAACTCCTAAATATAATGAAACGGTATGCGGGCGGAAACTTAGATACGAAATTGAGCAACTTAGGAGAAGAGCCCACAAAAATTAACAAGTGTTCGTCTGGAAACCTTGATGACTGGAAACAAAAATTGTTTCACTTAAAGTTTCAATATAAGTCTCGTTAGATCAAAGCATGCAGAATAAAATAAACATTTTAGAAACGCAATAAAGGAACGGCTTGAGACTTCAATTGAATTTTTTCAGTGCAAAGGGGTATAAACGTGGAGGACAGGAAAATTCATTTAAAGTGTGTTGTAAGCGCACAAAACGACAGAAAACAAAAGACCTGACTGAGTCTACACCAACAGCTGTTCGAACAAACAGCTCAAAGGATTTTAAGGGCTGCCGGGTCCCGCTTCGCTTCGTTTGTAGGGAAAAAATTATACGGCAAAACCCACGACCTCCATCGACCAGATACTGTGAACCTCTGCAAATGGAATTTACTAAGGATTCTGTGGAAGTACCGATTGCTGAGGAGAAAATAGTTGNAGATACTGTGAACCTCTGCAAATGGAATTTACTAAGGATTCTGTGGAAGTACCGATTGCTGAGGAGAAAATAGTTGATGAAGATATACGAATAATCGAGACAAGTAATGTTCTAATCCACCACAGGCATGCGAAAGTTGGTCACAATTTAAACTTTGCCATGCTAGACGGCAAAGTATGTAATGCTCTGACACAGAAACCACGTCTCAGCAAAGATGCGACGTGTGTAGCTCTGTTTAGAATCAAATTAAAAATTCAGAGGAAATGATTCGGAGGGAAATAAATACAGAAAATCTTCAATTTAGCATGCCTGTCTGACATGGATGGATTCGCATGTTCGAATGACTTTTTCATTTGGCTTGTACATTGCCGATCAAGAAGTGGCAAGCTCAAGGAAGTGACAAAGACACTGTAACTGCAAATAAAGCTCGGGTACGGAGAGGGTTTCGAGAATGCCGTGGTTTGATTGCAGACCGACCTGTACCAGGCTCCGGTAATACAAATACAGGAAATACTTTAAGACGGTTGTTTCAAAACCCAGACCTCTCTGCTGAAATCACATCTATAGATAGATATTTAATTAAGAAAATACATATAATAATGATTATTGTATCACGTGGACATGTTAATGACGTTGACACATTTCGGGCTTACGTGCATAACACGGTAATGTACTTTGTTCAAAGGTATCCATGGTACAACATACCATCGACAGTACATAAGTATGTCATACACAAACCGGAAATTATCACGTCAGCCATGGATGGAAACTTCTTTCCGAGTGTGCGGCGGTAGGTTGCATGTTTGAAATTCTGGCGTGAGTTGTGAAATCTATCCCGTAACCACGTGGCGTAACCTTGCTTCATTTTAAGGGGCCTTCCTAGTTGTCAAACGGGTCACATTGTAAGCAGTTGCGTCTATTTTAATTTNAACCTTGCTTCATTTTAAGGGGCCTTCCTAGTTGTCAAACGGGTCACATTGTAAGCAGTTGCGTCTATTTTAATTTTAAAAAAACTGTGGAATTTTCTAATGTAAATCCTTTTTCAGTACAGAAATGAAAATCTATATGCTGTTGCCAATNTTTAAAAAAACTGTGGAATTTTCTAATGTAAATCCTTTTTCAGTACAGAAATGAAAATCTATATGCTGTTGCCAATTCATAAATTTGGTTATTGAAACATAAAAGATTCTGCGACCGGGTTTTCACCTATCACCTATGGTCAAAATACTCGTTGGTATGAGAGAACGGTCTTTACGAAGAGTCCTTTTCGCGCGATGAAGCATTACGGCATTGATCCCATGCAGTTTGTGCAAGGCGATACATTGAAAGAGCATACCGAGATCTGCAGGATTCGTCTACTGGGAGTCAGCAATACCTCTTGCTACATCGATGGGTACCGATTCGATAGGCGATTATGATGAGACAGTCAATGCTAAAGACGGAATGAGTGCAGTAGAGTCCCGTTTGTGTGGAATGTACACTCGCAAGACTTTCGCGTGAAGTCGACAAACTTCAAAATGAACGGTCGTCGGCTCTAAATACTTATGAGCATANACACTCGCAAGACTTTCGCGTGAAGTCGACAAACTTCAAAATGAACGGTCGTCGGCTCTAAATACTTATGAGCATGCAACTCCTGCTACAAAGAAAAGCGAATTTAATATGGAATACAAAACAGGAGGTGAAGATGACCGTGAAGAGAGCATTGATGAAAATGAACACGAAGACAGTGACATGAATAACAACAGAGAGAAAATAGGTGTATTGGCAATACCTAGTAAGAAATAGTTCTCATGAAAAATACTATTAGACTGAGTGCGCACGAATTTGTGGCGTTGCCCCATTGGTGTGATTTTCTAGACTCGGAAAAGCTTTGTTTGCATTATGCTGAAGAATATCCTGGAAGTAGATCTTTAGCAGGGCTTCAGAAAAGTTGGAAGTAATCGTGAATGAACTATACCAAGGTTGCGATCTCTAGAGACCCTGTAATTTCGCGTTATTATTCAGTGCCAAAGTGGACGACATAAAAGTACGCGTCGATCTCGTGTTATTATCAAAGAGGAAAATATTTAATGTTTTTCTCAATCTAATTCATCGTAGACAACTTCAGGCAACATGTTCAGGCGACGGCAGGGCGTGGAGTAGGAACCAGAAAGGATGACTTGCGTGAAGGACGCTAGCGTCGCAAGTGTATACTTATGGTGAGGAATCACGAATGATAACGTTTTTTCCCTCCATACACCTATGGTATCATTCTTACATTTGCTCAGGAAACAAATGCGTAGGGAAGTTTACAACTTGGTACAGAAGAGACGTTCAAAAATCCTATATTTTAGCCGCATATGTGGTGTTATTTCCATACTACATATAAAGTTAGAAACTTCCATCACACATTAAGAAGTTCACTAGAAAATGTTTAAAGTGAATATTTACACAATGAGCTGAAAAGAAAGGACAACTTGGTTATTCATATATAGATATATTCTGTATTTATATTGCTATTTTCTGCCAGTTGTTGAGGGATTTTGTCATCATATTTGTTGTGTTGCCTATGTTGTAATAAATCCATTTGTGACGCTGGGATTATATGATATGTATGTACACAAATTTTTTCAATGATGTTGGTGCATAATTTATTACACAATGACACAAACAGTTACCAGGTTCATTGATGGCACCTTTCTCCTTTATAATTTATGTTACAATTAAAAATATACCACCATAATGTATTTCCTTTAAAATTAAATTTATTAATTAATGTGAATGTTCTTGCCATCACAATTTAGACATATTTATTTATATATTGCTTGCTTTAGAAAGCACGATAAGAAAAAAATAACTTTGTCAATCAGGGGAATAAGAATAGTTATTTACTTTGTTTCTGTGTAAAAATACACATAAAAACCTGCATGAAAGTTAATAATCAGGTTCATTTCATAGAAACAAAATAATTATGCTGATTTCGCTGTTGACGAATGTATTTTGTTGCGTGCATTGTAGTTTCTGAAGCACACAAAGGGGAAACTAGTCTTCAGTGTAGTAAAAATACTTCTCCTCAGTTAACAGAAAGTATTTTATAGCGTGTGTTAAAATAAATACATCATTATATTTTTTATACAACTTAAATCGTATTCGCATACTACTTTTATCATTACGGTATTGGTTTTGTAATAATTTCTGTATTTAGTGTGCTAGATAGAGTTTTGCTGGTTTTAATTATGTAAAAAAAAAAAATCTGATCTAACTTACGGATGCACGTAGGTATATTAATTTATTTATTCACTTGTAGAAGTTAAATAATACGATTTCAGAAAATCTTAACACTCCTGTTTTTCGCACACAAATAAAAAATAAAAAAAAGAACACGTAATGCNACAAATAAAAAATAAAAAAAAGAACACGTAATGCGGAATTTTTTTTTGTGTTCAAGCTGTGAGACATGGCCAAAAATGCTGGTTGGCTTGTTTATCTGGCTGGAACAAAGAATCAGATCCTAAATTGTGAATTTGTATGTAAATTGGTTCCTTATGCGTGCGTGGTCGACGAATTTCTGCCATAATAATAAATAATACATAATTAATTAAAAAACCACAGCGCGCGCGCGCAGCCACCGGTCGGCGCGACTCATCCATTAGAACATTTTGTATCCGGGAAACATCACAGTACAGGAGGTTACATCTAAGGCACGCTACGCTCAATACAGGGCTTTGTTGTTTGTTGTGCTCGCTCCGGGGCCTCCTCGATGGCTGCCCGGCCGTGTCTCACGAGCATCGCCGGCCGGTGGCCGATGTGACTAGCACATTAGTATCCGGAGAACATAAGTGTACAGGAGGTATCCTCTAAAGCACGTTACGCTCAGGGCCTTATTTGTTTGTTGTGCTCGCTCCGGGGCGCCGGGTCTCACGCGCATCGCTGGCCGGCGGCCGGCAACAATTCGTATCCGGAGAACATAGGCGCACAGGAGGTAACCTCTAAAGCACGTTACGCTCGATTCAGGGCCTTGTTATTTATTGTGCTCACTCCGGGGCTACGTCGAGGTCGCCGGGCCGCTCGTTTCTCACGCGCATCGTCGGCCGGCGGCCGGCGTGTATCCGGAGAACATAAGCGTACAGGAGATAACAGCATCCAGGACGCGCTACGCGCAGTCGCAATGACCACGAGCCCCACGCCGCGTCACATTTGGCCGCTCCACCTGACACAGTGATGGGCGGAGAGTGCGTATCAGGAGAGCATGATGGTGACAGAGGTTCTCGTGACAAGAAAGCGCGCACTTGTTCAGATGGGATCGGCTTGAGCCGTTGTGCACGGGCTGCCATATGAAAACATGATTGTTTATTTTTGTCGGAAGGTTCGTTCCGAACGGAACAAGTGCGCGTCCTGCGTTAGGGGTCAAAAGTCGACACGTACTGACGTAAAAAGAACACGATTCATTCTTGTATGCTGAAATGCAACAATGAATAAAAATGAAGAAAGTACAAGCATACTTCGTAATTTGCAAAGAGGTTTTTCGTGTGAAAACAACCAGAAAAAAAAAACCATCCCCACACTACTAATATTTCACCGTAAATATATTTTACAATTATATATTATTTGAATATGGTTTTTCTTATTTTTCCACCAAATATTGTTGGTCAAATAATTTTGAATAAGTTTGAATATCTGCCATAATGTCAATGATTTTTATATGACCGACACTGAACTGATGTTCTCCCATAGATGGATAATGCGATTTTTGTTACTATGCGCAACGCATAATAGATTTTAAGGATGTTATAATTAACTTGCATTTCTTAACATTTTAACTTTATTTATCAGAGTTATTGGCTTAAAGAATAAATTTAATGCTCCTGTTTTCAAACGCACGCGTGGGTGAGATATTACAGAAATTAATTATTTTCATAATCTTATTTTGCTTGTAAGTGTTGCTCGCAGCTCAAATTGAGGGTCTGGAAACGTTGTAGGAATATGGGGTAGAATGAACATCCCAGTTGCGCAGAAAATATCTGTTGAATTATTTAACTTTTTTCCCCTTTGAGAATTGTCAAAACCACATACCCAGTAAAAAAAAAGAGTTTATTTTAAAATAACTAAACTCAAAAAGACGGCACGTAATTTTCCAAACATGTGATTTTGACAGCTCTTGAGGCAGTTAATTAGCCAAAGCTATGCATGGCCATGAGTTCTTTTGGTCTCTACATTGCAACTTACAACCGTCGTATTGGTTGACACAACACCGGACACGCTTACTACATTGTACACCGCTCAGTACTAGGCGGCCCTTCACCGGTGTCTTCAAAGAAAACATCGTCCGAATGCCACTGCCATAAACAAGTGCAACCAACATTTTAACTGTGTAGGAATAGTAGCCAGAACGTAAAATATAATAAAGTTACTGATATTCTATGCTTCCTTCAACACTCTAGACTTATGAAAATACACCCACCCTACCCTCACTGAACTTCTCTCTACAGCAGTAGAGATAGTAGATGTACAAATGTAATTCGACTACCCGTCGTAGATGGAACAATCGGATGCTGGATGACTGTGGCTAAGATGTCAAGCACTGAATTTCCCATCTTCTTCAGCTGTAACATTTTCATTGGAGCTAAACAAACCAACTGTTTGTTCATTGAAATTTTTGCGTTGCCTCAAAAATTGTGAGTCAGTGATTAATTTGTGTGTGTATGTCTGTGTGTTGGCGTGAGCGTTTATTTGTGTGTATTCAACCAATTATTTTAGCTGCTTGCGATTGCAGATAACATGTTTATGTGGTTACATGAATATCTTGAGGAAGATCATGGTAAATGTTTCATTGGGAACTATCTCATTTCTCATATCTGCAGATGAGCCAGTTGTTATTATTTGCGTATAACAAAAACATTATACATGTTTGTAATTTTTATACGTGACAATAATAAAATTTTAAAAAAAAGTTTTTTTAATTGTTTTTGGCATTTATGAATAATTGTAATGATTATAGTTCAAAATTGGACCAATACAAAGCAATGAAGATTTTGTGCAACAGTAGCAAGCTCCCTAGCGCTTTTAGTTTAGTGGGGCCGCGGTTGCTGAGCGGTTAGACTACTCGTCTCCCACCAAGGCGAACCAGTTTCAATCTCCGGCCGGGTCACTACCGGATTTTCGCAAATGAGAATAGTGACGGACGATGCCACTGATCGGCAAGTTTTCTCGGGGATCTTCTTGCATTCCCAGGCTGCTCCATTCTCACCTCATTTCACCCTCACCGGTTCTCAAGACATCGTTGTTAAGAACCGCCCAAATCTCTGAACTCAACAGTCTAGTTTAGTTGAAGTGCCCTCAAGTTAATCTTTGCTTCATTGCCGACTCCGCAATCGTGAGCAAAAATACAAAGTGGTCTCTCCTTCTATCGAGAGCTTCAAGTGAATGCTTGTGGGCCATAGTGCATTCATCCTGCAAAGTAAAACTATAAATGAGACAAAAATAAATTAATCGTACAGAAAAATAAAAAAATAAAATTATGTGTAGATTGTACCTGTCGCTGGATTTCTTTGTTTGATGTTGAAATGATATCCATCTTCTCCTTTTCGCAATGTCAATGGATATTGCAAAGCGTCGTAAGGACGATGACTGTCTTGAATTGTCTGCACCGCGTTATCTCTGCGTTGGATCCGCATATCTCGACGTTCGTATGCGTCGCCAACCATAACAACTGCAACTTCATTAACGGTTGGTGCATTGCATCGGCCTGCGAGCCCTCCAGATGGTACTTTGTATGCTTTGATGACGATCATGTAGCTGTAGTTTTACAGCTTGTTTGAAACAGTATTGAACAACTGGACCAACTGGTTGTGATTTCGCAAAAACGGTTCCAAAGTCGCTCCTCCATCTGCTCGATGTGGTTGTATTGGCAGCGTGTGTTTATTTGTTGCTCCTCATCGCCCATGAAGTAGATTTGCAAGAATTTTGGATCGGCATTGACATTAAAGAACCAATTTTATGATACACTTGGCCCTGAATCTTAAACGTTGATTCAAAATTGCGACCATCCTGATTCTGAAAAAATTTTGTTGCTCCAAATGATGTCATTTGGAAACAATAGTTGAATTTACGAATTTTAAGCAAAAACTATTTTGATTGAGGTGTGGCTCCAGCCAATAGTGTTTTAAATGGTTCTGGCGGCGAATTCAATGGTGGCAGTACAACTTTTCCAGACGCGCAGCAGAAACCCGCAGATTCACCTTTATATTTGAATGCATGACAGTGTTCGCATTATTTGTCCATAGTGCCGATGACAATTTGTGAATATGACGAATAGTCGATGACCAACTCATATTCGAACGCAAGGTGGACAATTGATGCACGTGTCAATGCGCGATGTACTTGCATGCGCTATCGTTCATGTGCTCTGTGTGCGTCGGTGGNGTGGACAATTGATGCACGTGTCAATGCGCGATGTACTTGCATGCGCTATCGTTCATGTGCTCTGTGTGCGTCGGTGGCTCGTTGACGCGCCAGTCTTTGTCTCGATGCAGTATCTCGAAGGCGTTCTTTGCGTTGCTCTTGACTTTAATTTGCACGTGTGTTTACAACCTGGTCTCTTAAATTTGCATTGTCCGTCAATTGATCTTTAGCCGTTCTAATTAACCGACGGGTCTGGACTATTTGTGAATTCCGTGTACGTCGACCAATATTTCCTTCTCGTCCACGAAGACGTGGCATTGTTCTGTAATAAACACACAACACATACATTTAAGTAACTTATATTTGAATTTTATTGATGTTATAATTTGTTGAACAAACTTACATGTTGTTTAACACTCACTCCGTAAATTGTATATGTTCTGATATGCGAAAAATCTTAAATATCAAAACAACGTCAATTATTTATAAACTTATCGTTTTTTTTTACTTTAAAAATAGGTGGGGGTGGTGGGTGGGGGGTTAAATTTTGTGGTTATATGTTCTGATATGAGGAAAATAAAAAAAAATATAAAAAATCCGTCAAAAAATTAAAATAAAATTTCCTGGAATCTGATCGCAGCGCCGCCTACCAGGTCCAATTGTGAATCTAAACCATCCGTGGACCCACTCAAACACACAAAAAATTTCATCAAAATCGGTCCAGCCGTTTAGGAGGAGTTCAGTGACATGCACACGTACAGAATTATTATATATATATAAAGATATATATATATATATATATATATATATAGAGAGAGAGAGAGAGAGAGAGAGAGAACTTTCTGTCAGCGAATTAACCAGTTCAATTTACTTTTCATTCAATTGTGGAAGTGTTTCACGTGTGGGATCTGTACACAGTGATGAATATGTGATTCACGCAGTTAGTATCTTTCCTGTGAGTAATTAGGTTAGGGTATATTTCTGCACACTCCGCGTAGCTCACTGGCACAAAAGCGAATGGCGTGGCGGTTTTTTTTTATGTGGGCGTATCCATTAGCTGATTGGGTATGCGAGACTGTGGGGACGGGCCTTGTGCCTCATCGGCTACTGTGTGCTGCGAAATGGGTTTCCTATTGGCTGAGCTGCCGGCTGGCGAATAGACTACCAGGAGCTAATTGGCGAACGGCGTTCCGACACGTTGATGGCTAGTGACGCCATATTGCTGGCGCGTGCGAATGGAGCTCGCGGAATAAGCGACAGTTTCAACTCTGCATTCTTATTTACTCTGTGCCACTGGTTAGAGGAAGGACATTCGACAGAAACACAGTTCATGACCCAACGAGTTAAATTTTTTCCAAAAGCTGATTAACAATTATTTGAAAACTAATAAAATCCCTGCTTAGGATTTTATTCAGGCCAGTGCGTATACCTTAAGTAAAAAAAAATCAGCCTTGCCGTGCACCTCTTGTCTAGCATTGACACAGAATACGAGAGAATACAGAGGTGAAACAGACACTTAGTTGGCGAACTCCAGTCGCACGCAGGGACCGTGGTGGTGTAGTGGTTAGACTACTCGCCTCCCACCTAGGTGAACCGGGTTCGATTCCCGGCGGGGTCACCCCCGGACTTTAGCATGTGGGAATCGTGCCGGACGATGCCGCTGAGGGAGTTTCCGTCTGTCCTCCCCCTCATTCCGGCGCTGCTCCATAATCACCTCACTTACCGTCATCGGCTCTCAAGACCTCGATGTTAAGAGCAGCCCACTTACTCCAATCGCACACGCCAGCAAAAATGGCGTCGCTGGCCACCAATCAGCGCGTGGCAACTTGCTTGGTATCCAGCCGCCCCGCCAAATAGGGAACCCTTCGCAGCACGCGGTAGCCAATCAGACAAACGCCCGTTCCCAGAGCTACGTGCAACCAATCATAGAACGGGTACGCCGGAATAGAGGAGCCGCCTGGCTATTTCACCTTTATTCACTTACATACTCTGTGCCCTTAACATGGGACCAGAAGTGTTATGAGATATTATAACAGTCTGAATAAATTACAAAACTTGAAGAGGTATTTATTTTTAATTTTGAGAAATACCTTAAGTAATTTTTTTATATCATGTGTCAAGAGTGGTAAGAGCTCATATGTACAGATCTGTATTGAGAAACTTCGTCCTCCAAATATTAAAAATAATGTATAGCGTTTATGGTTTGAACTCCCATGAATCACATATATACGTTACGTAAACCTTTCGACAATACTAACTTTTTCTGCTTGCAATCTTTCAGTTCTGAAAATTAAATCATGACCATTAACAAGGTTGTTTAAGATATTTAAACTGCCATATGTGATGTCGATTGTGCTAAACTGCTCTTCACGACAACTGCCGTGGGATGCAGAAGTGCCGTTGTCATGATAGTTCGTGTATATAAGACGATATGCACATACGTGACAACGGCAAATTAAATGGTTTCTCCTTATTTCTTAAACAATAGCGTGGCCTTGAAGTTTGCACTGGATAACTGCTGTAGATAAGCCACATACTGCACAGTATTGCAAACAATGTGGCAACAATTAATCAGTTAGAAGTTTATCTCGAATTCAGCTGAGAAAGTTTGCTGAGTTTTGATTTCGTCCAAGCAAATATGATCTTGGTAATATTTACAAAATATTCCAGATAAGTTTTTTCTTTCTTTTTTTTTTAGTGCCTAAGCTATACGTCGTGAAATACAGGTAGTCTAAAAAATGAATAATGGTATATGTCACACGTGATGGTATTTGCTTAATTAACGCTGTTTTACAGTTTACATTTAAACCTAACTGAAATAAATATATAATAACGCAACTTGCTTGACGAAACTGAAGCTTATATCTACCACTTATAAATTGAAACACTTAACACAAAGCTGTGAAATCTGCTCCAGCGATATGAATGAATTACTTTAATTTGTTTAAGTAACATAACTTTTCTCTTCTAACTGTAATTTAAAATTTCTTCCACTTAATGTTTTTCTCCCGAGTACAGAGCCATGACTTAGCAACTCCTTTTATGTGGGCGTACCCATTCCCTGATTAGTTGCGCGAGGCCCTGGGAAAGGGCCTTCTCTCTGACTGGCTACACTGTAAAAAACTTCTAGTAAACTTCTTGAATTGTAATGGAAGTTTTTCTCCTATACGTAGTATGGAAATAATACCAGACGTCAGGCTGTAAATACAGTAATGTTGAGCGTCACTACTATACAAAATTAGGAACTTCACTATGCATTTGACTGTTTTCTGAAAAATATAAGAACATTACCATGGATGTATGGGAAAAAGCATTACCATTCCACCTTTCACAATATACGTATACACTGATGTGGTAAATTTTCGAATAATTTCTTAGTGTGTGCCATTTGCTGCAAAAGGTTCACGAACATCTGGCGAACAGCTTTCCGGCATGTTGCTAGCTATTTTATTTTTTCGTGTCCTTTAACATATCATTGTTTTTTCTATCTTATAACTTTCCTTCCATTGGCTCTCTCGAGCCATGTAAATTTAACTTTTGATTTTTTTTTACTTTACATATCATTAACCTTTGATTGATTATTGTTGTGTATGATTAGAAACTATATATTATTTTACTGCCAAGCTGCTCGAAGGGGAGTGTGGAGCAGTTGATCCTACCATCCACCCTGACTCCCAGCAACCTGGGGGTTATTCTATTTATTCTAGTGCATAAATTATACTCTACTTTTCTAAACCATTGTATAGCGGCTCTACAATATATTAACTATATCCGTCCCTTCGTTAGGAAGCAGCCGGGAGGGGGGCCGTTGGACCCCTTTTCGATTCCCCTTCCCCCGCATATACTATCCAACAGTCTGGATTCTCGTAATTTAGTTCTCCTGTTCCATGTTCCATGGCCAAGTCCATATATTTACGCTCTCTATTATCCTGATTCCTTGCTTAGGTCATTGTTCCTCCGTTGTTAATTTCCCTTGTACGTTACCAGATCTGCATCATGTCTTCTAACTTCTTCAGAGTGCGGGGCGAAGCACCCCTAACTCATCAGTTGCTTTCTGACGAATCCTTTGAAAGTTCTACATATTTGCACTGGGATTACCCAGACTGTGTAGTGAGTCCACTCACACTACAAAATTTATATAGCGGTTTTACGTTTGTCCACTTTAGTTGAGCAGGTCCGCTCCCAGCGTCAAAGTTTTTATATTGGTTTTCTTTGTAAGTATTAGGGTGTGGTATCATTTTCAAGGAGAATTATCTTCCATTTCTTGTGGATTATTTTGTATCCACAGATCAAACTCTTCTAATCTTATGGAGATTTCCCTTGCATATTCCTCCATTATTTTTGCCTTTATCTTATTGGACATTATATCACATAAATCACATTCATTATATTCTATATTAAGTCTTCTACAGTATTCAATTCTTAAGTCCTCGATCTTAAGACAGTATTGTAGTAGAGGGAGCATTGTGTCTTTAGTGTTGCATATCCTACAGAGAGGAGAGTCTGCCAAACTCAATCTGTATAGATTTGCTTTGTAATTTCCATGTCCTGTTAATATCTGTGATAGATGATAATCAGCTGTGATCCAGTTATGACAGACTTTATCCCTTATGTCAGTGAATATTCTATATGTTGTTCTCCCCTTCTCCGAGGCATCCTATCCCTTCTGCCAGAGGTCCAGCGTCTCTCTTCTGATTTCATTCTTCCTTACCGCAGATGCAAATCTTCCATCAGTTTCATTCATTAAGCTTCCTTGTTCTGTTACTAACAGATCGAGGGGGATGACTCCAGCTATCACTTTCAATACTTCAGTATATGTTGTCCTGTATGCTTTCGTAATCGCAAGCAATGCAGCTCTCTGCGTCTTCAGTATAAGTATCGGTGCATGCACTAATATTGCTTTTTCATACCACACTGCAGATCCGTACAATTCACTTCCCAAGAAGACACTCTTGTACAATGTCATCATTGTTTTAAATCCAAGTCCCTATGATAACGTGGACACTGCCCTCATCTTCGTGAAAAAATCTTACAGCTTTATCCATGAGGTACCTGATGTGATCCTGAAAGTGTAGCTTGCTATCCAATACCACTCCAAGATACGAAACTGTGCTCTTTATCTTCACTGGTCTTCCCTTAAATCTTATCGTTGGCGATCTTTGAAGTCTTCCCTTTAGTAGCATTGCAATGGTTTTCTCAACAGAGAATTCCAACTTGACTATATTTCCCCATCTCTAGATCTTCTGTATTGTTTCTTCGGTTTTGTGTTCCAATTCAGTTCGGCTCCATGCTACAATTATCACAAGAGCATCACAGGCGTAGGCAAATATCTCACTTTCTTCTGTCAGCTGCAATTACAGTAGTGAGTCAAAAAGGACATTCCACAAAACAGGTCCTAGGACCGATCCCTAGGGATATCCCTTACACATTGTCTTCCGTATACATATGTTGCTCACTTTGTACTGACTTATTCTGTTCGCAAAGTAATTAATTAACATCGCATAAATATTAGCTGGGAACTCCTCTCTCAGCTGCCAAAGCACCCCTGGCCTACGAACTGCATCGCGAGAACAATAAAGTTGACTTCGTCCTACGCGATGTAGACAAAGGTGCAATCTGTCAGTGGACCGAAGAGTGAACAGGATACATACATACCACTATGCTGGAAGACTGTGGAAGCAAATAAATTCTACCCTGCGCGGCCAAGGTCTGATGTGTATATAAGTAAAAACATATTAACTAACTTACACGTGTGGACAGTATATCACGGGCATCGAAGCCTCGAGCATGGACAGCACGATGGTCAAGGGGGAACTGATATGTCACAGCCAGTGTCGATGTATGGAGGCAATTTGTGACCTTGTTAAACGCATTCCGATGCTATTGGCCGAAGTTCTGAAGTAGTGGTGGCTGTGATGCCACACACCCCCCACTGTACACATGAGAGAAGGCTATATGAGACTCACATCTGGCTCGTGGCCATCAGTGGTCTGACGAAGATGAGCACACCATTCCATCCAAAAGGTACCTTCACCAGTGTAACACCAGGTCACAACATTGTCACATACGACGTCGGGGATGGAGTAGAGCAGCGGTCGTACAGCGAGGAGTGTTATGGTGTAGCTCATTGGGTGCTGGCCCACAACCCAACAAACAGCCTTTGAACATTGTTAGCAAATGTGCGCATGCACAACATTCGGGAGGTGTGCGGTCTTCTACATGCCCACAGACACGCCTCTGTCATGCACCGAGGATGAGGTACTGATCCATCCATTGCTGCATGGCGTCATCAAACTACACACCCCCAACTACAACCCCGCAGTTAAGGTAGTAGAACCCACAGTGATGCCACATCCAACGTTAGTTTCCATCACCGACGCCGACGACGAGGACACCCAGCTGCCAGCCGTCACTGCCGCCTTCCCGGTGAGCGCAAGAGCGCAAGAGGCTGGCGAGGGCGGTACCTGACATCGCCATCCAGTTGGAGGTGCCACCTACAACGCAGCGACGAACACCTCATGCCGTCCGCAGATACCAGCAGCAGCAGCCTGCCATCTGTCAGCACTGTGGTGCTGGCGCAGGCGTCGCTGGGCCCACATCATCGACATGGGTAGCGCCTAACCTGCTCGATGTGAGCATGCTGTCCCCGGTGGAGAGCAAAGACGTTCTGAGATGCTTGTTCGCATGTCTGCTAGATGCGGTTTAAAGTGGGTGTAGAGTGAGAGGTGTTTATAAATGTAATGTTTTTATATCGAGTGTCATTGTTTATATGTGCACCAATAAATGTATATATATTTGTAACTGTTCCCAATGTGTTCTTTATTCAACATTATCTGTCTTGGGCGAGGTGACAAACATACCTGAAACGCAAGTAAAGGTACCACAAAAAAAAACATAAAACACGTACATTGTTATCATCACTGATTATCAAGCATTCCCTACCCAGTACTCCAGTCCATTCGTCCCACTTCTCAAGATGAACTTGTAGATCATCGGAATACTGGAAGTAGGAGCTGGCCAAATATATACTAGTTGCTCCCAATTCTAAATGAACACAGGCGTAATGACTGTTGAACAAATTGTCCATTGTCATTGCGTTAAAATTATTTCTCATCCAGATAGCTGACATTGGGTTATTATCAAATGTGATAACTGTTCCTGGCAATCGAATCACTTCTCCGTGTAAAGTATAAGGTTCTTGCATTAGTACGATGTTAAGATTTATTTCATTAGCAATTATCATTACTTCCAATGTTGCAACCGCAGATCTTTGCATTTTATTTGTCCCACATTAATTTCCATGGAGAAGTCATTGCGCTCCATAGTCAGTCCTTTCCAGTTCCAATGAGAATGTTTTCTCGTATTGTGGGCATTTCTTAGAATCTACTAATGATTGTACTCCTTTTTTTTTCTCGANTCCAATGAGAATGTTTTCTCGTATTGTGGGCATTTCTTAGAATCTACTAATGATTGTACTCCTTTTTTTTTCTCGGAGGCAATTTGCCTACACTGGGTTTCTTTATTGTCTTTACATTTATCTTTATCTTTGTATTTGTGCGCTTCCATTCCACATGTCCCACATCTTTCCATACTTTTACAATGTTTGCNCATTTATCTTTATCTTTGTATTTGTGCGCTTCCATTCCACATGTCCCACATCTTTCCATACTTTTACAATGTTTGCTCAGATGTCCATATTGTTGGCACTTATAACTAGATAACTTATTACAACTTATAACTTATAACTAGTTCATTGGAACTAGAAAATGTACGATCTTGCAGGATTGCATATCCAATATGGATCGTTTCTTGGCTGATCAGTAAATTCCTATATATTCCTCTATAACAATGTTGACATTCTCCTTGTTCCTTCCAGTTCACAGACGGACTGTCACCTTCTTTGTGAAAATATATTTATTGATTCCTTTTTTTTTAAATTTTGCTTTCAGATCCTGGCTATTAGTTCCTCATTGTCTTCTTTCCTTGGGACATCGTAAATTATTACTCTCAGGCCTTTATTCCTGGGTTCGTCCAATCGAAGTCCCAGTGACTTAAATCCTTCACTTTCCTGTATTTTAATGACTGTAGCTTCTTCCCCTGCCTCTAGGAGAACTCCTCCACCTCTTACTTTTCGGAAATTCTTCACCTTCCAGACCTCCTCGACAGGGTTCACTATTTCCGGGATATTCTTTTTGGTTTCTTCACTACTTTGCCCCTCTTTCTTCGGATATGCCAGAGTCACTATCCTATGAGGTTTTGCCTCCTGAGTAAACTTCCTCGCCGCCTTTGTTACTTGGGCAAAGTTTGGTGGTTTAAATGTTTTTTTTTTCATTCTTGCTCTGTTTCTCACACAGAATTCCAATTCCTTCGCATATCCTTGCAGGAAGGAATTCCTTTGCAGTGTCCTGTCGAGGTAATACTTTAGAAAGTACACCTTCGGTAAAAGAAAATTGGCATTTTCTTTGTTTACCTTTTTCTTTTCCAAAGTACAGTAATCAAGTACTTTCACAAGGATAGTGTCAGTCTCTGTCTTTACTCTTTCCAATTCCTCCATCACGTCGCCTGGACCTCCTCCAATGCCCATGCGTTCGTCATATTCTGTACCATCGTGGTAATAATATTCATTGTCAACCTTCAGGACTTCCTCTGCAGGTTGTCCCATGGATAAGCGGGTGGACCGCTTTCATCCATTGTAATGTGTTCTCTTTGGGTTTCTTTATTTGTGTCCAATTAGTATCTCCATCCATAATTATACTCAGGGCGTATATTCCCTGAGATTTGGGCACTTTAGAAGCTAGTGTGACTAACTCTTCAATTCTCTCAGAGTGGTTGCCATTAAATTTTCTTACAGGTTCCTCCAACGAAGGGAGGCTACAACTCTGTTGCACTCATTGTCACAATTCGATAATACACTTGATATAAAAACGTATTATAAACAAACAAAAAAAACGCTGTTTCACTTCTGTATTCCCAAGTGTTCTGTGGCGGTCGACCACGCTGCTTGCTGGTGTTTCCAGGCCAGCACCGCTGCTGACTCTGCCGGCGAGTCACTGGCGACGTTGTCAGCAGTCCTCCTCCGCTACTTGGACGGCTGGTAACGAGCAGCTCGCTTCCATTCTGGCACCCGCATTACGCTGACCACACAACTCGCATTCTCATAAATATACGCATCGTGGGACGACGTGCACTTACCGCGCTCTACACATGTCCGTCCTGTACGGCCACCAAGAACTAGCGAGTGAGTGAAGAGATTTGGGCAGCTCTCAAAATCGAAGTATTGAGAGCCGATGAGGGGGAAGCGAGGTGAGTATGGAGCAGCGCCGGAATTAAAGGGCGGGGGAAACGGGAGATCCCCTAGAAAAACCCGCCGACAAGCGGCATAGTTCGGCGAGATTCCCACATGCGAAAATCCAGGTGCGGCACCGCCCGGAATAGAACCCGGTTCGCCTTGGAGGGAGGCGAGTAGTGTAACCACGACACAACCACAGCCCCTTGCTGACTAGTGACGCCATTTTGCTGGCAAGTGCGGTTGATATTTGGGGAATAAGCGGCTGTTTCAAATCCGTATTGTGAATTACAGTACTCTGTGACCGTGCAGATCATCAAAGCCATTTCCGGTACAGCAACCTATACATTGTATATCCGGAGAGATTTCGCAATGTTTGAAGGATAATGGAGAAGGGCACCAGTATGCATTTGAGACTGGGAACCCCTTTTCGGAAACCAAAAAAGTGTTGGTTGCCTATTACAGTGGAATACAACTTACAAACACATTTTTTGTTAATCTCGACATGTCGTATAGCGTTATCCTGATACTTGTACAGCCCGAACAAAACATTTTCCGATTGCTACGCCTGAAGTTATAGGGGGTCGTGGTGGTGTAGTGGTTAGACTACTCGCCTCCCACTTAGGCGAACCAGGCACGACTCCTGGCTGGGTCGTTCCCGGATTTTCGCATGTAGTAATCGTGCCGGACGATGCCGCTGGTCGGCGGGTTTCTCGGGGATCTCCCGTTTCCCCCGCCCCTTGCATTTCGGCGCTGCTCCATACTCACCTCGCTTCACCCTCATCGGCTCTCAAGACCTCGATGTTAAGAGCCACCCAAATCCCTCCACTCACTGGAGTTATAATATAACTCCGTATATATGTATTCGTATATATATATTTATATGTGACTGCAAGGGTTAATGATAAGGTTAATTAGATGACTGTTTGTTTTCAGCTTTCAGTATTACAATTTGTAATGTTTGTGTGGTAATGTTGGCAGCGGGGAGCGGCGCACCAAGATGGCGTCGATGGGACAACGCTTCCTCGCGGTGCTCGTTCTCGCCGCGGTTACGTCTGCAGCTGGCACCAGCATCTTCAGCAACGTCGTCGACATGGTGCTCCACCCCAAGGAGACCCTCAGTGAGTTTTTTTTTTCTCTGCGCGTTATAAATAGCGATCCGTAATATTCGTGTTATTTTATGGCTGCAGACTCGACTACAAGACGTTGTATGCTCGTTTGACTTCTTTCATTGGCCAACATCCTGTGTGACACATCCCAAAGGCGCTTTAAGCCAATAGTTGAGGCTGGACAAATGTGAAACCAATCTGCAATGCACCGGTCACGCAAGTTAATTTCACCGTGTAAGTTAGACTCCAATACCCTATACGTATATCAGCAGTTTTCTTTCGCTTATTGGTCGGGTGCCTTTGTGTGAAAACACTTCTTTACTTGACCTCGATGTTAAGAGCCGCCCAAATCTATCCGCTCTCCATTTTCTTACTTGGCTGGTCAATCAGAGTTAGGTTACTCCTGCAGTGTGCGTCTGTGGTTCGCGAGCAGAAACATAATACGCGTAACGCATAAATCAACCAATCAAGAAAGTGAATCTGAGCTAAAGTGTTATGAAATACAACTAGTCATGAAATATTTTCACGAAAATCGGGGTTCCCTACGTATAAGTGCTGTTCACGATAAACTGAGCACTTCTGAAAAGCCTGCTTAAGATCTACTTCCATGCGCATTGTGTATTCGTCCGACATATGTAAACTTAACATTGCCAGTCAAGTGAAATTGTGCAAATAATAAAAATTGTTATTTTACAAATGTGTTTTTTTACACGTATATACATTAAAAACAGAAAGCAAGAAATCATTTCTCTGTTTATAAATATTTATCTATCACTCTTAATTCTACGTCAAGAAATGTAATCATTTTCTTTCTGCTGTTGCCAGCTTTACTGGGCGCCTGTCAGCCAATATCTCCGTTAAAACATATGCAGGTAGNGCCAATATCTCCGTTAAAACATATGCAGGTAGGGGAAGTGATATTTTTGATAGGTTGATTACAAAAGTGCTCAACTACAGTGAAAACTTATAGTTTCCTATAGCCAATAAGATCACAAATTGCGCTCAAATAGGTACATGGCATTGAAGGCCAATATGTTACCAAATAATGACGCACATTTGGTAGGTCTTTTGTTATAAATTTATTTGTTCGTAGAAGAACCGCAGTTATGCAGTGGTCAGACTACCCACCTCCCGGAATGGTGAGCTGGGCTCGAATTCCGGTGATGTCACTACGGATATTCGCTAATTTGAGACACAGCGGATGTTACCTTTGTTGACCGGTGGGTTTCCTCGTAGTACTCCCGATTTATTTTCCAATTTTCTAATTACGTTCCGTCATTGCTTCGTGTTCACCTCACCTCACCCATATCACGCCTGTAGACAGGAACGTGCAAAATTGCCGTCTATTATTTGGCGACTCGCTAATACTTTACAATTTATTTTCGTGTTAATTAGGTCTACAGTACTTAGTTCATTTGACATGTCCTTCAGAAATCTAAAATCGTAAGATAATGTTACCAACAGGTAAAGACCTAAAATATTAGCTAATTCATTAAGGCACAAACTACAACTAAACGTTTGTACGTTGAGTTTACTTTGCGAATTACCCTCAACTGTTGTGTGCAGTTCCGAGTATTTTGGGATTGATTTGGTATCGGGTTAATTTTTACAGTCTAGTTTTCGAATTAAGGTGGGATAATAAGTGAGTGAAGTGAGTGAAGAGATTTGGGCAGCTCTTAACAGCGAGGTCTTGAGAGCCGATGAGGGTGATTGAGATGAGCATAGAGCAGCGCCGGAATGAAGGGGCGGCGGAAACGGGAGATCCCGGAGAAAACCCGCCGACTAGCGACATCGTCTGGCATGATTCCCACATGCGAAAATCCGGGAGTTACCGGGACGGGTTTGCCTTGGTGGGAGGAGAGCAGGCTAACCGCTCAACCACCACGGCCCCTTTTAAGGTGGGAGAAGCCAAGAAATTCCGCCTCCCCTTTTTTTCATGAATTTTTCACCCAAANCCACCACGGCCCCTTTTAAGGTGGGAGAAGCCAAGAAATTCCGCCTCCCCTTTTTTTCATGAATTTTTCACCCAAACTTCTGCATTCCTTTGTACATTCCCAACCGAAGAAAGAAAATTTCCTCCTGTTTTGATTGGTTGTCGTGTGTTTACGAAGCTGCTTGCCTTTTCTCTGGGCCAATGAGAACGCTGACACTCTATAATTTGACNATTGGTTGTCGTGTGTTTACGAAGCTGCTTGCCTTTTCTCTGGGCCAATGAGAACGCTGACACTCTATAATTTGACTTTTATGATTAGTCAAAAACGGAGCTTCCAATCATAAAAGCATCAAGATGCTATAGTGCTTTGGAAGACATGTTGGCTTTAAAAATGTATTCGTGACTGTTCAGTATGTCTACGAATCCAGTATCCCTGACTGAAAGAGCAACAACGACAGAAACCTGNAAATGTATTCGTGACTGTTCAGTATGTCTACGAATCCAGTATCCCTGACTGAAAGAGCAACAACGACAGAAACCTAGGAAATTCCAGTTTATTGTTTTGCGCCTGACTTGCTTACGTAACCTTTTACGTATCAATTTTATCATTGCGTGACGTTATATTTTTAACGCGTTCTGGGTAACTCGTAGCCGATAACAAACGATTGGCAAACGAAATAACTGAAACTTTTGCAACTCCATCAGAAAATAAAAATAGCTTTCCTCTTTGGCGATAGTCGCTGGATATTGTAGAGGTTCTTTAAAACTTAACCTCACGCCATGAAACTAAACGAACTTTAGCGCAATTTTCCAGGTGGTATTATCTTATAAACCCAGCGAACTAAAGATTTTATCAACAGGCATGCCAATTAGCCAGCTCGCAACACAGCCAATAGTGGACCCCTATTATAACATGTAGTAGCCAATCAGACGAATAGCCGCTCCCACATCTTCGCACAGGTTTCTGTCGTTGTTGCTCTTTCAGTCAGGGATACTGTATTCGTAGACATACTGAATAGTCACGAATACATTTTTAAAGCCAACATGTCTTCCAAAGCACTATAGCATCTTGATGTTTTTGTGATTAGAAGCTCCGTTTTTGACTAATCATAAAAGTAAAATTATAGAGTGTCAGCGTTCTCATTGGCCCAGAGAAAAGGCAAGCAGCTTCGTAAACACACGACAACCAATTAAAACAGGAGGAACTTTTCTTTCTTCGGTTGGGAATGTACAAAGGAATGCAGAAGTTGGGTGAAAAATTCATCTCTGTGTACTTCTCTTTTCTGTAACCTGAATATTTCGCCTTAATTTTTGGCGTCGCGCTAGAATCCACAGTCCTGTAGATACGCGACGCGCCCTCATTGTTGGCTACTGCCTAGATGGCAACCCTTTCCGCCTCCGCCAGGACTGCAAAACGACTCGCTCACGGATTTGAAATGTTGGCGTGTATTGCGAAACCCAGTCACGTCTGCCGGCAAAATTAGCTCAACATCGTTCACCAACCAGCTCTTGGAGACTAACTGCCCATGCCGCCAGACCAATAGTGGAATTTCTCCATAGTGTGCAAAAGCCATTCAGACCCGAGGCCCGTTTCCGCAGCTTCGCGCGGCCAATGAGCGACCGAGTTCGCTTCCATCATAGGAACCACCTCGCCATTTCGTTTCTGTGTATGTATTCTCTGATTCGGGCTTGCTAATGTGAAGTGTTTATTGATTGGTGCAGAGTCAATCCATGATGTGCCGTGTAAATTGGGTTCTAGTGAGATAAGACGGTAAGACGTNGTAAATTGGGTTCTAGTGAGATAAGACGGGAAGACGTACGCGTGTATGAAGTAGAACATGTCACTTAATAATATAGCGAATTTCACAACAATCTAATAATTGCATATAGTAACGCGATGTTTGCACGTGTCTGCCAACGACACAAGGAAACCTAAAGTGTGCACGGATGAAGCCGGACCTTTTACTATGAAGCACCACACGAAGGGATGCACTGAGAAAAAAGTGTTTGGTTGAATCAAACAAAGTTTGTTTGGTGCAACCAAATTAATTGTTTCTAAATATAGGGACAGTGAAATGTTTGGTTGTTACAACAAAGTTATTTCGATGTGGTTATTTGGTTGCCCCAAACTGTAAGATTTGTTTGGTTACAAGTTGATAGGTTTGGTATGTCCGAGGATAACGGCGCCGTCTGCCATCTTGAATTCCGCCATATTTTCCTACAAAATCACTTGTTTTACACCAAAAATCACTTCATAAATCAATTATTTTACCCAAACATCCCTTTTTCCCCTCAAAATTTTTCTTTTTTTCCCCCAGACCAACATAAATTTCCAATAAATTTGTAAAAAAGAAGTGCTTACTACTCAATGTGGCGACTGATTCCTCAATGTTGCTCAGGTATCCCGAAACTAAGCCACAATGAGGAATCTGAGGAACCACTAAAATCAAATTAATTTTAAAATATTTTTAAAAATTGAATATATATTTTATTATGGTCATAAGTATTGAGTGTTATATATCACCGGACTCGTCTTTTCAAGGCACATACGATCGTGATGTCATATATATTATGTAATCCAATTTCAGGGCAAACATGTTGAATTTAAGAGGTATATCCCTACCTCCCATCCATTTCAAAACTCAGCACCATCACACCACCTTATCAACACCCCTCACCCACACCTCAACCACTATACGATCTCGTCACCCCACCTCACCCCCCTCTTCCACTACCCCCTCCCCTTCCATACTTCAAACCCATTCTGCTCTGTAAAAGTATCCACATTTCATGATATCACAAAGTGTATGTATGCAAGGAACCTAGGTAAGTGAGAAGCCTATGGATCGGCGACGGTTAAGTCTCTAAGGAGTCTAGAGTACTAAGAAGTGTATATCCGGGTTACTGCAACTGCCATCATCTGTGCGATTGACAACAGTAACATCGTTTCATTCATGTAACACCTGCATTTCAATGCATACAACAAGTACACATTTATCACTCAACAACTCATCAGCAGGTGCAACAGAACCTGCGTTATCGCCTATTATGGTGCACCACAACATCTGCATGACATAATGAGCGGATATATAGGTAGGTGTCTTCATTTTATGAAGCTTAGTTTGACAGAGATCTAGGTGAGAGTCAGACCGTCTCAACAATTGCCGGTACCTGGCGTAAATATTATGGAAACGTCAGTCGTGGGTCCAGCAGAAGCGCCATCGAGTTCTTCAGGTGGGACGCCTGCAGCATCATCACCACCATCGATATCTGCAGGCATGATGCAGACAGCACCATCGACTTCTTCGGATGGGTCACCTCCGCCAGAAAAAAATTATCCGGCAGCTACTGTGACATGGTATTTTCGCACAAACACATCCAACGACAGCATGAAATTTATGGCTGCTAGATCAATCCCGACTCTTTAAATGTCTACGATTGTGAGAGGGTCGTGGTTTTATCGCAGCGATGCTCCCTGCAACCATGTTAGGCCATGCAAATTTAAACTACAGGCCTTATCGAACTCACGGTGTTGGTTCTGCAATAGAGATTTCTTGCGTCTACCATCGGTGGTGTGATGGATGATAATTTCGATCCTATGGCTCCTCTACTAAAATCGACTGCGACCAGTATGAACGACGGGCCTGTGAACTCATCACCAGGAGCAAAATCTCTTTTCCCGAAGACATCTTCATTCCTGGTTTCTGCTCCTTCCTACATGACGACAGCCGAACTATCTGGGTCCACTAGTGTATCACCTACAGAACTTTCAGTGGCATATCGGTGTCGCTTTTGCTGCAATGACTTTGCCTTCAAGCATACTGCACGACGGTGCGAAGTTTATAAGTGCCAAATTAGTTGGTTTCATGTTTAACGAAGGACTGAGATTCGTATATGGATGCATACTTTACATGGACCAACATTAATATTTTTTAAGTATTCTTGTAGTCATATATTTTAATACATTTAAAACACAAAAATGTAATATTTTTTCTTGTTAACCTATATCGTAACCAGTCTGTTATAAAATGTTTTAGTTAAAAACGTAACTATAAAGCAAATATTTAGGCTAATCACTGTGGTTATAAAGGGCTTAAACATAAATTCCTAGAGCTATAAATGATACTTGCAAACTGAATTTCATGAGCCTGACCCTAAGAGTTCGCAAATTATATTCGCATACCTAAATGCGTGTAAATATTCGCTTGCTTACGAGCCGACTTGCAAAAAAATGTGACCTGCCACATAAATAATTTTTAAAAAAGAATTTATGAAAACATTCAATGTGTGCATAGACTCACATGACTCAGACCCCCACTGAAAATAACAAAATGTTTTTAATACAACATTTGCCTTTAAAAAGTTTTTAGAATGGTAAATACGATGAATTTGAACTGAAAAAAGCTCTCTAATAAATGTGGTCATAAGCCATATATGCATTAATTGAAAATAAATATAAAAATAATATAACACAAATTGTAACATACTAATGTAATTGTACGAGGGAAAGCAGTTTCCTTGTTTAGATGATTACTATACAATATTTAAGCATTCCTCTTCGTGGCCACTAGTATAACTCAGTTATTAGAGCTCTTGACTCCTGTTTGAGAGGTTGAGTGTTCAAATCCACATTCCTCTGTAGGAAGAATTTTGTTTTTCGCATGTTACCAGTTGTCATGGGAAAGTGTGAAATTTACATGATTTAAATTTTCTAAACCGATTTTCCATCAAAAATACATTTTCGATTCATGAGCATAATATTTTTTAAGATTTTGGCATATTTCAAACATTATGTAAGATAAATTTAAATAAAACTATTTTAATATTTATGAATTAATCGATTCCTAATTTACTGATCCTTTTATGATTAATTTGACAAATTCGGCCAGCTGCCTGACCCGCGAGATTTTGGCGGGAAAAGGTGCTGGGCAGCGAGTATAGGTAAGGGTTGAAGGGGGGCGGTCGATGCTTTTTGAGACGGTTTGGTNTGTGTAAAAGTATCCACATTTCATGATATCACAAAGTGTATGTATGCAAGGAACCTAGGTAAGTGAGAAACCTATGGATCGGCGACGGTTAAGTCTCTAAGGAGTCTAGAGTACTAAGAAGTGTATATCCGGGTTGCTGCAACTCCCATCATCTGTGCGATTGACAACAGTAACATCGTTTCATTCCTGTAACACCTACATTTCAATGCATACAACAAGTACACATTTATCACTCAACAACTCATCAGCAGGTGCAACAGAACCTGCGTTATCGCCTATTATGGTGAACCACAACATCTGCATGACATAATGAGCGGATATATAGGGAGGTGGCTTCATTTTATGAAGCTTAGTTTGACAGAGGTCTAGGTGAGAGTCAGACCGTCTCAACAATTGCCGGTACCTGGCGTAAATATTATGGAAACGGCAGTCGTGGGTCCAGCAGAAGCGCCATCGAGTTCTTCAGTTGGGACGCCTGCAGCATCATCACCACCATCGACATCTGCAGGCGTGATGCAGACAGCACCATCGGCTTCTTCGGATGTGTCACCTCCGCCAGAAAAAAAATTATCCGGCAGCTACTGTGACATGGTATTTTCTCACAAACACATCCAACGACAGCATGAAATTTATGGCTGCTAGATCAATCCCAACTCATTAAATGTCTATGATTGTGGGAGGGTCGCTGTTTTATTGCAGCGATGCTCCCTGCAACCATGTTAGGCGATGCAAATTTAAACTACAGGCCTCGTCGAAGTCACGGTGTTGGTTCTGCAATAGAGATTTCTTGCGGCTACCATCGGCGGTGTGATGGATGATAATTTCGATCCTATGGCTCATCTACTAAAATCGACTGCGACCAGTATGAACGACGGGCCTGTGAACTCATCACCAGGAGCAAAATCTCTTTTCCTGAAGACATCTTCATTCCTGGTTTCTGCTCTTTCCTACATGATGACAGCCGAACTATCTGGGTCCAGTAGTGTATCATCTACAGAATTTTCAGTGGCATATCGGTGTCGCTTTTGCTGCAATGACTTTGCCTTCAAGCATACTGCACAACGGTGCGAAGTTTATAAGTGCCAGAATAGTTTGTTTCACGTTTAACGAAGGACTGAGATTCGTATATGGATGCATACTTTACATGGACCAACATTTATATGTTTTAAGTATTCTTGTAGTCATATATTTTAATACATTTAAAACACAAAAATGTAATATTTTTTCTTGTTAACCTATATTGTAAGCAGTCTGTTATAAACTGCTTCCGTTAAAAACATTACTATAAAGCAAATATATAGGCTAATCACTGTGGTTATAAAGGGCTTAAACATAAATTCCTAGAGCTATAAATGATACTTGCAAACTGAATTTCATGAGCCTGACCCTAAGAGTTCGCAAATTATATTCGCATACCTAAATGCGTGTACATATTCGCTTGCTTACGAGCCGACTTGCAAAAAAATGTAGTCTTTTATATAAATAATTTTTTAAAAAGCATATATAAAAACATTTAATGTGTGCATAGACTCACATGACTCAGACCCCGACTGAAAATAACAAAATGTTTTTAATACAACATTTGCCTTTAAAAAAATTTTAGAATGGTAAATACGATGAATTTGAACTGAAAAAAGCTCTCTAATAAATGTGGTCATAAGCCATATATGCATTAATTGAAAATAAATATAAAAATAATATAACAAAAATTGTAACATACTAATGTAATTGTACGAGGGAAAGCAGTTTCCTTGTTTAGATGATTACTATACAATATTTAAGCATTCCTCTTCGTGGCCACTAGTATAACTCAGTTATTAGAGCTCTTGACTCCTGTTTGAGAGGTTGAGTGTTCAAATCCACATTCCTCTGTAGGAAGAATTTTGTTTTTCACATGTTACCAGTTGTCATGGGAAAGTGTGAAATTTACATGATTTAAATTTTCTAAACCGATTTTCCATCAAAAATACATTTTAGATTCATGAGCATAATATTTTTTAAGATTTTGGCATATTTCAAACATTATGTAAGATAAATTTAAATAAAACTATTNAGTGGTTGAGGTGTGGGCGAGGGGTGTTGATAAGGTGGTGTGATGGTACTGAGTTTTGAAATGGAAGGGAGGTAGGGGTATACCTCTTAAATCTAATATGTTTGCCCTGGAATTGGGTTACATAATCGATATGACATCACGATCGTATGCGNCCTGGAATTGGGTTACATAATCGATATGACATCACGATCGTATGCGCCTTGTAAAGACGAGTCCGGTGATATATAACACTCAATACTTATTATGACCATTATAAAATATATATTTAATTTTTAAAAATATTTTTTAAGTAATTTGATTTTATTGGCTCCTCAGATTCCTCATTGTGGCTGAGTTTCAGTATACCTGAGCCACATTGAGGAGCAAGCACTTTTTTCACAAATTTATTGGACATTTATGTTGGTCTGGGGAAAAAAAGAAAAATTTTGAAGGAAAAAAGTGATGTTTGGATAAAATAATTGATTTCTGAAGTGATTTTTGGTGTAAAACAAGTGATTTTGTAGAAAAATATGGCGGAATCCAAGATGGCGGACGGCGCCAATTTGCTACAGCCCCCAGCCCTTGTCCCTAAACATGCCAAACCCATCTACTGTTAAATTAACTATTTCTTTGACTCTACGTGCATTAAAAAAACTTTCTGTTAATATAAAATAATTTTAAGTCTGGCCGAGATTAGATCCTAAGTCGTTTGCGCCCAATTGCTACGCTCCAGTAACCTCAACTAAAGTGACTACGGATAAAATTGAAATGTTTTATATACGCACATGTTAAATACTGGACAAAGAGCGTAAATATAATTTTGAGTTTTATTCCTGTCTTTTTTTAGTTTCCTGTTAAAACTAGTTTATTAGGATTTTTATACCATTTTTAATAGGGCCACTGATTTTTCGCGAGTTAATCGGAGCACACAGTAGATTTCAATACTATATACACACACCACGGCTGTTGTCATACCTCCATTGACTGTTGGTGTCGTTCCCGCATTTTACCGAGCAACCAAGGGTTCCGTAACTCCGACACTGTGCCTTCGTGAGTCGTGCGCAAACACTTACCACGCACCAGAACTTGCTTCAGCCAATCAAAAAAGACGTACGACCCTACGGTGCTTTGAACTGTATCTCGTCTGGGAATCTTTTCGCGAAATATCACTGCCCCTAATTATTTAGCATCAGTGAATGCACTAAAAAGCAATGTTACTATCCTAATTCTCAATAATTACACATTTTCGAGCTGTGTTTTAAGAACGAAGGCAACTAAATGAGTGTTCAAACAAATATGCAGTAGATTCAACTAAATATTTGTTCGAAGTCTAATTTTTTTTTGTCTAAACAGAGATTTTGTTTTTTCAAATGTGTATTCTGTTACATGAGCAAAATTAAATTTGTTGCTTTTCAAGTTTTGTTGAGGTCANTTCTGTTAAATGAGCAAAATTAAATTAGTTGCTTTTCAAGTTTTGTTTAAGGAAGACACCTCTCTCAGCGATGAAGTGTCTGCTGACGAGGGGAGAACTTGTGTTTGTGTGCAGATGCGGCGATGAGCACGGCGACTAAGCTGGCGATCAGGATCCCGGACGCGGTGATCGTCAAGACTCTGGAGAGCTACAGAGGTCTGATGAAGAGGCCGCATCCTCTACTGGGCATTCCAGTGCTCGACCCTTACTTCCTCAGTCACCTCGATATCGCACACAACCTGTCCGGCATTTCCGAGTGAGTCCTGCGTCCAGCATCAGTACAGACACTTAAATGCAATGGTTACCGATGGTGGTTTATCGCTGGAAAAAAGTTGACTATTTGCTAGGTTTCAACGTACTGTAAACAAGTCCGACAGTTTTATTTTCTTATTGGCTGTCATGCATGTATGAAGATACTACCCCTTTCCACTGGACCAATGAGGAGTCTGATACTATAAGGCAGAACGTTCGTGACTGGTATGCAAACAACTTAGCCGAGTCAAAACCTTGTTCATCCGATCGTGAAAGAATAAACTAGTTAGAGTGTTATAGAAGATATGTTGGCTGAAATTTTTTCGCGATTTTACACTATCTCTGACGATGGCTCATCGTTTGGAAAAGTTGTATGTTCCTCCGTAGTGAGCGCATGTTAGTGCAGATGTTCCCAGCCGATGGTAAGCGAGGGCAATTCAGGTGGTACGTGACAGCGAGTTTAACTCCTCGAATACAGAGAGAAAATAACTTCTCGATACTTACATTTTTGACGATATATCCGAGAGATTTATGCTGCCTTGTTTTTTGGCCGACACTCAGTGCAGTCTGTTGATGGTAAGGACAACACTTCTTCGCTGAGAGAGAGAGAGAGAGAGTGAGTGGGTGAAGAGATTTTGGGCGGCTCTTAACATCGAGGTCTTGCGAGCAGATGAGGGGTGAAGCGAGGTGGGAGTGGATCAGCGCCGGAATGCAACGGCGGGGAAAACGGAAGATCCCCGAGAAAACCCGCCGACCAAAGGTTTCGTCCGGCGCGGTTCTCACATGCGAAAATCCGGGGGTGAGACCACCGGGAATTGAACCCGGTTTACTGGTGAGAGGCGAGTAGTCTAACCATTACATCTCCGCGGCCCTCTTATTCGCTGAAAAAGCATCAAAACTCAGGTGGTACCTAATGATCAAAATAATGCGATGAGATATGCAGTGATGAAAATACTGGGAACCACGTGTTAATGATTGAAAGAGTGACTGAGTGGTACTTCTAGGAGCACGAAAACTACTGCCATTAGCGTTCAGAGAAGTTAAGCCACTGGATGCTATTGGGACGCCAGCATTTTATTATTGGAACCTGGTTGTGCCATGGACCAGTATAAATTCTTTCCGTAGGTTCCGTTATGAAAGTTACTGTGACGAATTCGTATAAATATTTGTCGGGCCGTGAGTACCCATCGTCGCAACACCTGAAACGAAATATCAATATGTAAGTTAAGTGGTTAATCATCAATTCATATGCGCTTGTGACTGGGATAACGACTACCTGGGTCCCTTGCTCTCAACGCGCTGCATTATATATGTATTTAAAGGCATCATAGGTAAGCTATAGTTGTGTCACTTATATCCACCATTATAGGTCATAGGTAAGACATTTATGTTGATCTCTGCATTCTCAATTACCACCGTTCTATCTATTCGTACCACTTTTAACACTTACTCCAATGAATAATGCTTAATACTAACTGGTTGTTTGCCAATGGAGAACTGAGTTAGTCTCCCAATGAAATATTCTTTTTTATGTGTTCATATGAGCTGATTTGAGTTTTTATAAAATGTTTACTATTTTTATTTACGATAATTAAGATTAATATGATTTTATGTTATTTTATGATACCGACATGCATTACGGTTTAAATGAGACGACATGAATTTTGTTCTCGTTGTTAGAGAAATTTTCTTTTTCAGTGTAGTCCAGGTTACACTCGGGCATAGTGTTCTAAGCGCAAGTGATAGTTAACACGACTACACTAGCAAGTGGGGTGGGCAGAAATTTATTATGGGGGAGGTTTTGCTTAGTTGAAAAAGCAGCACCTGTAGAATTATTTTTTCAGCTGAAGAACAATAGTAGATGTAGACACCTGTATTATTTATTTTATTAGTTTTAATGACTTATTATACCGTTCTATTTACCGTATTTCTCATTTCACTGATAACTAACTATGTATATATTTTCATTTTTTTTTTAGTGTGTCCTTATCTATATTGGGGGGAGGAGGGGGTTGAACCCAGAACCCCTCCCCCTTCCCAGATAACTGCATATTGCTCTTAAGGCTCAGTTCCACCTATTGTGCAGAAACTCTTAGTTTTCGTGTCATAATTTCAGTTTCAGAGTTATNTCTTAAGGCTCAGTTCCACCTATTGTGCAGAAACTCTTAGTTTTCGTGTCATAATTTCAGTTTCAGAGTTATTATCGAAAATGTATGATTATAGAAATTTTTCAATGTACTAGTTGTTTAATACTTTTGTATCTAATTTTCACTGTGTGTTACTTTCTGCTTACAAAAAGGCATAAACTTAGATATGTATGTGCGTGTGCGCGCGCGTGTGGGCGTGTGTTCGTGTATGTGTGTGTGTGTGTGTGTGTGTCCTTCACTAGCAGATAACACACAAATAAAATTAAGCTCAAAAATATTAAACATCTCGTAAAACGTAAATTTCGTATTGCCAGTAATTTCTCTGAATCCGAAATTATGACACGAAAACGAATAAATTCTGCATAATAGGTGTAGTTGAGCCTTGAGGGACCCCACGTGTAGAGTGCTGCCCCTGTTGCGTGCTTGCTCGACACGGTGTGTATTTGAGGCAGGATGGAGGGCTTCGTAGACCACATGATGGTGCGAGNGACTCTGGAGAGCTACAGAGGTCTGATGAAGAGGCCGCATCCTCTACTGGGCATTCCAGTGCTCGACCCTTACTTTCTCAGTCACCTCGATATCGCACACAACCTGTCCGGCATCTCCGAGTGAGTCCTGCGTCCAGCATCAGTACAGAAACTTAAAGACAATGGTTACAGATGGTGGTTTATCGCGGGAAAAAAGTTGACTGTTTGCTAGGTTTCAACGTACTGTAAACAAGTCCGACAGTTTTATTTCCTTATTGGCTGTCATGAATGTATGAAGATACTACCCCTTTCCACTGGACCAATGAGGAGGAGTCTGATACTATAAGGCAGAACGTTCGTGACTGATATGCAAACAACTTAGCCGAGTCAAAACCTTGTTCATCCAATCGTGAAAGAATAAACTTGTTAGAGTGTTATAGAAGATATGTTGGGTGAATATTTTTTTACGATTTTCCACCATCTCTAACGATGGCTCATCGTTGGAAAAGTTGTATGTTCCTCCGTAGTGAGCGCATGTTAGTGCAGATGTTATTAGCCGATGGTAAGCGAAGGCAATTCAGGTAGTACGTGACAGCGGATTTAACTCCTCGAATACAGAGAGAAAATAACTTCTCAATACTTACATTTTTGACGATATATCCGAGAGATTTATGCTGCCTTGTTTTTTGGCCGACACTCAGTGCAGTCTGTTGATGGTAAGGACAACACTTCTTCGCTGAGAGAGAGAGAGAGAGAGTGAGTGGGTGAAGAGATTTTGGGCGGCTCTTAACATCGAGGTCTTGCGAGCAGATGAGGGGTGAAGCGAGGTGGGAGTGGATCAGCGCCGGAATGCAACGGCGGGGAAAACGGAAGATCCCCGAGAAAACCCGCCGACCAGCGGTTTCGTCCGGCGCGGTTCTCACATGCTAAAATCCGGGGGTGAGACCGCCGGGAATCGAAACCGGTTTACTGGTGAGAGGCGAGTAGTCTAACCACTATATCTCCGCGGCCTTCTTATTCGCTGAAAAAGCATCAAAACTCAGGTGATACACCTAATGATCAAAATAATGCGATGAGATATGCAGTGATGGAAATACTGGGAACCACGTGTTAATAATTGAAAGAGTGACTGAGTGGTACTGCTAGGAGCACGAAAACTACTGCCATTAGCGTTCAGAGAAGTTAAGCCACTGGATGCTATTGGGACGCCAGCATTTTATTATTGGAACCTGATTGCGCCATGGACCAGTATAAATTCTTTCCGTACGTTCCGTTATGAAATTTACTGTGACGAATTCGTATAAATATTGTTGGGCCATGAGTACCCTTCGTCGCAACACCTGAAACGAAATATTAATATGTAAGTTAAGTGGTTAATAATCAGTTCGTATGCGCTTGTAACTGGGATCACGACTACCTGGGTCCCTTGCTCTCAACGCGCTGCATTATATATGTATTTAAAGGCATCATAGATAAGCTATAGTTGTGTCACTTATATCCACCATTATAGGTTATAGGTAAGACATTTATGTTGATCTCTGCATTCTCAATTACCACCGTTCTATCTATTCGTACCACTTCTAACACTTACTCCAATGAATAATGCTTAATACTAACTGGTTGTTTGCCAATGGAGAACTGAGTTAGTCTCCCAATGAAATATTCTTTTTTATTTGTTCATATGAGCTTATTTGAGTTTTTATAAAATGTTTACTATTTTTATTTACGATAATTAAGATTAATATGCTTTTATGTTATTTTATGATACCGACATGCATTACGGTTAAAATGAGACGACATGAATTTTGTTCTCGTTGTTAGAGAAATTTTCCTTTTCAGTGTAGTCCAGGTTACACTCGGGCATAGTGTTCTAAGCGCAAGTGATAGTTAACACGACTACACTAGCAAGTGGGGTGGGCAGAAATTTATTATGGGGGAGGTTTTGCTTAGTTGAAAAAGCAGCACCTGTAGAATTATTTTTTCAGCTGAAGAACAATAGTAGATGTAGACACCTGTATTATTTATTTTATTAGTTTTAATGACTTATTATACCGTTCTATTTACCGTATTTCTCATTTCACTGATAACTAACTATGTATATATTTTCATTTTTTTTTTAGTGTGTCCTTATCTATATTGGGGGGAGGAGGGGGTTGAACCCAGAACCCCTCCCCCTTCCCAGATAACTGCATCTTGCTCTTAAGGCTCAGTTCCACCTATTGTGCAGAAACTCTTAGTTTTCGTGTCATAATTTCAGTTTCAGAGTTATTATTGAAAATGTTTGGTTGTAGAACATTTTCAATATACTAGTTGTTTAATACTTGTGTATCTAATTTTCACTGTGTGTTAATTTCTGCTTACAAAAAGGCATAAACTTAGATATGTATGTGCGTGTGCGCGCGCGTGTGGGCGTGTGTTCGTGTATGTGTATGTGTGTGTGTGTGTCCTTCACTAGCAGATAACACACAAATAAAATTAAGCGCAAAATTATTAAACATCTCGTAAAACGTAAATTTCGTATTGCCAGTAATTACTCTGAATCCAAAATTATGACACGAAAACGAATAATTTCTGCATAATAGGTGGAGTTGAGCCTTAAGGGACCCCACGTGTAGAGTGCTGCCCCTGTTGCGTGCTTGCTCGACACGGTGTGTATTTGAGGCAGGATGGAGGGCTTCGTAGACCACATGATGGTGCGAGGTTTGTCCGCCTACCACCTGAAGCACCTAGCCGTCAACTGGGCGGACAGCTCTGCAAACGTCAGCCTCGTCATACCCCAGGTGGACATCGACGGCTTGTACAACATCAGCGGCACCTTCGCCGACTTCCTGCCCGTCTACGGCGAGGGACCTTTCAGGTATAGTCCATTCATCGTTACGTCGGACTTTCCTGAAGCCCTGCTTGAGTTCTACTTCCAGACTATTCCTCCACCCGACGCAAGCAAACCTTGACACAGTCTATAAAATTACACCAAAAGGACAACCCACCGCATTCGTGCCCACTCAGTTCAATAATATTTTGCATGACTACTATTTCTCACTATGCATTGCCAACACACCCATTTTATCCCCGAGTTTATTCATAGTAGTTAAAAATTAAATATTATAAATTATAGACGAAATACGTGTTAAACTTCAATTCAGCCACAAATAAAATGCTTCTTTCTTAAGAAAAGTAAAAAAAAGCTCTTGTGATACACGGCATATATAGAGAACAACAAAAACATCACACATGGGGAGATTTTTCAAAGTTTTGATTCAAAAGTGTGAAGAAACCGCGAATAGACTATACGCCCTGACATGGGTAAACAAGTTTCCTCGCAGCTTCTGCACGACGCAAAATGAATACCTCGCATGTGAAACTCCATGCGAGATTACCAAGAAAATTGCATACAATACGGGTCCCTACAGTTTTCCCAGAAAACTCGTAGCAAAATTTCTCCTTACGACAGAGTAGTTGCTGCCCCACGTAAATATTTAATAGCCGCAACTAACTGTATTATAAAAGCTCCTATACACTTAGTTTTGTATTAAAGTTATGGATATAAATTAACGTGAAGGAGAATGTTTTTCATCGCCCACAGCATTATCTGAAGTTCTCTTATTTTCGTAAAATATATACAGTGTTCTATCCACAATATTTTTCTCCATATTTCTCTTACCACATAGCATATCTACACTATGCTTCCATCTTCATGTTTGATATACAGTGAGATCTGCCTTAAACGAGAAATTCTCGCACGAAACTTAATGCAAGGTTGGCCTCATGCACAAGCTTTGCATGTATCTTGAATTGTGTTTTTAAAAAAATGCTTTATTTCGCTCTCTTTTAATGTATATGAAGTTATAAAGTAACGTATCTTTTGTTATGTATGTATGCCAAGGTTTTAAACAATGCGCGTTACAAATATTTAAGACAACACAGTGTTAAAATTTCCCTTGCAAATGCAATGAAATTTATAACGGATTCCTAAGAACTGAACATTCTGAATCAGATAACAAAACTGTTGATAAAAAATATGAAAGCATTATATTAAAATAGCATATTTGAAAATGAACGAAACAAGAAGTTTACCATTGGTACCATACAAACTGAACCAATGGACGAGCACTATGAGCTAAAGGGGGGGGGGGATCATCACCCCTGCTAACTGGAAATTGTTGGGGCGCCCCCCCTTCCCTTTTTCGTAATCTTTTTGGTTTGTATGGGTAAGACAGAAATGAAAAGTGGTGTAAAGACGATGGTTAATTGGGGGACGTGAACTAACTACTTGTTAGCACTTACCGTACCATACGCACGTAAATATGTATTAGCTGTCTTGCATGTTAAAAGTTAGAATCCCATTTCACACGGCCAATGAGGATTCTGATACTCTAAAGTAAAACGTTGTGACTGTTCTGGAAAGAACTTAGCCAAGTCGAAAACTGGGTCAGTCATAAGCTAGAATGTTTCTAAATATAGCTTGGGTTCAAAACATTTTCGTGTTGAGTAGAGTTGAGAGATTTGGGTGGCTCTTAACAACGAGGTGTTGCGAGCCGATGAAAGTGAAATGAGGTGAGAATGGAGCAGCGCTGGAGTGCACGGACGGGGGGAACGGGAGATCCCCGAGAAACCTTGCTGACCAGCGGCGTGGTCTGACACGATTTCCGCTTGCAAAAATCTAGGAGCGACCCAGCCGGGGGATTGAACCCTGTTCGCCTTGGTGGGAGGCGAAGAGTCTAACCGCTCAGCCACCGCGGCCCCCAAAACATTTTCGAGATTTCCCAGAGTTTATAAGCGCCGCAAAGCTATATTCTTCCATGTCAAACGTGCTTAATGTCAGTGCAAGTCTGAACCTTCACTTCAAAACATTCAACATAAACGTACAAATATTATTATTAAAATTAGTGTCACTGTAGAAAGGGGTAGAATGCAAATCTTGAATAAAAACGTCCCTGTGGTCAAACACTGGGTGAGGCGTAGTATATGATTTTCAAATATGATGATTTTTGTGAAATATTTCGAGTCAAAGCAGTCCCCAAACCGTTATGGTTTTCTTATACTTGTATGCTTGAATGACACGTTTGCAACTTGACGCAAGCGAATCATGTACGTTCAGTGTCAGAACAATAAAAGTGTCATTCAGTCAGTAAAAAAAAAAACTAGTAGCTCACATGTACTGCAGCCAGAAGGGTAATAAATGCAGTCATGTGCCAGATATATTCGTGATTAATCACCATCTTTAACTATTTTTAATAATACATACTTTCGATTATTTTGTGATGATTTCGTTGAATTTGAATATGAGTCAAAATGAACGGTCACCACGTATGACATTCATTTTTGAATAAAATTGTCAATTTAATGTTTGTATCCCTGGAGGTATAATTTTGAGTCTAATCACATTATGTTCCACACTGTATGCCCTGCAAAATTATATGTGTCTTTAGGTAACTTTTCACGACGAACCATTTACAGCTTATGATGGAAGAATGTATGTTTTTTTTGTACAGAGTGAACATACGGAACCTTGAGCTCAACACCGTGGTGGGTTTGAGTTACCTCGACAAATACTTATCGGTTGACGTCGTTGATCTGGACTACAGTGTATCCCACTTGGAGGTTAGTTTTACAGTTATTATCACTCTCTCAACAAATTATATTTCTTCCATAAATGGTCTTCTAATTTTAAGTTATTTCTTTGAAGGTTCCAGAAAGCATTAAGTTTTATTCAGGTACAATATTCCGCCATGTTTCTCTTAATGGTTGTATCGGTGTTTTGATGGAGAGGCAATAATTATATATCCTGTGAAACTTANCTACATACAGAATGGTCAGCCTAATGTGGACACCGACAAAATTTCCGCACAGCCAACTGCACTCGCCGTGATGTCATATGACCTGCGATAAGATACTTGGTCTAATGGCTGTATACCAGTGCATATATATATATATATATATATATATATATATAATAAATGCGAAAGTGTGTTTGTATGTTTGTTTGTTTGTCCTTCTTTCACGTCGCAACGGGGTAGAGATAGTTGGAGAGCCGGGAAGTAACATAGGCTACTTTTTATCCCGAGAAAATATCTCATTCCCTCAGAGAAATTCTTATTGGAAAATGAAAAAGTACACAAACGGAATAACAATGCAACGTCGCAACCGTGCAACAGATCGACGTAATTTCTTGCAAAGAAATAGTTGGAGGGCTGAAAAGTGATATTGGCTACTTTTAATCGCAAGAAAATAACTCAAAAAATTTACTCAATATGTAATTTCCTTTAATCATTCTATGTTTAACGACATACCAATTGTAGTTTTAAAAATTGACAATATATGACGTTCAAATAGTTTTAATTGACTGCATTTGCTTTTGGTTTCCTTTGATTTGCTTTTCGTTTTGGTTTTGTTGTTTAGGAATAATCTAATATTTTTCAATTTATTAGACTCGATTGACCTTTTGTACTGATTTCCACTGTGAATTGGATTTGTTGGTTTGGTTTTTTGTTTACTTTTTCGACTGTTTTTTTTTGTTGTTTAGTTTTTCATAGTCTGTCATATAAATAATACCTCGCAAACGAAAATCAAGTCTTTCAAGACTTTAGTAAAAATAGCGCTCGGGGTACAATGCTGCGTCAGTTTAAGTTGCTAGTGTGGGATGAAAGTACAATGTCACACAAAAAAGCGATAGAGGCCCTAAACATAACTCTACAGGTTATACGAAACAATACAGACATTATGGGAGGAATTGTTGTATTACTAGCTGGTGACTTCCGCCAAACTCTACTGGTGATTCAGAGGGGCACACCTGCAGATGAAATCAAAGTCTGTCTCAAGTAGTCAAGCTTATGGGCAAATGTCAAGAAATTCAGCTTCACAACAAATATGAGAGTGCACCTCTACAATGACGTTGAAACAGGACATATTGCTGATACACTATTAAAAATTGGAGATGGGTGGTTAGAAACAGATGCCGATGGCTGCGTGTCACTAACGGGGGATTTTAGTAATTTGGCGCAGTGTGATAGGGAACTGATTGCTAGCGTTTACCCAGAGCTACAAAGAAATATAAATGACGATCAGTGGCTATGTAAAAGAGCGATTCTAGCACCAAAAAATGACATCGTTAGTGTTCTGTTCTGTGTTTATGTTCAGTGTCTGTCTACTAACAAATACCGTTATTTCTCCCTATAAGTTTGTTACTATAACCACGCGAGTGAAGTCGCAGTAAAAGCTAATATGTATATATATATATGTATACACAATCCTTTGTTTTTTCAAGCCTCAGTTAGTTGTTATTGGCTGATGCTCCCGTTTTATCCCAGGCCAGGGCAGCATGGGAATAGGTCCTTGTTTTCTGGTAGGTTATTTATGTGCTTGAATTCATACAGGATGTTGCTTACGAACTGCAATTCTCCTGAATAAGGAAGTCAAATGTACACGATTTTGAAGTCTTGATTGTCGTCGAAGAATTTGCTATATTTCCGAGTCTATATATAAAAAGTTGCCAACAGATGAAAGTACTTCAATTAAAAAGGCATTTTTTAAAAGTGTTATTCTAAATTAAACTTATATTAATTGAATTTTCTTCGCTTGCTATGCTTGTTATAAGTAAAAACACAACCAAAGGGTTTCACGTAAAAAGAAGTTTATTGTGTTGTCTATTTTTCGTAAGTATTTTTGTTGAAAATTGGGTCTCCATTTGTCCGTAAATGCTACATTTTCCTTTTCACACATTTTTGCATTATTGATGTAATTGTTTTTTTTTTAAATATAAATATTGAATTTTTTTATTGGATTTTTAAATTGTTTTCATTTGAACTGCTTTTTTTACATGGGAAATATTTTGCCTTTGGTTGGTTTTTCCCCGTAATCAGCTTCAGCAATGGAAAACTTCCATAAAATTTCTCTGTTTATGTCATCCACACCACTGCCACAAAATTTCAATAACAGTAATCCTGAGTTTTCCACATTTCAACCACTTAACGTATTATCCCGAGTATTTTCTCTCACGTGTGACATGTCGCAGAATAGGTAAAATCATGGTCGTGGCTGTTCAAGTCCAGACGCTAGCACCAATAAGGACATCGTCTTTCCCTAGGAGATTCTATTGGTTGCTGCTAACACACCAACTATTTTATAATTGGTTACTTATTGTGGCTTTGATCTACTGAAGCACTTTCCATAGCTTCCAAATTGTCGGTTGTTATAAAAAAAAACTTGTAAGTACAGTTTATACCAAAATTTTCTTCTTTTACAACACGTTAAACGAAAAAACAGTGTATACGCTAAGGTGTTAAAAGAAAAGTAATAAACCATTTTACATAAACATAATTCTATGAGTGATAATCGAGGATGAATTTGTGTGGTAATTACAAACAAATAACAATTTAGACATCTTAATCACATAAATAAATGCAATGAAACGTAAACTACTCAAATGTTATAGACATGAGTGTGTGTGTCCCAACAGCAAAATAAATTTTGAACAACACATTTAATTCTTAAAATTTAAATCGTATTAAAATGAACATTCCATCCTTTTGGTTAGTTTAAATCATAGCGTAAAAATATTTTGTAACGAGCCTCTAAGACGCAATAGCTCTTACGCATTTCTGAATTATTGCTAATAAACACACTGTTCAGGAAGCAACAGCTTGCGATTCTATTTATTCATCCATGAACCTTGGCTTTATGCTGGATTCCTGTATTCTAATGCCAGTCTTGAAAATGTATGCTGAACGCTAAGGACACAGGGCCAGTTATATGTTTAGCAGAACCCTTGCAACACACAGGGAATACACGATGTATGCTTCATTCCTATGATAAACAGCGTATCCCAGATGTATGCTGGAACCTATATATCTCCTGGGACCACATTCATGCCAAACCCTTTTTATAATTTTTTACTTATTTATTTATTCTGAATCCCTTTGATACACCGTGACCCCTAGTTATGAGATGAATTCTTATTAATGTATCTGTTCATCATCAAATCGTATTTTTGGGCTAGATCCATGTGCTCCGCCGTGAATAATATATTTAATGACAGAAACCTGTGGTACACCATGAATTATAATTTTGTTCTGGACTCTAATTATGTATGACGAATCCTAGTTTCATTCTGGGCTTATGTAATTCACTGCTGTTCTTAGGTTTGTACTGGACCCCAGTTATACAACAACAACTACTACTTTTTACCTCACTTAGCCTATCGGCCTTCCGAGGATTCTATTCTAGTGTTTTAAGTTTTGTTTTAAACTTATATTTGTCCTGTCCAAACCACTGTCCTTTTTACCCATTAACTTATTTGTTTACATGTACATTTGTATCCATACATCAACCGCTACACCTGCACATAAATGCATTCATACACACAAACATCTTACAATACATCAATCATATAAATCATAACAGTAACAGTAATAATAGCAAAACCAATAACTCTAATTACAATTAATTTCATCACCACTACACTTAATAACACTCTATCTTAGTCACAATTATCAGATGTGACACATCCCCTCCATTTTTCTCATATTATAATTTTTATATAATTACAGTACATTAGTCATTTTTATGGTAACAGTGGCAGTATCAATAACTCGAGTTACAATCTGTCACTGTTAAACAGTGGATCACAATTACAGTCATAATCAGGCAACCAATCACAGTTTTGTTACAGTCATAATATTTCCCTTTTATATCATCTTAAAAATACCACAATATCTCTCAGCAATAAGTCACATATATGATCATGATCAAACCTTCAAACACAGTCTTGGTCACAACATCATGTTTCCCTTTTCATTTCATTTATTTATTTACCTAATTAATGCACCAAGCCATAATAACAATGACAGCAGCAATGCTACAACAGCAATGCTACAGCAATAACCTGTAACATAAATTACAGTCCTAATCAATCCCTAGCAATCTTAGTCATAATCACAACAACTTCCCTCAAAACATAACCCTATCTCTCATCCTTTCATTTCCTTTGCCTAAATGTTATAGTAGTTCTCTCTCCAACCTATCCCAGATCACCAGTTATTGTTACCCCAGTTATACAGGCATCATTGTAATTTTTCATAAAACCTTGATAAATGTTTGTGATACATGATTCACCCTAGATTCGTGCTGGACTCTGTTGAGTCGCCATAATTTAATATTGAGTCCGTGTGACACATCATTGGCCCTAACTTTACACTGAACCTCTCTCAGTCATCACGATTCACCAATAATATACATTTTAAGATATGCAAATTAATTTGTATGAAAGAACACGTTTACTGGAAACTAGGCGTAAACAAACATCACGTCATTTCGATCACGCTATTTTGACGCTCCTTTCGAAAATTCCCGAGTCAGAGTTTTGGACATGCGCAGAAGATGAGAATGGCATAAATTATATAGTTATAACCTGTCTCTATTTTATACCATGTATTCAAAATGATCTGTTTTGAAAACTCTGATGGTGGTAAACATCTCTGTGGCTGATATTCACGAATGGTGCGATATGTTGATGTAAATTATTTGAATGCCTGATAGTGTTGTTTATACAGTATATACAGTTTATACAGTATATACAGTTTGTAGTTTATACAGTATTCTATAGTAACTGAATGTTTCAAACTGTGTAGAAATGCGATCACACTGTGTTTGATCGTGTTCGCAGAGCAACTTCGGTGACATCATGGGCGGCCAGGAGACGGGCGACATGGTGAACGAGGTGATCAACGAGAAGTCCCTGCAGCTCCTGAAAGAGCTGACTCCAGTGGTGAAGCCCATCGCACTGCAATACGTTCTCGGCGGGTTGAACGCCCACCTGCGCAAGATGCACCTCAGCAGGAGCGACCTCCTGTCGTGGATTCCGAGCGCCTCGCGGATCCGGGAGCTGTGGGGGAACGGCGTCCACCGCCGATGACCCCGTCCGAGAACCTCCACCGGGGAGACCGCACCTTCAGCCTTGGCGTCGGAAAAAAACTCGAAAAAGGGAGCTTGGGGTCGACGGCGCACGCCGGAAACACAATGACTATAGTAGCGCCATCGTAACTTAGGACTCGGGAGCTCTGCCAATGTCGGGCCACTTCTCCCCGGGAGAGGAAACAATTGTACGACGGTGGTACGGCAGGTGGGAGGGAGTGCCTTCAGATTCGTCAGCCCGCCTGCCAGCCACCTGTGGTTGGTGCTTTGCAAGTCGTTCTGCCTCTCTCTTTCACTGGGGTAGGCGAAGCCAAGTCCGTTCTTAGGCCGGCACGACTATAGTTCTCGAATTCCGACGTTGATGAGTACGGACGCCCGATTTTCGCGAAGAAGTTCCTATCAAGTTGTATTACGAAAGACGTCAGCTAACTTACTCTTTCGCAATTGAATAGTTTCAGTTGCCGAGTGGTTTAGGTGCTTGCTCTCAAATAACTCATGCTCAGTGCCGAAGTGGCCTAATTATGATTGGCCCTGACGAATAACGCAATGTCACAGAGTTAATAATTACACAGAGACGAAATGGCAAACTCATTCTCTTATTGGCTACGCAAGGTTCCGGTAACGGGCTTTATGTCTCATTGGTGTGGACGTGCAAAATGCATTTTATTTTCGGATGCCCTGCTAGTTTTCACAAACCTGTACATGTGTTCATTGGCGGCTGACAAGGCGTGGAGGTATTCGTCTTGCTAAACTGCACGTGATTCGCGCACACAAATATGAAATGTTCATTCATTGGTGCAGAGTTTAGCAGGACGTGTCGAAAACGGATGGTCCATTGACAAGAGTCGTCAAAACGTACGTGTGTGTAATGTATAAACTGTCCCTAAATAATAACACGAATTTTTCATGTCTCAACTGATTGGCTACCGCTAGCTGCGAAAAGTTTCCTACTGGCTAAGCTGCCGGCTGACAAGTAAACTACCAGGCGCTGATTGGCAACGGGCGTTTCGACATGTTGCTGGCAAGTGACACCATTTTATTGGCGTGTGTGGCTGCAGTTCGCAGAATAAGCGGCTATTTTAACTCTGTATTCCTAAGTGCTCTGTGGCAATGTCTTCTCTCATACACGCGCGGTCAAGAAGTGAAGGAAACCCCCAGGTCTGCAACTAGGATTTCTAAATAAAGACTGCATGTTAATTTTTCCATTAAAATCGCCCGTCCCTATTCATCAGTAGACATGCAAAATTGGCATTATTTGGAGTCAGTCTAGTCTTCAATTCCCTGTACCTACGCAAAGAAATTTTGATATTTCATCTGTTGCTGTGCGAATATACGGGCGTCATTTAGCAAAGTTGCTGTGTTACTGGTGACTGATGATTCTACCTACGGTCTTTTACTAT